>VDFB02000003.1:76869507-77090685 GCA_007258455.2 Sequoia sempervirens | reverse complement strand
TGTGACAATTGGATGTTAATATCTTGGCACTTTTAGTGGTGAGATTCTCTCCAATTTTGGGCATTTGACACAAATTTCAATGTGTTGAAAGCAATTTATTCTTCCTCCAAGGCTACATTTATTTGTCCTCCCTAAGGAATTATGAAATTAGACATTGACAATAAAGAGGCCTTTAATGGATTAATTTTCACACAAGGAGTTGTGAATTAAAGAATTTTTGCTTCTTATTGCTTTTGTAAAAGTTGTGGTTATTACCCAGAGAGTCTTGTCCTACACATGGTTTTTGAGTTTTCACTGATTTCTATCTATCAATTGATTGGCATATAGTATCATTGGTTGATGGGTTTGTATGCATAACCCACTACCTCCTATATGCAAACCTCAACCAAATGGGTATTTGTGGACCTGTGGCTACATAGATGTAATGTATGGGTTCACATTAGTATCAGATTGGCCCAGATTATAGGGAAATCTAGGGAGAAGAATGTTCTAAGGGGGTTAGAGCATGAATGTGAGTATGTGATAATTTATGCAAAATGTGCAATAAATGTTATGGAGGTCTAAGAAGATGGATAATAAAGAAAGTATTTTTTAAACAGTTTCGAGATATAATCACTCATAAATGAGAAATAGACAACTATGGACTATATATATCAAAATATGTGTATTGAATTATTGAAATGAACTTTGTTATACCACCATATGGATCTCCGTAAGTATAAGATTTGACTATTGATTTAATAATGCATACCTATTTACCTATTAATATAGCAAGGGTAAAATTCACCACCACAATCACCTTCGAAATAGTTGATAATTTTGTGCTAGCCACGTTGAAATGTTGTGCAACAAAGTGTTTTTGTTTGCCTTCAAATTACATAAAAACCCTAACCATCACTCAAAATTGGCAAGTCATAGGTCGCATTAGTCAAAAAGGGGTAAAAAATGCACAAAAAATATAAAATTCATGTTAAGGATGATTTGATCCTAAATAAATCCAATTCAATTGCATTTCAACAAGGAAATTTTTGGTCAATAGTCTTTGACCACGATTTTTTGAAAATTTGTAATTTTTTTGAGGAAAAAATTGTTGGTGGTGGTGATTCCTAATTAATCGTGTTTAATCATGATTTTTTGGCAATTTTTGCTTCTATGGTATGAACAACAATTAGAAATCACAAGAACAACCACAATGCTAGTATTAGTGGTATGCCATCTAAAATCCAAGGTAGCATTGTTTCAAAACCTCAGGATAAGGGGAAAGAGATTGTCCCCTCCAATGGTGAGTTGTCAAAAGAGGTGAATAAACCTAGGTTTACTAGGTATCCACTTTTGGCCACTGTGTTGTCTTCTCAAGCAAAAGCATTTGTTCATTTGTCTTCCTCTTCTCCTCTAGTAGTTCCACGACAATCTCACCATCTAACTTGGAATTAGGAAGAGGGTGAATATATTCCAAATAAAAGAAGGCATAGTCAACCAATAATTCAATTGGGTAGCAAATTTTTTTAGACTGCAGGAATCGAGTAGCCCCCTATAAACTGCAATGTGCCTGGTAAACTTTTTTCACGTGACCGGTGACGCTGGAACGACACGTCCTCCGGTACCACGAGGATTGGGGGGAAACTAGACCTTGTGACCTCTTGCCTGCAACAGGATGCTTTAGCCAATAGAGCTAGGCCCCCCGCCCCAATTCAACTGGGTAGCTTCAATACCCTTCTAGGTGGTGATTTTTTGTAGAATGGCTATGTAACTCTCAACGAGCTATGTAGCGAGGCTATAACTTATGATTGTTGTCAATGAATTTTGTCTCATGGAATGCTCAAGGTCTAATAGACCTCACAAGAAAATATTTTTTGTGAGACATTCAACAAAGATTTCCTAGTCTACACATTCTACATTTACAAGAGGTTTTAAATTTCTAATTTTACTTTTTTTATCATTTGTCATGTCATATGACTAGCAAGTAATTTTTTGTGTAGTACCCATAATGCAAATGATGGTAGTGTTGTTACTTTTCTCTATGCTAAACGGCAATTGCATTTAGTTGACTAGAGATGTCACCCACTAAGCATTATGGGCTTTCTTTAATATTGATAATCATTCTTTTGGAATTATTAATGTTTATGCTCCCAATGATGTTCAAAGATCTTCTCTTCAAAGATAGGTATCTCATTCAATTCCTATAGCCACTTTGGTCATGTGTGGAGATAGGGCACATTGCCTATGCATTGAACAACTAGTGAAAATGAAGCTTGGTACTACATGTGCACTGAATTGGGGCTTTTGATCCCAATCATGGTCATTGTCATAGCCAACCTACTTGGTATATGAGAAGCAATCTTCATTCCATATCTGACAAAGTTTACAAATGGCTTGATAGGCCATGTTGTCAACTCAATCTTTCTTTTCCTTTGCCATTTGTTTCTTGCTATCAGTGGAGCCTCTATCAAGCATTGTTCTTAAAAATCACTTTCCCATATGATTTTGCATTGAATGGCAGTTTGCCAAATCCAATGCCAAAAAGAATCCTTTTTTCCTAAACACCTCTTTGTTGACTCATCTACCCACGCTTGCTCATTTTTGATGTGTCTAGAACTTGGAGCCACATTTCTTATTGTCCAACTAGACGGATTGACTAGTGCAACAATGCGCTCAAATGCACATGCCACTTCCTTCACATTTATGGGCACCAACTTGCATGTTTCTGTCACCACTCCTTCAAGGCCACCACCTTGGAGCTCCATTAAATCATTGTTGATCTTCAAGCACAACCTCTTGCTCCTACTCTGCAACTTTGTGTTGCTCTAAACTCTATCAATAAAAGTAAATTGATAATGACCACTCTACTAGAGGAGTTCAAATCAAAGGCCATCATTGGCTTAAAATTGGAGATAGAATTTCTAACATTCTTTCAATCCTTGCATTCTCATCACAATTCTCAACCTATCAAAAGAATCAAGGAGGGCCAACATCTTTTGACAAAGCTCCTCAAGCTCTTTTGCCCCCTTATGAACAAGTTTTCAAAGCTCAGAAGGAGACTCCCGAACAGGCCACTGCCCTGTCAATGAAGATGAATTTGGCAATCCACTAATACATAGATTGATGGTATCTTTCCTTCAAAGTTCCATTTTTTTTAAAGTTTAAAATTTTGAAATGAATATGTTGGGTACAGTCATTATGCAAGCATTCTTATATCCTTGAACTTCACATCTTGAATATGTAAATGTTCTGATATAAATTCTGTAAGAGCCACATCAACCATTCCAATGGCAAACAGATTTTGGATCTTCAATTTCACAAAAAAAAAAATCATGAAAGCAACATGGTTATGGCCATCTCCATATTTGAAAGGGGCTTCCCCACTAGAACGAAAAAACAAACAAGGTTTTTCATAGCTGAAAAGCCAACTTGTATCAAAATCCATAAAGAGATTATGGAATTCTCAAGTGAAAGTGAAAAGCATATGGAAGAAGAATCATGAATGCAAAAGCTGAACAGGTTTCAAACTATAAATCTTCCTGCTTCTTTATTATTTCATATCCCATTACATGAATGCCAATACTTCAACTTGCCATAAAATAAAACCTCATAAAATTCTTCTACCATCTATAAAACTAAAAGACCAATTCAACGTGCCATTATTAAGACCTTAATTATAACTAATAAAAAGAACTGCAAAAATGAGTTCTTTGGCACAGTACTAAAGTTAATTTTAGGTCTGAACTTTAAGCACAGATAAAGGGACACCTAACCAAGGGTAAGGGAGTCTGGGAAAAAACTCACTTTTCCTGCAAAGAAGGGGTACAAGACTAGAGTGAGAAACATTGGTAAGGGTGAGAAAGCTTCCACAACTGGCATCCTAAGTCTCCTATGCATTGCTATCATGGATGGAACAAGAATTGCTTTGTCATAAGAGATTTCTCTTATCCTCCTTATGCTCCAAAAAGGCTAAAAACTTGTATAACCTAATGTAATACAATTGAAAATGAATTTGAACATTTTTACTTCTAAAGATCAAATGCAGATTATACGGCAATTATACGGCAATTTTTTTTGTGGGCTAGTTTTTGCCAATAGACTACATTCAATATTTAAGTCTCATTCAACTGAAAATATTGATTAAGAGAAAACATAGCCAGCTTTCCTAAAAATCTTTAAGAATGAGTTCTAGTGTTTCCTCGTAGTCCATCATAAGTTTCTTTTTCTTCGAATTGAAATGATATGCCAGCTATTCTTAGAAATAATGGATTTCATCCTGTGCATTTTATTCAATTAGAAATGAATTGAAATCTCATATAGGCATATATAAATTTTCTCTGTAGAATATATCTAACTGTATTTAATTTCGAATCTTATTTTCAATTGTCCAATGCAGAAATTCAAATGGGTGATTTAAAACATGATAGCAATTTGGAAACCTTCCGTCCGTGTTGAGGATCAGCTTATATGATCCATCATAGGGACAAAATGAGTGTTGGATTACAGAAATAGAGCTCCAAATGCAGACAATTCCAGATTAGCTAAATAAGATACCTAGCCGGACCAACCGCATATTGGAGCATAAATTGTTTTTTCAATTCGTCAATTTCGTAGAAGTTAGTTTCAGAATCCAGAGAGGTTATCAAGAATAGTATTGCAATTGACATTAAATTAGAGGTTTCAAGTTGTCTGGTACACATTTCTATTTACAACTCATTTTGGAACATTCGTGTTAAACATAAATATTTGTCAGATTAGGAGCGTTGTTGCGGGGTTTATAGCTCTTGCTGAAACCTAATGTTCAATCATTTTGGCTTAGTAAACCCAATTATAAATGGCTTAACATAAAACCTAGCGTATGAAACGGAGCTTCCAAAATCAATTGGGAATGAATAAAAAAGAAAATACCTTGGAGAGGGTGATAGTAAGACTCTGTTGTGCCTTTTCCCCCAGAAACTTCCTGTCTTGGGAAACATGGGGGCGTTTGTCACCGCCGTGGCACATATTGACGTCGCTGTTGACATGGCTAGAATTCGAACCTTCGACCTCGGGGCAAGCTCCGAATAAAAAAATGTAAGGTTCAGGGGCTGAATGAACAGATATTTGGAGTCAGCAACAAATAATGGATTAACTGACTCGTGTCTGGAGCACAATTTTTGAAGTATTTATCTGCATTATAATTCTATTTTTTTTTTATTTTTGGGTATCTTTGAGATGGTGTTTGGACTATCCTTTAATCTCCTGGATCGTTCAGTTTTGTACGTTATTAAAAACATTTATTTGTTCATTATTCCACGACAAATTGAGGTAAGGTTATATTAGCTTTTACTTTAAGGTATCTTTGTTGGGTGTTAGGTGGACATTCTTCTTTCTCCTCCTCTTTCTTTTTTTTGGTAGAGGGTTTTATATTAAGTCTAAAAAATTGTTTAGTTATTCAATGAGGAGTACAAATTTGAGGTGAAAATCTTTTTTATTCAGAGATTAAATTATATTATTAAGTCCAAGTTGTTTTAGGTATGATCTTGACCTCATTTCTTATAATGTTGGGACCTTACATTTAGTACAACTCAATCTTTTATAGGCTCATTCAAAACCATTCTTCATCGATAAACCAAAAGCCTAATGACAAATGGGCACTTCTCAAATTACTATTATAGATGTTAAGTGCTTAGTTTTTTTCATATTTTATTAATAGTTATGATGGTGTTGATAGTGTTAGTGTGAATATGGCATTTTACCTATCTAGTCCATTAGTATGCCATATTCACATGTTAAGTTTACTTAGGTCCTAGGAATCCTTCTAAAAGTCTTAGTTGTCATTTAGATATTATCTTATCTTATGACATTTAATTATTGAGCCTTAAGTCATTTAATATTTATTGAGTTAGTTACCTCATGTTATAGGATTATGCCACATGTCATGATCTTGTCTAATCATATCCCTCACTTTGTCTATTTAAGCAAGGCTCGTGTACATTTGTAAGTTATTATCCTGCCATACTCTCTTGTGGAAGGTTATCTTTTCTTTTGTAGGTGATTATGAGGTGTGAGCTAATTTTCAGCTCCTACATGGTATCAGAGCTTCAAATTTGTAAACTCTTTAGATGTGAGGGTGACGTTTGGTATGAGCTATTACTAGATTAAAACTCTTGATGGATCTTGAAAAGTTTAGTATGTTTTTCTCTTGCATTATATGATGACCAAGAGAATCAGAAAAACTTGATAGGAATACCAGTTTTTGGGGTTTCCTCTTTATGGATTTCTATTGCAAATTAATTTTAAAGTTTGTTGGTAAAAATATGAGCTCACCATTGAGTTTAGGGAGTCGAAGAAAGTCGGATTTTCCTTTTATTTCTTCCAAAATGGATATGTGAGGACAAATCTACAAGTATTTGAAGTTGGGAGGTGGTTGTTAGATCTGAGAGGTAGTTGATATTCTAGAGCATTTTGGGCCAAAACAATCCTGCCATTACATCGAGAAGGTCCAAAAACCATAAGATCAATTATCAAACTGTCAAAATTTAAGACTTTTTCCCCATACCCTCAAACGTTTTTTTTATGCCCCTCAACATATTTCATAAGTACAGAATTCATACAATACGAATCTATATTATATGGTTTGTCTATAATCGTACCATCCAATCACAGGTTTACAAGCAGTAGGAAATATTATCGACATTGATATCTTTATGGCATATTCCATCATATGCATCAACTTATAGTCATCCCTACATAAGTGGTTGTCAAATCATATGGTAGAGTTTAAATTTTTAGAATTTTTTATTAAAAAATCATTAAAATTTTGTGTTGATTTAGCACAAAGGTCTTTGACACTCAGTCATGCTTAAGAAGAGGACTTCAATCACATTTCTTGTGGGGGATTACCTCCCAATGATGAAGGGAGTAGTGCGGGTCCACCCACTACTAGACCATTACTCACTTGTCGTTCTGACGGTAATGGGTCTTTTAAAACCCAACCAACAACACATGGTTACGTGGGTGGCTTGATTACTTGGACATCCTGATACCTAGAGAAGTTTTGTCTTTTGTGAAAGCTTCATTTTTAGTATTCATTATGTTTTGGGGTCTCTAATTGCTATTGAAGGTTAATGTCTTTGTAATTTATGGAGATCGAGCTCATAGTTCATTATAGGTTTTTCATCTCATCATTCTTTGATCATCTTGAAAAGGGGAAACTATAAACAATGGAGAGATGGTATCATAAAACATCTCCATTGGATTCATATATTGCAGCATTTGTATGGTCTTGTTCCCTCTCTAGTACACCTAGTAAAAAAAATTCTTGGAGTTACAAAAGGGATCATGTCTTAGGAGTTATTGTTATGTATGTTGATAAAAAAATTAATGTTCTTGTTCATTTTGAGTGTCCTCATGCTCTTTAGAATATAATTTGGCAAATATATGGATATATCAATACTTAGCCAGTCCCAAATGGTCATATTTCAAATTGTCTTGTGCCTCTTCATATTTCAGATAGGATACCCTATGATTGATACTATTGAGGAGTTTGATTCTTTAGAGTACTTTGAATCTTCAAAAGATGAGGATGAAGTTTTTTAGTGCTCCTTCTTCTCCATCAAAGACTATTGTTGTACCTTCACCTACATTGATTCCTTATCTAGAGTCATTGATTAAGGCTCCCATCATTCATGTTCAATAGGACCATCCATCTTTTGTTGCTTCATCAAAGTTTAGAGTTGCTTCCTTGAAAGCTTCCAATGATTCTTTGTAGCAAGTAAATCATTATGTTTCAGATATATTTTTTGGGGATGATTTCTTGATAGGTATTTCAGACTTATTTGTGGAGTCTCACATTTCAAATTTGGAGCACATCTAAGGGGTTATCCTCTTCTTTAATGACAACCATTGCACTACTTTTGTCAAATCATCACTATCTTTCAATCTTGTCCATCATCACTTTTCACATAGTCGTGGTTTGTCACCTTCTTCTTTGATTGGAAATGTACCTAATTTGATTGTGGAATCATCATCTACCATGGACAAGGCGACACATGAGCATATTTCAGAGACATCTTCATACTTCTTATCAATTCTTATCTAGACTTGGAAGCATTCCTCCATTTGTACTTGGTTTTGTTTCTTTTGAAAGGGAGACTAGTTGCTTTTCAATATTGGATCGTGTTTTCTCTTTAGACACTCGCCATTTTTGCAGGAGATTATACATTATGGGGGGCTATATAGTCTCTCTCTTTCCCTCTTATGGGGGAGTATTGATTGTATATTTGTGATGGATTTATTCATTAGGGGTGTTGATGAGTTCTCCTTTTATCACTTCTTTTGTCCCTTGTACATGATAGTTTTCATGCATTCTCGTTTGGAGAGGAGTTTTCTCCCACTATATTTTTATCCTCTACTCTATTTATGAGAGATCATTTGTACATGAGTTCCTAACACAAATTTGTAGTTGGGACCCATCCATGCATTTTTAAATTGGTTTGTTCCTCCCTAAGTTGCACTTAAGAGGAGTTATTGGTGTGAATATGGTATTTTACCTATCTAGTCCACTAGTAGGTCTTATTCACATGTAGCTACACTTTGGATGACATTTTCTATATCTACTTATTGTGTTTTTAATGTTCTGTATTCACAAATCTTTCAAAGAATTTAGTTTTTTCTACATTTTTGTACAAAAATTGATAAGATATATATTGTTCAATTATTCATTCCATGAAAATGGTTAAGAGAAGAATTTGAAATTAGTTCATAAAATAAGAATAGTTAATATATAACTTAGAATTCAATTCAACTAATATCATTATTTTAGAATTATATTCAACTAATATCATCACTATCATTGATTTATTTATATCATGCAATGCATTATAAGAAAACATAGTTGAAATCAAAGGGGAGAGTTGATGTACACACATTGTGTAAAAGGAGGACAAAGTCACTATTGGTTCCAGGTGAGGTCAATTTAGACCTGTAGAGAAGGGGGATTTTGTTGGTGTAAATAAGTATTTTACTTATTTCACTTTACTTAAGCTTACTTAGGGAATGCATATCATTATAGTTTGCACTTGTGACACCTAGTTATTTGCATCTTGCATCTAGGTTTGTGCATATATTGAGAGATGTGATTAAGACACTTAGGGAAGTGTGTGAAGGAGAAATCCCACTCTTTGTGGTGTGATCTAGTTATCACCTTTTTATCTCCACTTTTTGTGGCATGATAATTCCACTTTAGGTGGGTGATCCACCTTTCATGGAATTATCTATTATTTATTTCTACCTACCATGCACATGATTGAGACACTTGTCTCATTCATGACCCTTCATTGTGTCCTATTTTTCCTTTATAAGCAAGCCTTGTACATACTTGTAATGGAGCATCTTCATGCATATTGAGAATACAATTATCATATTCTCTCATCTTCTCTCTCTCTCTTTTGTGTTATCTTTGATCTCTTGATCCTATTGTTTCTTTTCATAAGTTCTTACATAGTATCAGAGTGGTTGGAGGTTCTTTGAATAGCCATTGTTGGGAGATCTTAATTCTTGTGAAGGTAGTCAAGAGGCAAATCTAAGGAGCTAGAACATTTTGGTGCATCCTAGATGAGATCTGACCTCAAATTTGGATTCAGAAGGCTATTTCCAGTCAGGGTAGCCTTTCGTTTCGTCGAAATTCGACATTGGGAGCTCTAGATCGAAAAAATTCACCAATTTGGGTTTTTTTTTCAATTTTCTGAAAAATTCTATAGTTCTGGAAAAAATATTTTCTCAGAAAATTTCTAGTTTCAATATTTCTGCAAAAAAAATATTTGTTGAATTTTTTGAAATTTTTTTAAATTTAAAACCCCATTCATTTTCTGAAAATTTGTATTTGGGGTTTATTTTGATTTTGTAAAATCAAAAAATATATATTTATATTTTCTGCAAAAAAAATTCAAATATCTTGTATTTAATTTCGCAGTTTTTCAAATGTAAAAAATTTATTAAAAAAAAATATTACACAGTACATAGCTCGCAGACCTTACAGTCTGCAGACTGTACCTGTGTACCCGTCGGCATTTGGAGATATGCCACGTGGCGTCCCCGCATAAGCAGTGGGCCCCACACCCATTTCACCCACGTGGGCCGACAATTCCAGAAGATCGGCAGTCATTTTAAAAATCCAATGAAGCAGAATTTAAATCGGCTGACTTCATTCACAGGGGGGTCTTGAAAATATTCGATGGACAGATTTTGGGCTATGTAGGAGAATATTCCGGCAGCGTTAAGTAAATCCGGTCAATGGCAAAAATTGGTAGCTAAACAATAAACAGGCAGCCATAATAATTCAACGGTTTATCAGAATATTCCAATTCCTTGGCGAAGATTCTCGAGCACGTCCAAAGAATATTCCATTGCTCATTGAGAATATTTCGGTGGTAGGGCGATGACCACCGTGACAGCTAAATGGCCGTCAAATTTAACCCCGTGAAGTGATGACATCAACATTACGTCAACGCCAAGTCATCATTTTCTAAAAAAAAAATTCCCTCCTCACAGATGAGCTTTTTCATTTTACAGTCTGACTTTGGAGGCCCATAACTTGCTCTTTTTAGCTCCTTTTTCTGAGATTTTTTTTTATTTGGGCTAATTTTTTGTGTACTTTGCAGCCATGTACTCGGTTTCTAATTTTGATGGACAAATTTTCTATAATTTTTAGTTTTTCAACAATGTACTTGTCCAATCCTCATTTTTGCAACTTTCGAGGCTCCGTTCAGGCACATACGAACTCTTTTTCAGGTGCTATTTTTTTTAAAGTGCATGATTTTTCGTCTACTTCTTGAATATGTAATTAGTTTGAAGTGATATTGATTGGATTTTTTACTTTCAGCATATGGTCTTTTTTGGCCTACTTGGCACTTGTATTGCATAGATCTAAATTTAGGTCTTTGTTTCATTGTTCTACTATGTTCTCAGCCTATTTGTGGCAAGTTGTAAATCAAAAAACATAAGTCCACTTAGCCAAGTTGCAAGTGGCCTATTGTACACACAATGCATTATAAAGTGCCAAAATCATCTTTTTTTTGGGGGGGTACCTTGATTGAGTGAATTTGGGGGTGTCTCTTGTGTGATTGTTCCTATTTTCTCTCTTTTTCTCTTCCATTCCATAATGGGTTCATCTAAAGTTCCACTCTTAACTTCACATAATTATGCTACATGGAAAGTACGTGCATGGAGTAAACCAATGGAAAAAGGTTTAATTTACTATATTGATGGAACCATAACTGCACCTTCAGATCTTAAGGCAGATCCAACTACATATATGGATTGGCTCACTAAAACTTCAATGGCATTGGGTACACTTAGAAAGTTCATTTCAGATGATCTCATTTTCCATGTTGATAAATGTACTACAGCCAAGGAAGCTTGGGATAAGCTTGCTACTTTGTATGGAAAGGTTGATAAGGCTAAGGGATACAAGCTTGAACATGATCTCCTAAGCCTTGATCCCAAGGATTTTGACACCATTTAGGATTATGTCACTAAGGCAAATGATCTAAGAGCACAACTAAAGGATTGTAGTATTGAGATAGAGGATGATCAATTGGTCTTCAACTTGTTGGACAAGCTTCCAGTTGAGTATGCATCCTTTGTTTCAAGTTTTTAGACTCAACGATTGACAATTAGCAACTTTACATCACCATGTTTTGAGGCTCTCACAGATCTTTTGATTCTTGAGCAAAATAAGTTGATGAAAATGGGCATTCTCAATTCTTCAACTTCAAAAGCATTGGTGGTCAATCATGGAAACAACAAGCAAGGCAAAGAGAAAGGCCAAAATCAATCTTCACCAAAGCCACAAGGAGAGAACAAACAATCCACTCCTCCATAACAAGGCTCATCATCATCTTCTTCAAAGAAGAACAACTCAGGCAAGAAGGAGCAACCAACTTGTGTATATTGTAAAAAGATTAGACATGGTGAGCATCGTTATCATGCTAAGAAAATTGATGAGTTGACAACATCCTCAAGAAGAACAACATCAACTTTCCAAATGCATATCAGGAGAAGGACTCGTCTCCTTCCACTTCTACTTCTAAGGGAAAAGGCACAACTCTCATGGAAACAACATCAAGCTCATCTCCTTCATCTACATCATCTCAACATGAGAAATGTAAGGGGATAAAATTTCTTGCAGTTGCAAATTCCAATTCAAAATGGTGGATCCTTGATTCAGGAGCTTCACATCATATGACTTCTTCCAAGGGTATGTTCTCTTCATTTGATTTTTGTTCATCACCACCCATTTTGATGGCCAACAACACTTCTTTGACAATTTGTGGGAAGGGGTCTATTGACATTGAAGGTGGAGCATTTAATGATGTTCTATGTGTGCCTACTTTGTCAAGGAACATCCTTTCCATCTATCAGATTACACATAGTGGTATAGGAAAGAGTGCAGAGTTCACACCAAATTATGTCATTGTTCAAGATTTGCATAGCAGGGCTCTTGTTGCAGTTGGGGAGGTTGATCATCGTTCTCAGTTCTACACCTTCTCATATTTTGCTCCTACTAATGATTCAATTCACCCTAGTGTGGACACACTTGAGGAGAATGAGTATGGTTACTTGAATCTTGGAATGCTCACTACTCTTGAGGTTCTTGAGCTTATTGTTGATATTCCATCTCCTACATTTACTGATGTACTTGCTGATACTTGTGTCAGTGCCTTATGATTTAGTACAACAGTGCATACCTTGTCTTCCAGCAGCAGTTTCATGGGATAACTACTTGACAGACACTGGCAGCTTGTTTGTAGAATCCTACATTGCAGATTTGGGAGACACATTTGATTACTTACATCTTCTCTTTGATGAAGGTGATTCTTCTTCAATTGTTGTGAGGGAACACTCTGACCCTCCTCTACATGATCAATCTTTTGAGGTTGATGTGATTGTGGGTGCATATGTACAGCAATTGGAGGAGGCCACTTTCTCTCTTACGGAGACACTTGCGTCTTTGGAGCATGTTCTACCTTCATCCTTGCTTGATCTTGAGTTGTCTTTTTCAGTGGATGGGAGTGTTTTTGTAAAGGGTTTCTCACAAGTTACAAGAAGTGACTACACTGCGACCTTTACACTTGCCATTACAGCTTCACATGGTTTGGGAAAGGCATCTTTCAACATCAATACAGGGAAATTTGTGCAGATTTCAAAGACTCCTTGCATTTTGAGGGTTCTTCCTTCTTCACTTGTGGATTGGGGAGACTTCATTCATGCACCTTTGGTATTGTTTCTTCCTAAAGGGAGGAATGTTTTTTGACACTGTTGGAATAGCTTCTTCATCCCTTCTCGAGCATCTTCCATGGGTGAACATTGTACATTGAGGGGGGGCTACTTTGCCTCTCTTCTTCTCCTGTATGGGGGAGACTTTTTCATCACATGGTGTTTTGTCCTTCTCATGATGTGTTCATAGGCTTTTTTATTTCATCTCTCTTTTGGGGGTAGTTTTTTCCCGCTGGGTTTTTATATCTTTACTCCACTTGTGAGAGATTGCATTGCATTTGTACATGGGTGCCTAACATGGCCCAGTTGTCGGGACCCATCTTGCATCTTAACTTGCATGGTTAGCTTGAGTCTTCATTCCCCCAGTTGCACTTAAGGGGCGTGTTGGTGTACATAAGTATTTTACTTATTTCACTTTACTTAAGCTTACTTAGGGAATGCATATCATTATAGTTTGCACTTGTGACACCTAGTTATTTGCATCTTGCATCTAGGTTTGTGCATATATTGAGAGATGTGATTAAGACACTTAGGGAAGTGTGTGTAGGAGAAATCCCATTCTTTGTGGTGTGATCTAGTTATCACCTTTTTATCTCCACTTTTCGTGGCATGATAATTCCACTTTAGGTGGGTGATCCACCTTTCATGGAATAATCTATTATTTCTTTCTACCTACCCTACACATGATTGAGACACTTGTCTCATTCATGACCCTTCATTGTGTCCTAGCTTTCCTTTATAAGAAAGCCTTGTACATACTTGTAATGAAGCATCTTCATGCATATTGAGAATACAATTATCATATTCTCTCATCTTCTCTCTCTCTCTCTCTCTCTCTCTCTCTTTTGTGCTATCTTTGATCTCTTGATCCTATTGTTGCTTTTCATAAGTTCTTACAAATTTGCTGCTCACGAGTCTCTTTATTCTCAAGAGAGTCCCAAGGAATAAACTACCCTAAACTACCTCAAGGAACAGAGTGAGAGTTTCAGAATTTAGAAAGAGTAGATCACAAAGTTTTTCTGGACAAACTGACGAGCTCTCAGCCAAAGGACAGCAATGCGGAACAAGGATGATAGTGTGGCACACTAGAGTCCCAGAGGCGCACTGGCGTCTCATACGGACCAAGAATCAAGAATATCACAAAAAATAGCAAAGCGACTACTAACAATCTGATTGCTAAGAACTCTTAAGAATGTTGGAGATAACATAATGTAATAGAACTAAGATAAAGAAAACTAAGTGAAATATAAATGATTAAACTAAGAAGAAGAAGGAAAATGCTTACAACAACCCAAGTAATGAAGCCTCCAACAAGAAAATATCTTCAATACCTACATGCATAAGATCAAGGGAAAAATGTTGGAACTGTTTAGGGGCTTGCCTTGAAGTCAAACCCTCCTTTTGGTGTTCCACCTCCATGGACAGCTAGATAGATAGAGAGAGAGAGAACAAAGTAAGTGAATGTGAAGTGATAAAAGCAATCCCCGCTCAAGGAGGAGAACTCGTATCAGGAGATAGATAGATAGAAAAAATAGTAAAATGCTTAGAAAAGGGGATGTGAGAAATCCCAAGATGCTCAAACATGCAAGATAAGAAAGATATCACCTACAAGGCTTGAGGGAGACAAGGAGAGAGATAGAGCTACAAGAGCCAAGAGAGTTACAAAGAGTGTTGTAAGAACTTGAGAGCTTTAGGTTGCTATAACAAGCAAGAGAGTCATGCAAGTAAGAGAGAAAGAGAGAATAGAGTGTGTCCAAGAGGGAGAAATCAAGAAAAAGACCAAATGGATTGAAAATATAGCTTTTAAAGAGAGAATGGGAGGAAAAAGAAGCTTCCCAAGTTGTTACAAGGCATCCTAGGTCGTTACCATCAACAAAAGCAGTTGACAAGTGGAAAGGCACTCATAAATGATCATTTGAACATTGAAATGCCAGAGGACTAGCACGACGCGTTGTCGTCCTTGGCAGGTTCCTACCTATAGAGTTTGTGGGGACATTACACTCCTAATTGGGGATGAATTGTAACACCTTTGTGTGACCAACCAACCCAAAAATGGCTCCTTCTCTCCCATTTTGGTCTTCAAATGCATCCATTTCACTATCACTTCATCTTCTACACACTCATTCTTCTAATATTTTCTAACAATATCTCATTCTCTCAAGCATTTTTCACACAACCCCATTGAGCATTGTAGCAAGCAAGCTTGTTACTCCATCAATTTCATCCTTGTACATGTGGTGCTACCATAAAAGCTGCAAGTTTGGAGTCTTGCAAGACCTCCCTTCATCACTACTGTGGCTGTGTCGACTTTCCCAAGCTCCTTGCTTGTATTCTCCCTCCATTGGTCTTGAGAGCCTTTGGGTGGAGGTGGTATCACTTCATTTTCCTTTTGTGGTTTGATAGAGTAGTGTAGCATATTTTGTAGTGTTGGATAGTTTCCTTTCATCTTTCCTTTATCGTACATTCTACTTTGTGGCTTTTTTGGCTATTTGTGGAGGTGGAAACACCAAAGCGGGGGTTTGACTGAGGTAAACCCTATACAACCCAACATTTTTTCCATCTTGCTTGTGTGTAGGTGAACATGTGCATGGAGCTTGCTGGCAAACTAGAGCTTTAGTGAGTTGATATTTGTCACCTTTGTCTTCATCTACTTGCTTTATCTTTTATTTAGCTACTTTTCATACTTCATAATTCTATTTATTTTGTTAAAGCTAGTTAGGTAGGCAGTTAATAGGTTATCTAGTGTTTTATATTGTACTTTATGTTTTTTGGTTGTACGGATGCTAGCATGTCAGATAGACGCCAGCATGTTGCACTGTCATCCCAAAACCGTGTTGTCGTCCTCAGATAGAGAGTTGTTTGAGGTGCAGTTTGAACTCTAGAAGCCAGCTCGTCTAGCCTCATTTAGATTCTCATATCTGAAGAGTGACATAATCACTTGAGAGCACTCTTCTTTCTCGATTCTTATCAAATACCTGCTAGCTCGAGGTAAGTTAGGGCAGCCCTCCGCTCTCGGCTCTTCATGACCTAGAGCCTTCGTGTGGTTAGTCCCCCTCTCTTACATTTTTGGTGAACCTGACGTGAACCATTTTGGTTCCATTTAGTAGTGTTGAAGGGTCCTTTCCTCATATCCTAAGAGCATTGTAGGTGTGAGTGTTGTGAGGTGTTTCACCTTGCAACCCAACCTATGACCCCTAGTAGGCATAGTTGGAAGGTTTCGTAGGCATTGCGAAATGAAGCCTTAGTTGGGTCATTATGCAATTACAAACCTTTGGGGGCTTTGTGAGAGTGTTGTTTAGTGTACGTGATGGCCTCATTTCTACATCTTCCTACCCCTTTTGTGTAGCTTGCGAGTAGTGCTCCTGGTATAATTTTCACCTTGCAAGACCTGTCGATGGATTTTAATAGAGAGTTGTCTCCTCTTTAAATCCCCGTACAAATCAACGAAAACACTATGATAGGTGTGTTTGTTGACCCGACATGTCGGGTGAATGATATAACTAAGGAGATCATGTTTATCAATTTCCTGCATAAAGATGGGCATGACGCACTTGAAAGTACCATCCGTAAACATAATGAACTTTTCGTACCTCCCCCTTGTAGCATCACCTTGTCAGTCCTTGTTGGACCTAAGTCAATAAACTTTCTTTTTGATATAATCTCAAGGTCTAAACTCTTCAGAGTGAAATTGGGTATCCCTTGGTTGTTCGCTATGAGTGCAGTTCCCTCAGTGGTGCATAAATGTCTAAAATTTACCCATCATGGTTCAATGCACATAACCCATGACACTAGCTATAAACTGCTAGTTGCATGTGGCAGCTATTCCTTAGATCACTTTTGGCCTACACCCATTGGTTCACTTCCTTCAGGGATAGACTTTTTGTACCAAACCTATGAGAAGTACAAGAAAGGGCGCTTAGCACCTAAGGTTAGGTACCCTCCATCTCCTTATGTTGTCTCACGTAGGACTTGTTTGAAAGCTGACAATGATGCCACCATGGCCTGTAGAAGGGAAGAAGAGAAGCGCTCTCAAGGTTCCTCTTCATCCTCTTCCGCTATCCCGCCTACCACTTCCTCTCGCCCTGTTGTGGCGTCATTGGATTTTGTTCCTAAGCGATTGATAGAGAATCATATGGTGCATGCTTGTCATCTACATAATTTGATATGAATTCATTAAATTTTAATTTAAAAAAATACAAAGTATGGTTGTCAATGTAGGGTTAAAATTATTATCCACCAACCCTTAGTAAGTTAGCACTTAGTCATATGGGTGGCCAACACATAGGATCCACCTTTTTTAAGAAGGCCTAAAAAGGAAATTTTATAAAAAAGGCCATAACTTGGGCATACAATATCCTATTTTTACAAACAAATAGGTGTTAGAAATTTAATTTCAAGAACTATGTAGCCATCTAATTGGTTTTTCTTTATTTTTCCCCAAGTATCTATTATTTCAATTTGAAGTCACTTTTGTTTTGCCTTGCATACATGTTATTTCAGTTTGTAATCATTTTTATTTTTATTTTGGACTTTGGATATCTTATAAAATATGGGACCATTTTTTATGCTGTGAAGTTTCTAATTTCACACATTTTGATCTTTAATATTTATATAAAGATTATATCAAATTGTGAAATATGGGCTTTTTAATTCATCCTCCTATAATCACTTTGAACAAAGGGAACTATAAGTCTTAGTAAAAAATACCCAAACATCTCAAACAGCTTCATCTCTTGTCACAACTCTATGGAATTTCCCCTAAAATAATTAAACCTAATCAAAATAAAGCATGGGATATCAAGAATTATCATTTCTTAGGACTGATTGGTAGCAATGTTGATTTTAATAGTATGGGTTTTATCTCACATATTAAGTGTTGCATGCACCCTTTAAACCAATACTTGGGAGATCTTTGAAGACACATATCACTCTCCACTCCTAAATGATCCTATTATGGATAGTATTCTACCCTTGATGATTTTGATAACCTACCATATGATGGTGATACAGAAGACCAACTTGATTATTCAGTAGGTCTTGTTAGTTGTGATGCCATTGATGCTTCACACAATTCTCTTCCTACGATAGATATATGCATTCATTATATTTGGTTTTTATGACTTATAATCCAAGTTCAAAGGCCTCATATTCTTTATCTCCAAGTCACTATATTGAGGCCAAGGATTCTTTCATTCCAATTGTTAGGTCCTAAAATGCTCCTCCATAATCTTAGAACATTTTTCACCTTTAAAGTTGAGGATATGTCAATTCAAGAAGACAAAAAGGGGGTTCATAAACAAACTATGCATGGTTAAAGTCTAAAACTGAGAGTGGGGTGGCTTCTCCTACACTTTCGACTCGACTAAAATCCAACATGGATATTCCCAAAGGTAACCTTAATAGGCTTATATGTCAAATATAATTTAACTTGACAACAACAATTAGTAACTACACCTAATGTACATGACCCTAATTATTGTCATTAGGTCAAATAAAAACTAGTTGCATGACCCTTTATATAGTTGATAACACCTTGCACATACACTCATAGATGATAGTAGTCTTGTGATCCATTAATATTATTTCATTTAATGTTTCACACACAACAACAAGATGTAGTCATGTTGAATATGATTCTTTAATGATTTAATGGTTTGGGGTTTGTTTAATATTTGTTCACTAGTTTGTAATATTGAATCATAAATAATTGACTTCTACTCTACTCCTATTGCTAAGAGAGACGGAGTTGATTAAAATGATGGAATGATTGACCCTTCACTAATGTGGATTGGCACTTACACTATTAGAAAATAAATTCATGAATAGTAAAGAGAAAATAAATGTCATCAAATGAAGGATTAACAAAACTAGATTGCATTTACATGAAAAAAAATTTATTGCATTATATGTGATGGACATACTTAATAATCTATCTCATAAATACAATAAACCACATGCAAAAGTGGAAAGACCATTATAAGGAATTTGTAACACATTAGAATCTATCACTCTTCATCCAACCTTTATTGCAATCACACCAACAAATGTGATAAGATAAAATGCACAATTATGACTATGCATTCCTTTAAATTACTAAAAACTACCATAGAGACATACCAATACATAGATATGTGTTGTTATATACCCTTTCTACTCTTCATCAAATGCATTCCTTCATTTGTAGCTTATACATGCAGCATTTGAATCCCTAGAATAACTTGTAGACCCTTTCAACCCAAAAAAATGGCTCAATGACCAACCTTTTTGATGTAAAATGAACTCATATATAGTTTTTAGTTTCTAGTGTCCAACTAATTGTGAAAACTTCAAAAGGGAGTATAATTTGTGGACCTAGGTGTAGGAATCATCCAAACTGATAAGCTCAGACATTACTTAGTTTCCTTAAACAATTCACAGACATTACCAAACATTTCTCCTATACGTGTTCATACATTATGCTATCTTTTAGACTTATTATACAACCTTGAACCTACTTTAAAGTATATGGAAATATAGTTATATGTGATGATTAATGCACAATTTACATGTGGATATGTATGAAATGTGATTGATAGTTGTGCTTAGTTGTGGTTGTTAGTATTGTGTGCAAGTTTTGTGAACTAACTCTTGCAACTAGAGGAGGTAGACTATAGCCCGCAGCAACTGCGAGGTGCAACCCGCAACCAAAGGAGTTCCTCGACAACAAAACATGGGAGGTTCCAGAATAAATGGAATGCAACAACTACAACATGGAGGCACTTAATGAAGATGGTTGTGCATAATTATGACGTATAATAGAGACATTGGAGGAGAACTCTTTTACAATTGGGATTCTAACATAACTGATTTGAGCATTCACCGTTTTAAGTTTTGTTACAACATAATTATAATCCTATTAGGAATCTTTTTATTTGTAATTTAGATTACAAAGTCATTATCACACTCTAATATCTAGGGAATGGTGATTAATGGTTTTAGTTTAGAGTCATGTTTCAATAAAAATCTCCCATGCCTATATGTATAGCTTGGTAGTTGAGGTTTTAAGAATTAGTCAGTTAATTTGGTTTTTTGTTCCAAAGCAATTACAGTTGCCAAATACTTTTCAATTAGATATTATTCCTTATTCAGATAATGTTATTGTTCAATCGTGGTTTTCAATGAATAAGATATATCATAATCTTATTTGATCTTTTGGATTGTGTAATGAATGGTTTGAGTTATCATGACTACGTTGATCTAAGAAGTTAGATTTGGTTTAGATTAGTGAAGGCAGCTACTTGAGCAAGGGCCACTCAAGGTAACTATCCTTCACTTCATTTCTTTCTATTTCATTTTTGTTTTAGTAGGTACTTCATAAATGCAAGTTGTGTTAAATAGATTCTTTATGTTATAGTCATTAATGGATTCATAAATAATTCTTGTTTCTCAATTATACTGTAATTGCTTGAGTATGTTGTACTTTGGAGTGTAGTATAGGTTTAGTTATCAATTCAATTAATTTCCAGCATTCATTTATGAATAGTAGTTATTTACTGTCTTATACTCTAGGTACTTGTAGTAATAGTGCCAGCTTTACTTTCTTTGTTGTTTTGTAGTTTCATGATTTTCTAGCAAGTGTAACATCTATAATAGGATGAATTAGGTAGTTTTAAGTCTTTGGAAGCATATGTAGTGCTAGTACCATCACAAGCCTACTAGCCCTGATTGATAATTCAATGAAGGTCTTTCCAAAGGTTTAAGTGGATTATTCAATTAGGTTTTCCCTCTAAATTGTGTGATTGCCAACAAGCTTACTAGACATTAGGGACTCTACATTTTTGGCGCCATTTTCGGGGATGGTGCTACTTTCAAAGAATTTTTTTGTCATTTCCAAGCTTTCCTAGTTTAGAATTTTCTTTCAGTATTAAAACTATTAGGGTTAATCTTCTCAAAATACCAAAGTGTTTCACTACTATTGTGCAAGACCTGATGCTATACAAAGTCATGTCTATTGTATGCTGAGGAAAAGATACTCTTTGGGAATATTTCTCCCCTCAAACCAACAAGCTAGAGTAGATATTGGTGACTACATTTATCAGAGTGAAGGTACTACTGAAGAAGAATCTTCCCTTTCACCAATATCTACTGAAAACACTGAGGGGACCTTCCAAATAATGGTTGTTGCAGCAGTGGATGATCCACCAAAATATGTGACTTTTAAATTTCCAATTACCAACCAAGAGAGGGCTGCTTTGTTGAAGAATATACGTCCTTCAACATTACCAATCTTCTATGGTTTGGTAACTAAATATATAGACACATTCTTGTTCAAGTTTGATGTCCTATGTAGGAGCTATGGCTACACAACTAATGCTCATAGGCTCAAGCTATTTCCCGCAACTTTAAAGGATGTTGCCTTGAGATGGTTTATGGTACTAGGCACAGATGTTGTTCTAGATTGGGACACCATGAAAACAATTTTTTTGGAGAAATAACAAAGTAATTGCAGAGGAGTTGATAGGAAAAGAGATGATATTTTTAGAATGAATCTGAAAGAGGATGAACCATTGGAAGATTATGTAGAAAGGTTCCAATTCTGCTTGAAGAAAAACCCATAGAATAGACTCGTAGAAGAATCCTTGAAGCTTGTGTTCTTAAGAGGATTCAATGATGATTGCATGGATGCCCTCAATATTATTGGCTAAGGGGATGTGTCACAATTACCCTTTGAAGATAGTTGCAAGGTCTACATAAACTATTCTAAGACCTTTACCAAAAGATAAAAGGGGGAAAGAACATCTACCATTGGCAAGACATCTAATGGGGTTTCAAAAGTGGAGTTAAGTAACCTACTATCCAACACTAAGGAGGATATCATAAGTCATCTAGCTACTCAGTTGGACACTCTACATATAAAGAAGAAACAAGAGGAGGCTGAAGCAATGCTTACTGAATATTGTTGTTACACCTCGTTATGTTACTACTCATTTACTTTTACCTAGTTGGGTGAAAATGCTTTAGATGAGTATATTTATGCTTTATGTGTTTTGTAAATATGAAGAATAAATGTTGATTTAATTTAATATTATGAAATTGTTTGGTTATGAAAATATATGATGCAAGTGAATGTATTGTTTCAATCTAACTATTGTTGCAAAGTGTAAAGTTGGATGCAAGAATAGTATAAAGCCTCTTGAAGAGAGGGGAAGTATCACTCAGGGAGAAGAACTTGGCATGGTAACCTTTGATAAAGACCTAAACTGAGCTTTCACACACACACTTCTAGTTTGGTCAAGTCAAGATAATAGTTTGGGAAATATTAAGTTACCTTTAGTCTTGCTAGTGTTTTTGTTTATGAATGTTCTTACTTAGGAGTTTAAGTATTGAGTTTTTTTGAAATATGTGAGTCCTTTACGTGTTTATATTTAATCGATGGGATATACATACGTATATATGTATTTGTCAACGATAAAATCATACACATGAGTAAATACGTGCATGAGTATACATAGATAGACATATCTAAGCATGCTCATGAACAAATTACCCATATGCATAGGAATATTGATCAGACAAGGTGACATATATATACATACCGTGTATATATGTCAATCGATATGACTATGAATATATATTTTTTAAATATCAAGGCGTGATATATATATATTATATGAGTATATACCTATATATATTAACATACAAGTATGTATTGATGAAAAGGATACGTCCATGCTCGTATATATATATATATGTATATACGTGCCTACATCAATATGTGAAATGTGAGAATATGTGAATGTGTATTCTTATATCGAATAATGTATTTTATAAACTTGTTAATTGAGATATATGTGTATATATGTATACATATATACATATAAATGTATTACGTTATGTATGTATATATATATATTCATTATATATGATAACAATTTCCATAGCGTTGATTTATATATCAAGTGCATTGCATATAAAACATAGCATATGTTAAGTATTGCGTGCAACATTTAAATGAAGGGAATAGCACTAAGTTGAAACAACACTTAGATATAACTAATGTTTAAGACATTTAAGTGTTGAGTATTGTGAAATATGGGTAGTGCTATGTAAAGCGCATAATATCCAGTACCACCCAACATGTAAAGTAAACTGCCTAAGACTAAGTCAAATGCAAAGGAAAAGGTGAATGTTCATGCACAGGAAGCTTTGACTTGGTTAATAGCAAACAACAACCCAAGGAATAGGGCACGAAGGACATAATGTGGCACCGAATTATGAGAAGTATGAACCAATTAGAAGTCTTGTATAGGAGTGAATTTACACCCCTTGTGTAAATTCCCCTTTTGCATACCCTCACCTTAGAAAACCAAACCCGGAGGAAAAATTCCACATCACCCACCTGCCTTCCATCCACTTGGCACGTGTTGTGTGTGCTGGTGGGGGAATTTTTGTTAGGGACATCAGCACAACGCTCGAACATCTGCACAGCGCATTGTCATCCTTAATAGATTCCTACCTATGGAGTCTATAGGGACGTTACACTCCTCATTAGGGATGAATTGTAATGCCTATGTGGGACCAAACAACCCAAAAAATGACTCCTCTCCCATTTTGGTCTTCAAATGCATCCATTTCACTCACTTCATCTTCTACACACTCATTCACTCATTCTTCTAGGATTTTCTAACAATCTATCTCATTCTCTCAAGCATTTTTCACACAACCCCATTGAGCATTGCAGAAAGCAAGCTTGTTACTCCATCAATTCCATCCTTGTATGTGTGGTGCTACCATAGAAGCTGCAAGTTTGGAGTCTTACGAGACCTTCCTTCATCACTACTGCGGCCCTATCAACTTTTCCAAGCTCGTTGCTTGCATTCTCCCTTCATTAGCTTTGAGAGCCTTTGAGTGGAGGTGGTATTAGTTCATTTTCCTTTTGTGGTTTGATAGAGTAGAAAAGCATCTTTTGTAGTGTTTGATAGTTTCCTTTCATCTTTCCTTTATCATACATTCTACTCCGTGGATTTTTTGGTTGTTTGTGGAGGTGGAAACACCAAAGTGGGGGTTTGACTGAGGCAAACCCCTATACAGCCTAACATTTTTCCCCTCTTTCTTTTGTTTAGGTTAACGTGTACATGGAGCTTGCTAATGAACTAGAGCTTTAGTGAGTTGATATTTGTCACCCTTGTCTTCCTCTACTTGCTTTATCTTTTATGTAGCTACTTTTTGCACTTCATAATTCTATTTATTTCGTTAAAGCTAGTTAGCTAGGCAATTAGTAGGTTCTCTAGTGTTTTGTATTGTACTTTATGTTTTCTGGTTGTATGGATGCCAACACGCCAAAGAGACATCAATGCGCCATTTTTTTGTCCCAAACCTGCATTGTCGTCCTTGGATAGAGAGTTGTTTGAGGTGCAGTTTGAACTCTAGAAGTTAGCTCGTCTAGCCCCATTTAGATTCTCAAATTTGTAGAGTGACAAAAGCACTTGAGAGTGCTCTTCATTCTCGATTCTTATCCCAAATACCCGCTAGCTTCATGTAAGTTAGGGCAACCCTCCACTCTCGGCTCTTCATGACATGGAGCCTTGGTGTGGTTGGTCCCCCTCTCTTATAGTTTTGGTGAACCCAACGTGAACCATTTTGGTTTCGTTTAGTAGTGTTGAAGGGTCATTTCCTTGTATCTTAGGAGTGATGTAGGTGTTCACGAGTGTTGTGAGGAATTTCGCCTTGTAATCCAACCTGCGACCCCTAGTAGGCATAGTTGGAAGGTTTTGTAGGCATTACAGAATGAAGCCTTAGTTGGGTCATTGCCCAATTGCAAACCTTTGGGGGTTTTGTGAGTGTTGTTTAGTGTACGTGATGGCCTCCTTTATGCATCTAGTTATCCCTTCTATGCATCCTATGAGTAGTGCTCCTAGTATAACTTTCACTTCGTAGGACCTGTCGATGGGTTGTAATAGAGAGTCGTCTCCTCTTTACATCCCTACATGAATCAACAAAAACACTATGACAAGTGTTCTTGTTGACCCAATGTGTTGGGTGAATGTTATAACTGAGGAGATCATATTGATCAATTTCCTGCATAAAGATGGGTACGAAACACCTAAAATTACCATCCATACACATAACATACTTTACATACCTCCCCTTGGTAGCATCACCTTATCAATCCTTGTTGTACCTAAGTTAGTAAAATTGCTCTTTAACGTAATTCTAGGGTCCAAACTCTTCATAGTGAAACTGGGTATCCCTTAATTGGTCGCTATGAGTGTAGTTCCCTTGGTGGTGGATAAATGTCTAAAATTTACCCATGATGGTTTAGTGCACGTAATCCATGACATCATCTATAAATTGCCAGTTGCGTGTGGAAGCTATTCCCTAGATCACTTTTCACCTGCACCCATTGGTCCACTTCCTCTAAGGACAAACCTCTTATACCGAACCTATGAGAAGTACAAGAAAGGGCACTTAATACCTAAGGTGAAGTACCCTCCATCTCCTTATGTTGTCTTACATAGGGCTTGTTTGAAAGTTGACAGTGATGCCACCATGGCCCATAGAAGGGAAGAAGAGAAGCACTCTCAAGGTTCCTCTTCCTCCTCTTTCATTGTCCCACATACTACTTCCTCTTTCCCTGCTACAGTGTCATCGAGTTTTGTTCCTAAGTGATTGATAGAGAATCATATAGTGCCTACTTGGCAAAAGCCCAAGCATCTGGCGTTCAAGCTTCTCGTCTTACCTACGATGGCTAGGCCTGTTCGATATGGTAGAAGGGAGGGTCCTCACGGCGAATCCTCTACGTCTCAGCCTCCTACCGCTCCTACTCCTAGGGCAACAAGTGGGAAAAGGCCCGCTGTCGAGGTGCTAGAGCTTACTCCCCCTGCTGTTATTTCAACCTCTACTCAATCTCTTCCTCCTGCTCTCATTCAAGAGTCTCTTCCTCCACTAGAGATGGTCATGATGGACACTCTTATGGCTAAGTAGGAGGCTTTTGTTCTATCTCATCTTCTAGTCTCTGGCTCTCATAGTTGCAGAAACTGCCTTGCACATGAGCGTAAGCATTGGCGAAAGACTCTGGCGGTTGAGCAATCCTCTTTGCAAAGGAAGGAAGGGGAGCCAACCACCACTATTCCAGGGCCTCTTGCTGTTGTTGTGTCCTCTCTCATCCCCTCTATTCCAGTTCAATCAAATTTGGTTCTACTTCTAACTCATGTTGCGAGTGTGAACACCCCTGACCCTAAAAAGGTACAAGTGTTTATTGCTCCTTCAGTCAAGCCACCTCTCTTGATGTCCCTTCTGAACATCCCATCATTCCCTAAACCCGTGGACATGTCGAACACCTTGATGGTGTCTATTGCAATTTTCTCCTCCTCTTTTGTGCCTCCTGCCTCATCTGTGGGGAGCTCACATGCATTGATGAAGAAGAAGGTGGAGGTTGGCCATTCTAAGAATGGGGAACATAAGGGGATTCCACCTTCTTTAGAAGGTGGTCCTATGCTAGCATGTGTCATCCTAGTGACAGAGCAAGTTCTGGCATTTCATGAGTTTTCCATTGCTCCCGATTCACTCAATGAGCCTAGTAGTGAATCTCAAGCACCACCTCCCTCATTCATTGAGGTAACACATGACACTCTCATAAAGTGCATGTTTAACTCTTTGGACGAGGTCTCGGCCCTATTAGTTATCTTTGTGAAGTTGTTGACCTTTTCACCACAAGAGCCGAGTGGAGAAGACCTTGTGGGGCGTTCTTCCTTGGCCTTTGTTGTGGGAGGGTCAGAAGGTTCCCCCCTTAATACTCCACCACTGTAGGCTCATTTTTCTTCCTTGTATGATGATCTAGATTGGGAATTAGATGACCTCTTGGTCAATGAGTGTTAGGGGGTGCCTCTTCTTTACCTATAGATTAGGTGTGTGTTTGTTGTGATGTGTTCCCCCGTGCTTGCATTATGTGTTCCTGGATGACCCTTGCCATCCTTGTAGGTGCTTGGATACAGGAGTGATTATGTGTCATAAAACTTCCTCTATTTGAGGCATCATTCTCCCTTTGCTATGCGTATTGATTTTCGGAAAATTGGGGACGATGCAAAGTGTTGGGGGCATTTAGCCTTCCCTTCCATGTTTACCCTTTTTTTTATTTTTACTTTGTTTTCTTGTGCATTCTTCATATGGTCTGATATAGTAGGGGGTTGATGATATTTCATCTATATGCTATTACTATACTTTATATATTTATGAGTAGCTCTGACCTCGAAATATCAAATCACCCCTATGTCCCTTGTTCATGATGTTATTTTTTTTTTTGTAGATTTGTTATCTTTTTTTCTTCTTTGCTTGAGTTGTGATGTTTGTGGTATTCGTGTGTGTCCCTCGTGTGTGCGAGAACATCACCATGGTGACATCTCATTGTGTCTCGCGGGCCACAACATCACTTTTCCATTCTTGATTTTCTCTCCTTAGGATGTCACGTGCCTCTATGTTCAACACACACCACCCTAAGGGGGGGCTACCATGTCAACTCCAATTTTCAAAAAACACATTTGATGACTAACGAATATTTTCTCAAAAATCCTTTCAAAATTTTTCAAAAATCGCATTCTCAACAAGGACCCCCTAGCGGAATGTGTTTCCTTTGTCATGGGTTCACAAAGAAAGAACTTGAAAAACTTTCCTCTGAGGAGGGAAAAAAAATTCTTGCGAGAGAAGCCTTGACCTTCCCCTTATGAGGGGGAATTTTCTTCCATTCGAATTCCTTGATGAAGTGAACATCTTTCAAAAGGATTCCTTGATTTTGAATTGATTTGCAAAAACTGCTCTCTTACTTTCAAACAATGCATCCCTTGAGTGGACCCCTTTTCTTTTGAAGGGTTCCCAAGGAACCCTTTTGAGATTTTCGATTTTCTTGACTGTTTGCTTGTTTTCTTGTGTGGCTGCTTTTTATTTTCTGACATGTTTTATTTGTAGATTAACATGTTGCTTTGCAGGTGCACCTGTGAAGCTGCTTTCTAGTCTGACTCTATGTAGTTTGCTTACATTGGGCTTCCTTCATGAGAGAGTACTTGGTGGAATGCCATCTTCACAGGTCCGGGGGCCTATGAAGTGCTTGCATCCTGTGAGATTTGTCCATTGTTGGTCTATTGTCCTTTAGTTTACTTTGTGCAATTTTGTAGTTTCACAAAGCTACAAAGTACTTTTTGTTCAAACCTCCTCAAGAGAGAGTACCTGTGGAGTCCTTTTCCTACCCTAAGCTTTTAAGCTTGCCAGATTGTGGTCTTCTTCCTCGATGGTTCAGGTATACATTTATAACTCTTTGATCTACTTTACCAAACACTCATCGATGCGTGTGTTCGCTAAAGTGGGGGAAAAATGTATAGGAGTGAATTTGCACCCCTTGTGTAAATTCCCCTTTTGCACTTCACCTTAGAAAACCAAATTCGAAGGAGAGTTTCCACATCACCCACTTGTCTTCCATCCACTTGTTGCATGTTGTGTGTGTCAATGGGGGAATTTTCATCAGGGATGTGAGCGCAACATGCAAATTTCTACATAGTGTGCTACCGTCCCTGATAGATTCCTACTTCTAGAGTCTACAAGGATGTTACACTTCTCATTGGGGATGAATTGTAATGCCTTTGTATGACCAACTGGCTCGAACATGACTCGTTCTCTCCCATTTTGGTCTCCAAATGCATCCATTTCACTATCACTTCATCTTCTACACACTCATTCAGTCATTCTTCTAAGAGTTTCTAACAATCTATCTCATTCTCTCAAGCATTTTTCACACAACCCCATTAAGCATTGCAACAAGCAAGCTTGTTACTCCATCAATTCCATCCCTGTACGTGTGGTTCTACCATAGAAGTTGTGAGTTTGGAGTCTTGTGGGACCTCCCTTCATCACTACTGCAGTCATGTCGACTTTTCCAAGCTCGTTGCTTGTATTCTCCCTTCATTGGCCTTGAGAGCCTTTGGGTGGAGGTGGTATAACTTCATTTTCCTTTTGTGGTTTGATAGAGTAGTGTAGCATCTTTTGTAATGTTCGATAGTTTCCTTTCATCTTTCCTTTATCTTACATTCTACTTCGTGGCTTTTCTAGTTGTATGTGGAGGTTGAAACATGTGTGTGCTCGCTAGTAAACTAGAGCTTTAGTGAGTTGATATTCATCACCCTTATCTTCATCTATTTGCTTTATCTTTTACGTAGCTACTTTTTGTACTTCATAATTCTGTTTATTTCATTAAAGCTAGTTAGCTAGGTAGTTAGTAGGTTCTTTAGTGTTTTATACTATACTTTACATTTTCTGGCCATATATACACCAATGCGCCAGAGAGACGTCATCGTGTTGCGTTGTCATCTCAAACCTACCCTGCCATCCTCAAATAGAGAGTTGTCTAAGGTGTAGTTTGAACTCCATAAGCTAGCTCATCTAGCCCCATTTAGGTTCTTGGATTTGTAGAGTGATAGAAGCACTTGAGAGTGCTCTTCATTCTTGATTCTTATCCCAAATAATCGCTAGCTTGAAGTAAGTTAGGGCAGCCCTTCGTTCTCTTCTCTCCATGACATGGAACCTTGGTGTGGTTAGTCCCCCTCTCTTACAAGTCTGTTTTACAATACAAATTTTGGATTATGAAGCCATATGAAATATGTAGAAATGGTCAAGTATGAAGCTTGCCAAGTAAGTTGACCTATAGAAGACAATTACCTTTCATTTTTTATTATCATTCATGTTTTACATTTGGGTAAGCGACTCATTCACCATGGTTGTGTATGTGTTTACTATGCAACAATTTTAGCTGCCACCTTTTCTTAATCTTGTTGAGTCCAACCTTTTGAGCTGAGAAGTGTCTTTCTTGATACCCTATTTCCAGCCTTTAGTTGTTGACCTTTGCGTATAAATAGAGGTGCTCTCTACCTTGATATGGACGCATATCTACATTATTGTTGTGATTTTTTTGAGTTGTTATTGTCTGATTTTCTAAGTTGAGAGAGTTTTTGAGAGTTGTGAGAGGAATTTGAGAGTGAGATTTGATGAAGAGGGAGAAGATTTATTTGGGGAATTTCTTACTAAATTAGGGGAAGTTGAGTTAGGAATCAAGTTTGACCAATTGGAGAATTGCATAAATAGGCATGTTGATTTCTACTCTTTTATACTTTTTTATGGTTTTGAAAAGATTATATGAAATTGTTTGTCTTGATTGGGAGATTATATCATTTACTTATTAGGGAAAGGTTATTTTATTCTTAAGTGAAAGGAAAGATTGCTTGTTGTTCTTAGTGTAAGGATCTATTTTGTTTGAAGTGTTTGTACATATTCCATATTAACGAAATGGGTTGTTATAGTGGGGTTAAATACTATATTATGGATATAACTTATATAGCTAATGATAACCTAGTTGAGACTTAGAGTTATTTAGTAGAAGTTTCATAATTAACATAGAGGTTATAGGTTATTCCTGGGGTTAAGATTACTCCATGGTGAAAGGGGATAGCATATGCATAGGTTATGAACAGTCAATACAAATCAAGCTAGGAAAGTAGGTGAAATATATGATGTCCACTCTAAATCTTTGGTGATGAATAATTTGGCCAAAGTAGTGTAAGTTGCCACTGTTTACACTATCAGTTCACTGTGATCCAGGTTTACATACTAGACAGGGAATTTCATATGTGTAGGTTGTAGCCATTGTGTGACAGATCTAGATTTTTAGGACACAACACCAATGTTAGGAAAGGTCAATTTTTATTGTGAGGTTACCAAACCAATCTCTTCATCAAAGGATAGGGCCATCTATCAATTTGGTAGATGTGTAGGGGATTGTAGTTAGTCTAAGGTTGGCAGAAAAGTGCTTGAATGATGCTTCTCCTCATCAGTAGGTGACCAATATTTGATGGAGGGCACCTAGACCGTTTGTACATCTATTGCCAGTAAGCTCAACAGAGGCTTGTATGTGCATTTTGCATCCATACTTATGAAAATATTGTAAAAGAGAAATGATATCATGTTATCATGTACTGTGTAATCATTACATTGGAAGGTTGTAAACTTTGATATAATGCAATGGAAAAGTTTGGAAATATGTTTATTTCAAATATGCATGCTATATTTATAGTTTTGGAAAGAAAAAATTTATTGCTCATAATGGTTAGATGCTTAAGCTATTTACTTGAGGTTAAAACTTGGGAAAGTTACTGTGTAGAACAATGGGAATGTTATAATTGCCCCAATTATAGCCAAAGAAAAGCAAACTACAAGTGCAAAAGGGTGGCTAGTATTACAGAAGATAAATCAGAGAAACTAGATTTTCAACCACTAGAAGGAGAGGATGGATAACTATTTTACATTGCTAAAAAAAGGCCATGGCAGCCAAGAAAAGGTATGCCACAAGAACCTATAAATTTCAATACATCTTTTTCAATTGGTAATCAAAATTTCTCTGGTTGAAATTCCCATCCCTAGCCAAATAACCAAAACTAATGGCAAAACCCTCAGCAATGGAAATACCCTCATCAAAACTAGAACCAACAACAACCAAATGCTTGTCCACAACAAATTTTCAAGGTTCCAATTATAACCCTCAATAGCTATTGCAACAAAATTAGTGGCAACCACAATGGAAAAAGGGCTAGTAGTGTCAGCACCAAATCATGAATTACCAATAGCCTTTGCTACCTTCTCAACCACAACAACAAGTCATTATTCCCACTCCATCAAACACAACATCTCAGCCATCGAGAGCACCACAATTACCTTCCCAAGCTGCACCTAACCCTAAAAACAAGCCTTTCCAACAGGCTTATACTAATGAGGCTATACAATACCCCACTTATGGGGTAGAGGTGAGTGATATCCACCTCAGATTAGGAAAAAAACTAGCTGGACCTTCATCCCATCAAACCATTTAGATGGTGGATGAGGAACCCATAACTGAAGCTTTACACAATTCACCTCTAGAGCCTAGGTCAAATCAGGTAAACCAGACCACCTCAAGTCCAGAGCCTTCTTTTCCTGAGTGTTTAGCCATTCAAAAACATCACACCCAAGCTAAAAAAAACATATTAGGTCAGCTTAAGCATGTCAGTATCAAAATCCCCCTCATCCAAGCTATCGAGGATATGCCAATCTATACCAAGACAGTAAGGGACCTATGTCTAAAGAAACCAAGGAGAAAGAGGAAGGACCCTCATATTGTTCATGTCCTATGGAACCTTGTTGATATTATGGTAGGGAATATAACTATCCCTAAATACACAGACCCTGGAATTCTAGTTGTGGATGTTAAGATTAATGGGACCCTTATTAAGAACACTTGGATTGACCTAGGGGCAACAATTAATGTCATGACTAAGGAGACAATGCAACTAATTCAGTTAGCTAACCTTAGACCTACACCAACCATTTTAAAATTAGTAGATAGGTCAACAGTGAAACCTAGGGTATCATTGAGGACTTAGTCATTGCATTAGACTCATGGGAGTATCTTGTTGATTTTATAGTCTTGCAGGCTATCCACTTATTTTAGGAAAACCATGGTCATCTATAACTGATGCATTCATAGGTTGTAGATCTGGAAACATGATAATATCTAATGGGACTGTGACCAAGAAATCAATTCTCTATCCACTAGCCCAACCTCATGAAAACCTAAAGTAGACTATATGGCCTACCTTGGATGAAGAAGACCACTATTCCCTACAAACTCTTGTGAAAATGGAATGAAACCCCCTCTTAGGAACCCAAGATGAGGATGATTTAATTGATCATATCATACAGAATAACTGTGACAAGGACTTACAACAATAATATTGTCTTTCATGTCTGGAGGATCCACTATAGAACATTATACCTGTAAATTCATCAGAAGAGGTATCCCAAATGTTCCATTCTCTTTTTCCACAACAGTGTGTTCCCAACATTAGTGGACTTGATCTCTCATCTGTAATATCAAAATCGAGAAATGGAAAATCATTCCAGGTAAAACTCTGAACATCAATAATGGATTAACTAAAGAACAACATAATTCCCTAAACATTGTGTTGCAGACACATGCAACAACCTTTGCATGGGACTACCATGATATGAAAGGGATTGATCTAGAACTTTGCATGCATAGGATCTACAAAAATGATTTGTTTAAGCCAAATAGACAACCTCAAGGGAGAATGAGCCATACCTTAAAAGAAATAGTTAAGACTAAGTTGCAAAAGCTACTGGATGCATGCTTCATTTATCCATTTTTGATAGCCAATGGGTGTCACCATTAGTCATTGCTCCTAAGAAAGGAGGAAAATTGAGGGTATGTGCAGACTATAAGGAGTTGAATACAACAACTAGAAAAGATCACTTCCCCCTACCTTTCATTGACCAAGTGCTTGATTCCTTAGTAGGAAAAAAGTAATCTTTTCTAGATGGATTTAATGGCTATAACAAGATAAAGATGGCTCTAGAGGACCAGGATAAGACTACATTTACATGCCCTTGGGGTACCTATGCCTATTTTGTTCTTCCCTTTGGACTATGTAATGCCCCAACCACTTTATAGAGGGTAGTGCTAAGTATCTTTTCAGACTATGCTCATGATTCCATGGAAATCTACATGGATGACTTCACTACCTATGGAGACACCTATGAAGATGCACTCAACAATCTAGAAAAGGTTTTTAAAAGGTGTAAAGAACATAACCTACCATTGAGTCATGAGAAATTTTCATGATGATGACTCAAGGGATTGTTCTAGGGCACGTTATCTCAAGTGAAGGAATTCAAGTGGATCCCAACAAGATTGAGATCATCTCTACACTTCTTGTGCCACGAAAGCAAAAATATATCAAGATATTTTTGGGACATGAAGGCTACTATAGGAGATTCATCCAAGATTTTAGTAAAATTGTATCACCCTTATTTTTCCTTGCTCACCAAGGACATAGAATTTGAATGGACTATAGAATTTTAGTGCTCCTTTGAAGTGCTTAAGACAACTTTGACACAAGCACCTATCTTAAGAGGGCCAAACTAGACATTGCCTTTATATATACACATTGATGCTTCAAATTTTGCCATAGGAGCAGTCTTGGGACAAAAAAAAGGTAACAAGGAATATGCCATCTACTATATCAACAAAAATTTGCAAGGAGCTGAACTTAACTACATTGTCATAAAGAAAGAGATGTTGGTCGTTGTTTATGCTATCAACAAGTTTAGGCATTATATCACTGGCTATCAAGTCTTTATCCACACAAATCATACAACCATAAGATAATGAAAAAACCTATAGTTGGGGGAATACTAGTAAGATGGTTGCTCTTGCTATAGGAGTTTGATATAACAATAGTGGATAAGCCAGGGAAAGCTAATGTGGTGGTAGATTTTCTATCTAGATTGCCTACACAAATATAAGAAGGTGTTGTGGATGACTCTTTTCCAATTGAGCATTTATTTGCTCTTACTGTACAAACACCATGGTTTGTTGATATTGCAAATTACGTAGTGGCAGGTCAGATACCATCACACTTCTCTCCTAAGAGAAAAGAGGTAGTTGGTGCATAAAAGATTTCCATATTCTTTGGTAGCAAGTTACTTATGCTACACTGGTCTGGATAATATCAAGAGAATATGTATAAGAGAAGATGAGGTCTTTGACATCCTAAAATCCTATCATGATTATCCATGTGGGGGTCACTTTGCAGCCAAAAGGACAACATTTAAGATCTTGACAATAGGTTATTGTTGGCCAACTCTCCATAAGGATTCAACAAAGTATACCAAGAGCTGTGACAGATGTAAGAGAATGGGAAAACCAACAAGGATAGATGAAATCTCCTTGCAGTCATAGATAACACTAGCATCATTTGACAAATGGGAGCTTGACTTCATTGGACCAATTTCACTAGCCTCCAATAACAAAGAGTGTATTTTGGTTTGTACAGACTATCTAACAAAATGGGTTGAAGTCAATGCATTACAGTTTGCAAGAGATGGGAATGTAACTAAGTTCTTGTATGAAGACATCTTTACCAGGTATAGAGTACCTAGAGAAATTATCACTAATCAAGGTCCCTAGTTTACTTTAGACCTCATTTACCAATTGGTTAAAGAATATTCAATAAGACATAGAAAATAAACACCTTATCATCCCAAAGCCAGTGGGTAGGTAGAGGTTAGAAACAAAGAGATTGAGAATATTTTGACCAAAACAGTGCAAATTCACTAGAAGGACTATGTAGCAAGATTACCTAAAGCAATGTGGGCCTATAGGACAACATGGAAAACAACTATAGGGTTCACACCTGGGAAAATAGTAGTTCTGCCAATAGAGTTTGAGTACAAGACACTTAGGACAACAACGAACTTAAGAATGGATTTGACAAAAACAAAAAAAGAAAGGCTACACAGTCTGAATGGACTGATGAAATTACAATGGAGGCCATGCATCATATAGAGATAATTCAAAAATAAAGGACTAAATGACATGATTAGTTTATTAAGACTAAAGAATTCACTATAGGTGACTAGGATTTACTATATGATTCCATATACAAAAACCAAGGGTAAGCTATAGACTAGATGGTTGGGACCCTATGAAATTCAAGAGGTATTTCCCAATGGAGTAGTCAAGTTACAAACTATAGATGCAATTAGATTCACACTATTGGTGAATGGACATAGAATGAAGATATACAAGCAACCAACTCATAAAGATGATTTCCTTCTTTCTCGAATGCATCTATATGGTCAAAATAATGGTTCAGATACAAAAAAATTATCACAAGAAAACAACTCAACAACAAATACTATTGATTCTCATAGTGACTTAACAAATGAGCTACACAGCTCACCTCCTAAGGTCACTCAGGAATAATTTCTTGTCTCACTTCATGTGCACACACAACATAGGTTCCACAATAAAAAATCTTCTTGAAGACTATTTCATTATACAATAGGGACCTATGGCATCATGCAAAACACTTCAATTCGGGACCTATCGAAGAAGCTACCTATAACCACTATCTATTAGAGGATTCAAAAATTTGTGCCAAATTGATTGCAAAAACTCCATATTCAATCCACTTTTTTCTGCACATGTAGCCTTAAGTAGTCATATCAATGCATGCAACTTCATCACTCCATTCCACGTCACCATTATGATTTTTCATGCACTTGAAGAATCATTCCATAACTCATATATCGTACATTTCACAGCCTTTTCTCATGCCAACCTTTCATTTCCATTATACTTTGCAATTAACTGATATCAAATCACACTCATGCTAGAGAAACTCTTCCAACAACTTCACACATGTAGAGTTATATTCATATCATTCAACAAGTGCGCATATTAACTTCCATAATTAATATAGGTCTTCAATACTTTTGTTATGTACTTGCATTTGAAATTGGCATGCTTTACACTTATTAAACTTGTTTCCACATTCTTTAATAATTCCCTCCACCTATTCACACATATTGAAGTGAGGTCACTTCAAGATTTTAAGTTGGGGGAACATATTATATATCTCAAAATTTTGTTTTTTGCCACAAAAATACAAACACAATAAAACCATACAACCCCTTTTTTTCTTTCATACCTTTCTACACCTACAATCTTTTTGTTTTCAATTCCCTAGATTCTAAACCAATTTAAAATTAATTCAAGCCAAGTTAAGCTAATACAGAGGAGAAAAGGGATGCAACAGTTGCAGTTACAGTGAAAAAGTGCATGCAAGTGTAGCAAAATAGAGAGGGTTTGAGGGTGGTTGAATCAATTTTTGAGCTAAATTTCCAAAGGCTTGAGTAGAGTCAGGATATTTTCACCATGGGAGATGATATAATCAAAAGGGAGTCATCAACACACACAAATATTGGAGGATGGGTTAGTTCTGCCTATTTTCATAAGGGTGAGACGATTGGACTACTTCCTAAAATTGATAGAGTTTAATGAAGACATGATGAGGCAATTTGTAGCTACATTGCAACATGATGAAGCCATTGTCAAGGGTTTGAAAATGGATGCCTCAGAAGCTACAATTGCATAAGTCTTTGGTCTACCAAGGAATGGAGCCAAATTCCTTGTCAGAGCAAATGCAATTGTTGTCAGGGATGAGTTTAGGGAGGTAGGAGAGAATCTTGATTCATCATCACAAGGTACAAAAAGATTGTCATTTCCCTAGATATGGACCTCTTGTGTTTCCTATATTATTAAATGTATCACCTGTGATGGGAGACAATCCCTTCAGTACAATGCACATTTTAAGTTACTAAGTCATCTCTGTCACCATAGATTGGTAAATATACCTAATTTTCTTTACAATTTGCTCAAAAGAATGGGAGCTTAGGAACCTTATTAGTGAAAAGGAGCCTTAGGGTTCAACATCCATAGGTGTATTGGGAGAGTTTTTTAACTTGTAAATATATTAACCATATTTTGGAGGAGCCAGTAGTTCCTGAAAAACCTAGATTCACCTTTTCTAGCCCTAAGAGACATGCCCCCTATTTTACCTGCTACTTCAACTACCCACAACAAAGATGAACTAGAGGAGCAAAGTGTGCAAGGATCACCACATGCAACAGATAACCAGCTTGCAACAAAATAAACTCCAACTTCCTCTAGGACACCTAAGACTAGGAAAAAGAAAGGTAGTTCATCTTCTACACCTTCCAAGGTACAAAAGAAAAATAAGGATACCAAGAAAAGGAAATCTACCCCACTAAGGCATTCAGGTCGCTTAAGGAAGAAAGGTGCCATGAGAGGGAGCATTGAGAAGCTAGAAGAGGAAACAAGGGATAAGGAGAAAAAATATGTTGAAATATTAGGTACTGATTTAGAATTGAAGTATAATGTGTCTAAGAATGTACATGTGCCTACAAAGAGAAAATGGTATATATCTACTACCTTTGAGTCAAATTTAGAGGATGTTTTGTTGCTCATAAAACAAGAAAGAGAATCCTAGTTAGCCTTGATAGTGAGGGTTTTGAATACATAGGGGATGAAAATGAGTAGTTTTTAAAGGATAAGGAAATGTTTTTGGAAGAAAAAAAATGTCAAGAAAGAGTTAAAAGAAGATTTCGAAAGGATAAAATAGCTAGAGGAACTGGTATAGACTTATGAGAAAAGGGACAAAGAAAGGGAAATGAAGATACGAGAGTTGGAGGAATATTTACAAACATATGGACATGGGACCAAGTTAGACCTATTGGCATAGTTTGCCCTGGTCAAAGTAGGGAATAAAGAGCTTGTGGCAAAAAATAGGAGGGCCCCTACTATTCAAACTCTAGCTTATCATACAACCTTATCCCTAGGATATCAATTGTGGAAGGTTACTTAGGATTTTTTGAACAGAAAGAGAATTGGAAAAAGGAAAAAGAAGCCATAATTGCAAAACATACTAGAATACTGGAGGGTAAGGATATGGAATTAAAAATGTTAACAGTTAAGGTGGAGGAGGTGGCAGATAAAGCTGCCCAGATTGTTAGATGCAAACCCCTAACTAGAACCTATGCTTTGTTTTTACAAGAGAAACTCTTAAGTTTCTAGTTCAGTAGACTAATAATTAACCATTCAATTTCCATGAGCATGAAATTTGATTTCTTAAATATTTTTTTGGATGCCACAATGGAGGAACATGATCAATTATGTAGTGTCAGAGGATACAAAATGGAAGCCCTTGATGTTTGTAGGGGATTTACAATCGAGAGCACTGGCATCCTATTTCAAAAATGAAAAATTTAGGGGTGAACTTATGGAAGAATATATGTAGAGAGAAAAATTAGTTGCTCTTCCAATAAGGAAGGAATCCAAGAAACCTGATATGATCATAGATGAATGGATAAAACTTTTGGATCACAAAGGTGTAGGCAGAAAGATTATGAGTCTAAGGATGAAGAACTACAAAAGGATGAAAATATTAATGGTTGGACTTGCTCATCATTGCTACAAGTTTGTGCAGGAAATATGGGATAGCTTGACTCTTGAGCTATAGAGAAAAAAGCCCCATTCAACATACAATTTTATGGCAATTCTTGAAAGGACACGCAAATATATGGATTTTTCCTAGGACGAGGGAGTTGAATGGGTACCACTCACTTTTTAGCCACCAATACTTCTTTATTTGCTATCACACTAGACATGAGACAAGCATGAGGAATGTGAGAGGGTTGAAATTAACATAATGAGAAGACTTGCATGTTACAAAGGCTTTTATTTGAAGTAGGTTAAATGAGCGTACATTGTTGCACACTTCAGAGAGATTACCTTGCACTAAAACCTCCAACACTAGCTAATTTGCTTGAGGACAAGCCAAAGGGTAGTTGGGGGGAATGATGAGCCCAAACATTAGTTAGCTTTCTTATATTTTTCTACTAGTTCATAAACATTACTAGACATTTTTCTTATACATGTTCATACATTATGTTATCTTTTATACTTATTATGTAGCCTTGAACCTACTTTAAAGTATATGGAAATATAGTTATATGTGATGGTTAATGCATAATTTATGTGTGTATATGTATGAAATGTGATTGATATTTATTCTTAGCTATGGTTGTTAGTATTTTGTAAATGTTTTGTGAACTAACTCTTGCAGTTAGAGGAGGTGGATTGTAGCCTACAACAACTATGAGGTGCAATCGACAGCCAAAGGAATTCCTCAACAACAAAACAAGGGATGTTCCAGAATAAATAGAACAAAACAACTACAAAATGGAGGCACTTAATGAAGATGGATGTGCATCATTATGATGTCTAATAAAGACACCGAGGGAGAAGAACCTTGTTACAATTTGGATTCTAACATAATTGATTTAAGCTTTAAACATTTTAAGTTTTGTTACAATAGAATTATAATCCTATTAGGAATCTTCTTCCTCTTTAGTTGCAGTTTAGATTACTAATTCATTATCACACTTTGATGTCTAGGGAGTGATGATTAATGGTTTCAATTTAGAGTCATATTTCAATAAAACTCCCCTGTGCCTATATGTATAGCTCGACGGTTGAGGTTTTAAGAGTTAGTCAATTAATTTGGTTTTTTGTTCCAAAGAAATTATAGTTTCCAGATACTTTTCAATTAGTTATTATTCCTTATGTAGACAATGTTATTGTTCAATCATGGTTTTCAATGAATAAGATATCTCAAAATCTTATGTGATCTTTTGGATTGTGCAATGAATGGTTTGAGTTATTATGACTGTGTTGATCTAAGAAGTTAGATTTGGTTTAGATTAGTGAAGATAGCTACTTGAGAAAGGGCCACTCAAGATAACTATCCTTCACTTTATTTCTTGCTATTTCATTTCCATTTTAGTAGTTACTTCATAAATGCAAGTTGTGTTAAATAGATTCTTTATGTCATAGTCATTAATGGATTCATGAATAATTCTTATTTCTCAATTGTATTGTAATTTCTTGAGTGTGTTGTACTCCAAATTGTTGTATAGGTTTAGTTATTAGTTCAATTAATTTCCAACATTCTTTTTTGAACAATAGCTAGTTACAATCTTATACTATATGTACTCATAGCAATAGTGCTAGCTTTACTTTATTGTTTTGCAGTTTCATGATTTTATAGCAAGCGTAACATTTGTAATAGGATGAATTACGTAGTTTTAAGTCTTTGGAAGCACATATAATGCCAGTACCATCACAAGCCTACTAGCCCTAGTCGATAATTCAATGAAGGTCTTTCTGAAGGTTTAAGTGGACTGTTCAGTTTTGTTTCCCCTCTGAATTATGTGATTGCCAAGTTCACTAAACATTAGTAGAGACTCTACACAAACTATGGATTTTTCATGTGGAAAGTGTCCAAGTCTATGGAACATTCAAAATGAATTATAGAGATTCATCATGGGTCAATATAGGTAGTGGGAACCCCATCAACTACATTAATGGTGGCATAATCGCCCTTATAATATTTAATTAGATCTTTGTGTAAAAGAATTTTCAATAGTTTGAATAGATGCATTTTGGGTTAGAATGGAAAAGAGAAAGTTTCAAGGTCAAATTTGAAATCAATGGAATGATAGGCGAACTATAGAGGTGAGTAAAAATATGTTCTAAGGGTTTCAAGATTGAAACTAGCAAATTTGCAAGTTTTCAAGTCCACAAGGGACCTTGGAAATAGGTTTGAAAGTGTAAAGGAAGTCAACAAACATGGGAAAAGAAAATGAGTGAGTGAAACTAGTGAGATTTAGGGGTGGAAGGAAATAGGAAATCGAGACCAAATGCAAAGGTGCAAGTTTCTCTCAATGGTCCAATCTACTAGGGGGAAGGAATTTAGAACTAATGATGGGAAAAGGGGAAGTTCATAGATCGCGTCCCAAGAGGGACCATGGACTTAGGAAGAGATGGTACATTAAGAAATAGGTTGTAAGCTTGGGGATAGAAAGGGGATGAGGAATGAGGAGTGAATAGGGAATGGTAAAATAGAGGAATCATAGACATCAAGATAAATATTAAGGTGAAAAGTTATTATGGGATCTTAGGGTCTGAAGGGAGCATAAGAAATTGAGGGTCGGGCCAAAGGATGAGAAAAGAATGTGGGATGGAACAAAGGGAAGAAGGAAGAAGAGTTCTTGTAATTGTTGAGAGTCTAGATGGACTTGGGACCAAGGGTAGAAAGAAAGAAGGAGCCTTGGTGACTAGTTTTAGAGAGGAATTAAAAACCATGACATGGAAGGAATGGGGAAAAATAAAACATAGGGAGCAAGGTGAACTTGGCACATGGATCAATACTAAAGTTCATAGTTCACCAAAGAATCCAACACCTAAGGAAGAAAGAATGAGAATGGGGTTAGGATGCAAGAAGGAATTGACACTAAGGAGTCAAGAAGAGAGGAAGGATTGGATCTAAAGGAGGAGGCAAAACTAGAAGCATGGTATTAGGGCCTCACTTGGAACAAGGACCAAGATAGTGCAAAGGATAAAGTTGTGGAGATCAGGGAATAAGGAGGACTTGGAACTAAGGAATTGAAGAAAATTATAGAGAACACCCACAAGCCCAAGGCCTAGTGAAGAATAGAAAAGGGAAATGGGGAAAGTAGAGGATTGGGGATTGGAAGTAAAGATGTACAACAAGCAAGATAAGTAGACTAGCGAGCAATGAAGGAAAATAGGGATCAAGAATTAGGGGTTAGGGATTACCTAGGTAAGGGGAAGGTTGAAACTATAATGGAAAAGGGAACTTAATATAAATTATTAGGGTTTTGGGGATTGGGAAGAAGGAATACCAAGTACCCAAGTAAGAATGAGCCTAAAAAATTTGACACAAGGAAATAATGCAAGGAGTTGGGGTTTCAAAGATGTTAAGGAACATGTGCTTGAGGAAAGGGATGGTTAAAAATCCTATGTTGAAAGGAAAATAACTAGGGTTTTGAAGATCAAGGATGCCAAGGAAATGGTACCCAAGGAAGAAAAGGTTTGAAACTCCAATGCATGAAAGATTTAACATAAAATATTAGGGGTTTAGGGAGATGTTATGCCCTTATTATTAAAGTGTACATATGATTATGAGTAGTTAGCTTGTGACTAAATTAACTCTTAATTAAGTCATATTATCATTATTATATTGCTATTTATTCATTTAGGTCACCCTAGGGCTTATATATGATTATCTAAGTCAGCATGGGTGATATCCTAGGTATAAGTGGGGTATATATAAGAGGTAGCGAGTCATATTTGTTCATCAAATTGTGAGTTGTATTCTCATTGGAGAAATTTTGAGATATTCCCCCTCAAATTGGATTGTTTTGATTAGAGGGAAAAACAGGTTTTGAATGGACTCGAAACCATATAAAAATAGGTTTTGGAGGGACCCGAACTAGGACAATCAACCTACCAACAGAAAAAGCCAAAAATAACCAACAACGAAACATAGGCAAAACCTCACCCCATACTAGCAACAAAACCCAGCTGCCAACCATAGAACTAAGATTTTATAGGGATCTCAAACCCATGGGTTTTGAAGGGACCCAACCCTTTACAATCAGGTTTTGGTAGGGACCTTAAACCCAAAGACACCACTTGTAACTGCCAAGTAACAACAAACCAATCAATCAAGAAAATTAGACTCTCTATACCACTGGTTGAAACAATCAAATCACAAACAACCATGAGAGCAGAAAAAATAGACCCCAATAACACTTCCTCTCCACCTCTATAGGAGAAGTCACTGCAAACACTCAAGGATCCATCAATATTCCATAAAAAATAGTTGTTCTCTCCACCTCTATAGGAGAAAAAGCCACACTCATCCTTGCCACAATAGCCACAAAACTCCTACAAACCAACACTCCATCTAGATAAGAATGTAATCCACCTCAATGGGAGATGCAGGAGCCAACCTTCAGCAATAGAATACACCTCAATCATAAAGGAGAGGACTCCACCTCCATAGGAGAGGTCTCCACCTTAAAATAAGACCCAACATCTAAAGAGAAGGCATAAACTGCAATAGAAAGAAAGAATATAGCACACAACAGCAACAACAACATTTGGGTCGATAGAATAAACTCTGAGAAGCACCCAACCCATGATGCCTCCAAAGGCACCAAGAAAAGCTTCAACAATAAGAACTCCATCAAACAAAATTGAACTAGCACAATCTCAGTAAACGGGAGCTTAACCATAAACATTGTAAAGACATCCATAAGCTTCAAGAAAATATAGGTCTTGAGATAAAATATAGGAAGCCACCCAACCAATAGAACCAACTCATAAAAAATGTCTTCTAAGAAAGACACACACCCCCTCCAAAAGACCCAAAAGGGGATCCATACCAACCAAACTAAAATGGACCTTTCAACACATTTCAGAAGTACACTTCCAACAACAATAGGGAGGGACACAAACCACTCCATAGCAGCCCCTAAATCAGAAAAAATAAAAAAATAAAAAAATAAAAAAATAAAAATTGAAGAACCACCTCCAAAGGCACACCTAGAGCAAGAGGGGACATCCATTAACAAAAGGAAGAAAGAAACACCTACTCTCACAAGATATACCATCATAGCACACCAAATCAGGTACACACAACACCCAAAAGGGCAAAGAGAGGAAAAGCTTCCCACCCAAGCAGTAATGTCAGACCACAGTAGGGGCCAGTGACCAATAAAAGGTTCCAAACCACAAGAATAAGCATGAAAGCCCAACAGCCAGTTGGAGACCCAAAATTGGTCAAAAAAATAGCACCAGGATGGGAAACCTCCAAAGCAACCACCTCTCCTAACACCAGGAGAGGTCGAACAAAGGACCATAGAGCAACACCACGGAAAAGGAGGATGCCAACATCTAGTTGCAGACAACAAAATAGGCCTCTAGAAATCGCTAGAAGAAGCCCAGCCACCAACAACACAAAGGAGACACTAGGCAGAAACATCAAACCTAGCAATGACTCCCTCTTCAAGAAAATGAACTAGAGAAGGAGAAAGATCCTTTCGAATCACCTCAACACCAACGAACTAGACCACATCAACAACAAAAACACCCATTGTCACACCCAGTGCACAAATCCAATGGTCTGAAAAGGAGAGAGATCCTTGATGGACCACAATGACCATCTGCTTCGCCATCATCTTTTGAATCAACTTCATCACCATCAAATGATTTGAAAATGGCGTTCCTGCCCAGACTGTTCCGCCAAACCTGCTCCCCCCTCAAATTGGATTGTTATTCTTAGTTATTACCAATTATTTGTAGATTATTTCAAATCATATTCTTCTTTTGTGTAAGCTATTTTATTACAAGTGGTATCAAAGCATGATCTTGGCACCATGAAGGTGAGGCATTTTCTCAAATTTGGAGGTCATTTTGGAAAGCACATATCTCTCACATTTTGGTGATTTTTTTTCTAATTTTTAGAGGGTTTTTTAAGAACCTATTGAGCTAGATACAATCTATATTTCTAAGAAATTAAAGAAGAATTGAGTGATGTATTACAAAATTGGGGTTTATATCAATTTTAATTAAGAAGCACATATCTCCCAAATGTTGGAAAAAAATTCCTCATTTTAGAGGATTTTTCCATTATTCAATGAGGAGCATAAAGTCCAACTTTTAGATTAATTATAAAAAAAATTAAGTAATTTATTACAAAATTGTGGTTTTCAACAAATTCGCTCTTAGGGCTATAAATCAACTATTTTTTGGGAGATTTTTCTAGGAAAGTGTGAACTAGACCCTAGTAATTCACAATAAAAATTATAAATTATTTTCACTTTGTTTGTGTGATTGTTTGCAAAAAAAAAATCTATCATGTCAGGACCTACAATAAGAGGCAAAATATAACAACCCAATTTGTTAACCTAAAATCACCATTTTTTTCTTAAGTTATTAAGTGTTCATTCTTCTGTATATTTAGGTACTTCTATTCATATGAGATAGGTATCCATCCATCCATGATAGGCATCCAACCATACAAGTTAGGCATTTGTTCATATGGGACAAGGTTTCATCTATCCATCCAAGATAGGAATCTACCCAATGAGATATGCATCTAGTTATAAAGGATAGGAATATGCTCTAGCTAGAGACTTAGACTCATCGAGACCATCCAGGTCCTGAGTCACTCTCTAAAGACTTCACTCCCCTATTGAAAGTACACCAAGGTCATCATCTTTAGGACTATATATAAATAAGTAATTATCTTGAGTCTCACCTCAGAATTCAGCCTAAAGCCCCAGGGAGTTAAGCAAATCCATTCAGGATTCCTTTTGAGATAGAAAGAATATATATTTTATCTTAAAATTTATGTTAGAGATTTCAACCCTTCTCTTAATCAAATATTTCTCTTGGATTATTAAATATTATATTATTAATTTCAAGTTAATATAATATTTATTAGACACACCCTAAGCCCCATTCCGAAACACCTAAGCACTTGGAACATCCTTTGTTTCCCAAACTGCCTACATACCCTACTTCCAAACAGGATCAAGACATAAAATATATAGTTTTGTTTGTACTCTAAGTTTGATGTAAATTGTTGTGTGGGTACACAACCCTTTCTAGGGCCCATTTTCCCTAGACAATTCCTCTACAACTGCTACCCACAAAGGGAAGCAATAATTATAAGTAAATAGTCATCATGTCTATTACTTGTTCCCTAAAGTAACTAATACCTAGTCCTAAAATAACGTCACCCTTGACACTGTTGAAAACTAAATTTTCATTCTTGTGCTCGTAAATATCTAATAAATTAAAAATAACATAAAACAATTAAATAAAATTCCATTGAATCTACAACTTGAGGTTTATTAAGTTTGAACTAACATATATTTTTTCATTTGATTAATGTTTTAGATTATCAATACAAGAGAGATTACCCATCCCTTTGATTTTTAATATCATCAAGATGTTACTTATTTCTCCTCAAAATTTTAAAGGTATGATACAATAGATGTCTTTGTTATAGTTGTGTTAGGATTTAGATGCAGTAGCTCAAATACGATGACATTACTTGTAAACATGAATAAAAGGCACCATTGATACTTAACGCTACTAGTTTTAGTTTCAAAATCTTGCTTAAATTTTTCTAACTAAGAAAGAAAATATGATACTAATTATTTGTAAGGTAAATTATATTAATTGCTTGAAACAAAACTAATTGCTTTCATAAGATAAAATTCAACTATTACTAATTGTTAATTGTTGTCACTAAAGTATGCACCTTGCTGAGTGTAGAACCTAGCTACCTTGTGAAACATGGGATGATCTCCTTGAGTGTGGGCTTAGATGTTGGAGATCAACCTCCAAAGAGGGTTGGTTCCCTTTGAAATTTCACCTAATCAACCTATCCTACTACTACATGTTGAGAAAAGGGGTGAAAGGAAAAATAAACTAAAACCTAAGACTAATAAGGTGATGCATCAAAATTATTTCAAAGCCTATACTATTGTTTGGACACATAAAATTGTTAACAATTTAAACCCACAACATAACAACTTAGTATTCTGTATGTTTCTACAAAATTGTTTCATAACTAGGTTTAGTGTGTCAAAAATAGCATTTAGAATGAGCTATAAAATGCCATCACAACTTAAACTCTATTCTTAACTGATTAACACAAGTTAAGATCTCTAAAAATGCATACTTTTTGCATAAAGGCAAGGAAAATGGGACAAAAATTATGCATGGGAAATTTGGAAATTGACCTATTTTTAAGCATACAAAATTTCCTTATTTTAGGTTTCCAACTTTTTTCACCAATTATCATTTATTTAATTTAATTTTTATATATTAATGTTTAATAAACATACACATTGAAATGTGAACATAATAACTTCTAATCGTTTTATATATCTAAAAATTGAAAATTTGACATCATTTATACTCAACAAAAAATATTTACTATCTTTCTCAAATATTTATATTGTAAAATTAATAATAATTAAATATTAATAAATAAAAATATTTAAAATAGACATAAATCGCACCATTGTATAAAACCTTTAATTATCTATTTTAGAATTACTTCATAACTTAATAATCTTATAGTTTTATAAAACTATAAGTAATTCTAAAATAGGTATATAGGTAAATTAAAGATTTATTAATAATTATCTTTAAGATAGGTAAATAGATAAAATGATAGAAATAATTTACCTATTTACTTATTGATTTACCTAAATTATCACCTATTTACCTAAATAATTTATAAAACTAGGCGGATAATTTAAATTAGTGAATTAAAATAGTTTAATAGTTGATTGTATATTTTAAATAATTAATAGATAGAAAAGTAAATATCATTATGGAATTAAACTATTAAGTATGTTCATATTTACCATAATTAGTTAATTTATGTATATTTTATTATAAGTAATTGATTCAAGTAATTATCCACCTATAAAATAGTTTAATTCAATTTAAACTAGTTCCATATTCACCAATTCAATCATATCTACTATTAGTAAAATCAATATTTTTTTTAAACATAATTAGCACATAATTATTAATAGTTTTAAAATGAAGATAAATTATTTATATTAGTAAATTAAACACCTAGTAAAATCAATTGATTATTTAACTAAGTTGGGTGAATAAAGATTAAATTATTTAACTTATTTTAATTTATTTTAAAATTCAATTAATTAATTTTTACAAAATAATTAAATATTTTAAAAATAACTAACTGAATAAAAATATCAATTGATATTTGGGTGGTTAGGTTGGTGGCCCTCCATGTCGGTGGAGGGTTTTTGGTGGTAGGTGAAGTGGCTTCTAAGTGGGGACCTCGATGATGAGGTGGATGGTGATGGAAGTGATGGACGAAGATGAGGTGGTCGATGGCGTAAGTGAAGGGCCACTTAGTTTACAATGAGTTCATGAAATGATGAATGTTGGAAAAAGCACACATTTTAAGACAAGCTTCGCATAAGGGGTCGGACATGCAAGACAAAATGATCATGCAAGGACAACTTTCCTTACATCAAAATAATGTTTGGCTCGTGTGGAGTTGGTATGGCTTAGTTTTCGTGGGATTTATTTATGGGTGAAGGTGCCAGCGGTTTGGTATTGTGTGGTTTGAAGTGTTAATGAGCAGTTAAAGGTGGAGTGTGGGTTGGCAAGTTGCGCTCGACTTTTGGAGTCTTCTGAGGATGGCTTCGGCCGAGTGCTCCAAGTTTATAATTGTTGTCTCTATGGAAGGGTTGGAGTTGTTCAGAGTGGATACTCCCATCTCATTGCAAGCAATGGAGAGGCAAGCTACATTCTGGGAGATAACTGACCAGATGCTTAAGTGTGTCCTACTTAGCATAGATCCCCTCGTCGTGACTGCGGTTAAAATGATTTTAGGGAAAGGCCATCTTGCCCAAAAGGAGTATGCGAGGGATAATGCATACATTTCCTCACATTTCTTAGTTTCTTTACTTGATGTCGAAGTGCCTAAGGTGGAGGTCAAGGTGTTGCTGGAGCGATTGTTTCATCAAGATTTGGTTGGTGGTGTTGAGGAGACTTTGAAGGCTATGATAATTGGCAAAGGGATTCCATGTCCTGTAGATTTAAAGCTTCTTCGAAATACGAACGAGGTGATAAAAATCTTCCCTTTCCTCTTGGACCTGAAAGGGATGGAACTCATGCGACATAGAATTATCGCAGCCATGGCGATTGAGTACCTGAAAAAGTTGCTACGGTCAATGGCGGTAGGTGGCTTTGAATGGGTGTAGGATTTCAAATCCTTCACAAAACTTAATGGGTTCCTTTGAATTGATGGTTTTTAGGTCGGTTGAAATTTTGTTTTGGCTGGTTGGGAGGATAGTTTATGGTTTTTTTTTTTATTTTGGCTAGGACACAACCATTTTTGTATAAATTAAGCTATGTTATTTCTCTGGTAGCCTTGGGTAGCATAGGATTTTTTTGAGCTTCGTTCGGGTGGATGAATTTCCTACTAAGCAGACATTTGTATGGTTTATATTTAATATAATATATCAAAAATCTTACGTATCAAAAAAAATATCAATTGATATTTAATTAAGATAACTAATTTTATATTTATTCAATTGATTTTACTAGGTGGAATATTTGATTATTTAACTAATTAGGTAAAAAATAATTCAATTAGTTATAGTTTTATAAATCTATAACTAATTAGATAAATAATAATTCAATTAGTTATTGATTTTACTAGGTGGAATATTTTATTAGGTAAATAATAATTCAATTAGTTTATACACACAGTAACTACCTTTGCATTATACTCCAAAGAATTAAATTTTCCTTTGAAGATTAAATTCTCCACCTCCCGTTGCCGGTATTGGCATGATGTGATGGTTTATAGGTGGCATTGTTGTTCTTGCCACCAGGGTTCAAACCCTGTTTGTATTCCGATTCATAGCTCCGGTCAAAAACGTTTACCCCTTGAATGAAAAAAAAAAAATTCCACCTCCCATTATTGTTTTCCTTGTGGCAAGAAGCAATCTACCCTTAGTTGCAGGTCTGGGGTTGCACGAACGTTTATGACCATGGATGCAGGAGCCCACATGCCATGCCGTTTTGAGGGATGCATAGCCTTTGCCCTCCTTTTCCTTCTTCATGTCACTCCACAACCTGCTCGATAAATTACCTATCTGTGCATTCACAATTTGCATGTATTTCTTCACGGGAACTTGTAACTGCAACTTCTCATGTAGTGCGTGTATCGTGGAGCTTAAAGTAACATGCCATGGTAGTTAATGCTTTGTAATTTGCATGAAAATCTTGTAGGGTACTAGTGTCTAGAGCAAAATATTGGAATTAAATTTTTAAAACCTATTCAAAATAGATCCACATTATGTCTATCCAGCAATCATTGCATTTCATGAGATGATATCTTCTTTGAAGCATTCTGTTCAAACAGTCACCGCGTCTCTTTTGCCTTTCAACATTATGCATGCATGTCAGCGAGAGCATTCACAACCATAAGGTCTGAAAAATATTCCCCTCTCCTTCATGCTTCGATGGATACATATACTCTGCTTCAATTTATCACGAAGAACAGGTGAAAAATATTTCTTTCAAAGGTTGTAAGTTTGTCGTCGCAGCTACCAAGTGAATACTTTTTGAGAGTTTCAAAGCATTTTCATCAAATAAGTTATATTCATGTATCCCAATTTGCATTCCATGAGATGACAGTTCTCACACCATCCATATGATTCCACACTTTTGTATGCATGTCGTGCGGGTTGCAACTGCAACATCTCTTAATATTCTTATTATCACTATGCTTTGGTAGATGCTCGTCATGCCATTTTCTAAGACGCTGGTTATGACTACAAACCATGACCGAGCTGTGAGCCACGAGTGGATCATACGTATAACTCAACGCGGAAAACACGAATGGCTTTATCTATGCCAATACCTGCAGACCCCTATCCATAGCTCGCACCAGGATGCCGATATTCTGCCGGCCCTAAGACATTGAAGGATGAAGTAATGATAATATGCAGGATGCAGGAATGAAGGGGCCCGGTGCCATCTGCGGAAGGTAGTAACGTGGAAGACGTGGTGCGAGAAACCGTGATGAGCGTGTCGTTCGGACAGCTTAGTAGACGGCAGCTTCCGCAAGGTGACAGTTCGCAAAGTCTTGATGCGGGAAATATAGTGCAGAAAGTCGTTATGGAAATGCCATATGATTATGCTAGAATACCGACTTAGGAGCGAGTGGCATCCGCAACAAACAGTCGCGCCCCCGGAAACTTCAAAATGCTTGCTCTATGAATTTCTATTCGACACAATGCTCCCAATGACTTAATTTACCCCATCAACCTCTGAAATCTATTATTGAATCTCTAGAGATCATAAATTAGTTTATCCGGGAGAGAAATGTTGCAACATCTACATAAGTATTGAGCATGATACCGTAATAAGAAGATCCTGCATACGCGTTTCAAAGTGGGCAATGCAAACTTCCAGTGAACAGATCCTCAGTGATTAAATGTCGTTGCATCCTTATAAATGCTGGCGGCTTGATTGCTGCAAAGGGTAATGGACAGTCACGCCATAGAAGCAATCCCGTAATATGCACTCCGTTATCGTTCAAAGGTGTGTAGATATAGAGTAGGCTAATAGAGTTTTGTGGAAACAATTGGATTGTGGGTCGAACGGTTCAGGAAGTCATTATTAAAATGTCATTTGGATGTCGTGAAAGCAAACGACATCCGCACATTAAGAGTTCGCAAAATGGAATGTGGGAAAGAAACCGCGGGAAGCTAGCGTTTAGATGCCCCGACGTCGGCGATAAGTCCCTCCGCAAGGTCAAAGTCCACATGTTTTGGATGGCTTCCAATACTCCTCGCAATCCAACATCATTCATACATGATTTAACTACCACTCAATTTATTACTAAGCTCGAATCGTTAATTGGTATGGGGGACATTTGTAATATTTGCGAAAAAGAGCAGGCTACGGGAATGAGGGGTGACAATGCCGTTTGCAGAACATGATGAGGCAGGTGCCGTGTAGATTGGTGCCATAAAAATGGCATTGTATGGATGGAAACCTGCATGACGATATCCACACTTAAATCCCCCGCACACCTCAAAACGTAATGAATCAGTCCAAATCATGCAAGTTTAGCCTTGAATCATTGAATGCATCAATCCAAGCAAAGAAAATCACTAAATCTGTCGATTCTGAAACAATGCGGAGAAGCTAAATGTGAAAGCCAGCGGGTCGGCGCCTGTCGATGGCGTACCCGAACAGAATTCCCGCAAGGCCCAAATACCTAGCAAATCTAAGTTTCACCAATTCAGACACATGGAAAAATGAAAGTACCAAGGCACGAATCCCAACAAAATTTGAGTTTTCAAGAAATGGATAATGCAAAAAATGGGGTGCGAAAGCCGTGAGGTGGGAAGCCGGACGAGTTTGTGCCGTAAAATAGCATCGGAGACAATGACATTCGCATGGTGAAATTTTTGTAACCTCTCCAAACTCAAATAAAACCTTGGCGATTGATTAGGCATCATGGAAAGATCCCAAATCCAAAGGAAAAATACCCCAGAGTCAAAAACGAAGGCGAAAAAAAGACAGAGGGGGTTCTAGAGAGAGGGGGGTTCCTACTTTCAATGGGGCATGTGTGCAAAATATGCACAACACATCTCTTTCACACTATGTTTTGACTATCTTCTCTTACTTGCTACAAATGTTTGTCATGGTCTTTGAATGCCCTATCAAGATTGTCTATTTGTGAGACTACTGACCAATGTGTCTTCTTGAAGTTTTGTTGCTTTAATTTGCACAATCATTTTAGCTCCCCTTTTATCTTCTCTACATTTTGCTCTTTATTCAACAACTTCTAAGTCTTGTTGGCAACACAGGGCAAACAACTGAGGGGGGGAGTGAATTAGTTGTCACATAAATTAACTTATTAAACTTATTCTCAGATCTGATAAATAAACATGAAAGCATAAACCATCACCACATCAGAAACACACATAACACCAAGATTTTTTACATGGAAACCTTGTTAGGGGAAAAACCACGGTGGAGGTTGGTCCACAAGATTATACCCTATTAAAAGTATAAAATAATTATAAATGGGGAATGCACATGCATTCACGCACACTGCCTAGAGCTCACTGCTCAAATACAAAAAGGCTTATTGCCCAAAGGAAAATACACTGTCTTACAAAAACATTTGAATTACATTTGCAAGATTTTGAACTGAAAAAATAGCATCTGCTAATGTCTGATTACAGTTTTGGTTAAGCACATAAACTCTGCTCACTCTTCTTCACACTCTGCCTCTGCCTTCGAAAGATTAGAACATTATTCACACACAACACTCGCACATCACTTGCACCATGCCTTCAAATGGTATAAACAATCAAAAATATATATTTGCAACTAAGAATAACATCATCTTAATGTCGACTTCAACAAAATATAAAATGTGTATAAATTGTCAGCCTAAAACATAAATAATTATCAATGTGAATCAACCAATGTCGGCCACAACATAGTGAAGACCCAAAACAACATCCTCGAACATGAAACACTTTAAACAATTATGCCTCAAAGATCCACAACACACTACAATCACCCTATCGGCCATGAACATGAAAAACTTGAATACGCAAAATAAAATCACCAATTGCGAGCACAACAATCAATACGAGTGTATAACACAGATAGAGCATGATCTAGAAACATCCATGAGCATCATGAATCACCACAGAAGGATCTGCAACAACTCAACTTACTAGAATCACATTATCTTCTTTTAGGAGCACCAATTAAAGCAACAAAAAACTGTCAGAACACAGATACTTATAACTCGATCAAATCTTCATGCGGCTCTCTGAAACTTAACGTGGATAAACTAGATATACTTGACAACAAACCCTTTGATCCACAACCTCCAATCACCAATATACTGAGCTAGCCAACAGTATGATGGCTAAACTGAACTTCACTACATCACTGACAACCTGCAACTTATTTTATTACAATTTTCTCAATATCCTCGACATATACAACCTTAAAGACATTAATGTCAATAGTGTTGACATCAATGACAACCACATATCAACAACTTCCAACAAGTCTCTGTCCAAAACACCTCTACCATGGACTATCACATCATTACATATCTTGGATATTGTTTTGTCATGTTTATTTGATCTTGCAACAACTACTCCTCCTCTTTGTCATGCTATACTTTATGTAATATGATGACTTATCATTGTCATTTCAAAGCTGGATGTCATCTCCTCAATTCCTCTTGATGATTTTTCCTTGTCCAACTTACATACTTATTGGTGGCTTTCTCTTATGAGTTTAGACTTGTGATATTCCCTTACCAATTATATATTCTTCTTTGCTTGTGGGAACAATTCATGCCACTGGTTATTGCTAATGTACATTTTCATGATCAATATAGTAGGTAAAAGCTAGCTTGCTTATGAGTAAAAGGGATCCAAAATAATATATACTCAAGAAATGAGAGGAGAAGCTCTCATGAATTCTTCATCCAATATATAGTCTTGGATGCTTTTTAAGATTTGGAAAATCTAATAGCTCAAGAATGCACTTTTCTTCTTCTTGTGACCAAGCGTTCTCAAGTCCATGTTCATTTGAGATTTCATCCTTTGATGATTGTGTTTTCAAAAACCTACAACACTATTTCCATTGTATCCTAAGTTTATCATATTATCATCACAATCCACCTTTTACCTTGTATCTTCCTTCTACTTTTATCAGATTGCTACCCTACTTTCTTTCCTCAAGGTTTGATTTCTCTTCATATTTTGTCATAAAGACATGCTTTTAACCTCCTTAATGACTATCTTTTCTAGAAACTTTTTAATCCATTCGAGCATTGTGGACTTTGACACTGAGCACTGATGATTATAGAGAATTGTAACTCCTTCATTTGCTCATTGATATTCAACAATATTTTCTGGTACAACCCTACCCATTATGTCTTGAGATAGTTTGTCCAATGTCATGCAAGCATTACATGTTCTGAAGACCTTTCCCATGATGTCGATGTTATCTCATCATTTATCTCTGACTTGGACTTCTCATATTCCTCTCAAGTGTGACGTCATTTCTCCTATATTTGTTCAAGCATAGTTCTCTAAAACTTGGGGCAAAACTCATCCCTTTCGCTATCCTCTTTTCAGTGTGATTGATTACTACATTTGCAATTGCTTGATAGTGAAATTATAATGATTGATTTAGATTCTGAAATCTCCTTAAAACTTAATCTTTCATCACTCTCATTAGATAAAAAAGAACACAAAATCATCCATATTGTCAATTGGAGATTAAAAATATTTGTCATCACTAAAATCATCATCAAATACATCATCCTCATCATCTGTGTGCAACTAGAAAGCTTTAGCATGGGCTACTAATTTTTGAAGCCTTTTTCTGTTAGCTTCATTTCCATCCTCGATTTCAACTTCCATTTCCTTGTCTAAATTATCCTCTTCTACATCGAATTTCATTCAAATCTTTGCAAGACTCCACAAAAGATCTCAAAATGAAGACAAAATATGCGTGCCCTACCAACTTGGGATCTTGCAATCCTGCTACAACACTATGTAAGACTACATTCAAATTTCTTTGGTTTGCAAAAGTGATACTTGCATAGTAGCTTGCTACCCATGCAACATTTGCTCTCAAATGACCAACTTAGATTCTAAACTCAGGAAATAAGTGTTTCACTACCATTTATTTCCAGTTGAGATTTGTATGGTTCAATTTGCCTTAGCTTATCACACAAGTCCCAAATAGTTAAAAGCGCACCATCTTTCTATCTATATGATTTGTATCCAAAGCTACCTCTTCAATTCTCCTTTCATTTTTCATTGCACTTTGCTCTAACCTAAAGTTATATGCACTTCTAAATATGTTTTCAAACCTACTCATCCGACAATGAGAACCAAAATTTTCATCATCATTGCAAGTGACCATTTTTTCAATCATAAACCCATGAATTCACTTTGCGATTTTGAATCACATTAAAGTGTTGTTTTTTATAATTGATATATAAAAATAGTATATCGCTCCTCTCAATTTCTTGGGGCAATATAAGCAGAACACACTTGTTTATAAAAGGATGGCATGCATAGGATACCTATTTTGACCAGTAATTTTATATTGTATGGTCATCTTTGTGTTTTTATCCTTTATCCTTTCTACTTTGCTTCATGAATCTTACCAAGTTCAAAAGGGAGTTTGTGCTTGTCAGGATATTTAGCTTAGATGCCTCTTCTATAACAACATGCTTGATAAAAGAACTATTAATTACACCATTGGTTTTAGTTTTCTTTAATTGTTCCACATTTGGTAGCTCTGCTACAACATTTAAATTGAATGTCTTGTGCTTGGAGATGAAAGGTTGTGAATCCAAATACTTGCATACAATAGCATAGTAATCTATCTTAGAAGTTAGGAACCTATGCCACCATACACAGACTGCTAATTCAACTACCATATTAGTTGTAAAAGCTCTAGTGGGCTTTGAAGACACAATATTTATAACTTATTGATTGCTTAAAACATCCTACACCTCATCTTTTGTGAGCACAATAAACTAGTCTCTACTTGTTAGGCACCTATATGTTACATCAAGGATAACAATGATATCAAACTCCTTCAGACATAAGTCACCAAATTAGATAGAGGACTATGTTGGTCTCCTTCAACTGATATGTCTTAAGGAGGAGGATTAATAGTAGAAAGGCCTAGTGTCAATGGATTCATATTTGTTAGTGTTAGTGGAGTCACACCGTGTGATAATAAAATGGTAATATGTTCTCCAAATAATACAAATGATGCTGATTCAACTTGTCTTGATTTATTCTCAGGAGCCAAAAGTGGTATTGTTGTGGGTCTCTGCATTAGACTCTCTTGTTTAGTGTTTGAAACATGTAGTAACACTAATTCCAAGGAAGTATGAGAGCATGTAGGTTTCTAATTTGCACCATGTTGACAGGTGTTTTTACACTCTCCAACATAGAATAAAGTGCACTAGGTATCCTATTCTCTCTTGAAAGGAAAGCTTATTTGATCACTCAAATAATCTAACCTCGAGGTTCTAGTAGTTAGGTACTGAGTACATGACATGGATAACTCAGTGAACTTGATGTGATACTGTTGATAATCACAAAGGGACTTACACTTTCTGAAAACTGAAAACTCTTTTTTGCACTAGGACTTAGATTTATGCAATCCTCTTTTCTTGGCTTTCTTGAGATCTAAAATGTATGATTTATCCTTTCAATTCTATTTTTTTTATGTTTTTAACTTTTCAACTCAAATAAACTTCAAAATATTGGGGTTTAGAGAACCTATTTTAACCTAAAACTGAGAATTAATTGGAATTAATAGACAAGCTTCGTAAAACCTAATTTTCCTTTGCCAATTTGACACGACTACACAAAATAGATTCGATCTTCAAATATAAATTTTAAAAAATTTAGATCATGAATCACTGATCAAACCCATTAAATCAATTTAATTCAATTAACAATTCACAATTGAACTTAAACATAAAAGGGTTCGGACTAACCATACATTGAAACTTACAATCAACAAGAGTCAAATGGTATGAACCTAAAACTTCATCAATATTAACTCCAATGAATCTTTAGATTAACTAAATTGATTTTAAAAGATAGATTTCGAGCAGATACATGCAACATGGTAACATTCAAAATTGAACACAAAATAATTCATAAAGATGAATTTATGTATTAATTTTGGTAGTATTTTTGCAATAATTACAAGTTCTCTCTTTACAATGAAAAAGGTATAGCCTTTTATATATTTTTAAATATAAATGAAAGGATAAGATTCATTGTTGATTAATGTCCTAGATTTTTCAAAATTAAGATGGTTAGAACAGGGCGGTTTCCATTTGGGTGGCCCATATTACATTTAATACAAAATTTCAAAAAACTTAGGAACAAGACTCTAGGCAAGCTAGGCTAGGCGTGGGGTTTTTACATCAAAAGAGGATTTGACACTAATTTCAAAATAGATCCTCCTCCACTACAACTCATCTAGTGTACTTTTCCTTTTTGGCATATTCTAGAAATCTAGAAAGGATCTCATCAAGTTCCTCATTGTGAGGCATGGGAGTCATCGTTGTCCTATGCACCAAGGCAACAAACTTAGCATCAAAACCCTTTATCAATTTAGCCCAATAATTTTGTAGTTTCTTGAATCTATAAATTATGTTTAGAAACATAGATGCATCTTCTAGATGGTCTTCAGTAAATGTAGAATATGATGAATGGTAAAAGTTTTCCTTCCATAATTTCTTCAAAGCATTAATATCCATATTATCTTTTGAAATTGTTTTCCCTGTGAGTGCCTCTAAAACTATAATGCAGCCATCAAAAATTTCATTCAAATCCTTTTCAATTCTTGTGTAATCATTTAAGGCTTTATCCATTGTTTCCCTTTTGAACTTTAAGTAATGAAACCAATATTTTGGTTCATTAACCTTATTTTCTACCAAAGTTTTCTCCATGACCAAAATTTATTGTGGGACATCAATTAACATGCTCAACTTGAGCAATGTTTTATCATCAAAACTCCTACAATCCGAAACCATTTTTTGTACTTTTTGAAGGCAACCATGGGCAGTGGTGTAAACCTATATTAATTCCTCAAAGTTTGATTGCCTCTGTCACACACACCATGAATCCATTTATTGTCACCCTAGCAATTGATTTCATCCTCTCCAAATTATCTATTGACTTTCTATACAACACCTATGGAGGAGTGAATGTTCCCTCAGCCTATTGTACAGGACTGACTAGGTACTTGATATAAATCTGTAGTTCCTCTACTTGTGCCCTTAATTGTGATTTTTCCTTCACTTCTTTATCTAGTTTTTGTACTACGGTCTCAATAGATTCTCTAATTTCTTGGACCTCCTGCTTCTTTGTAGTTGGTCCCAAATTTATTGAAGAAATGTTATATTCCTCAAGATAAATGTTTCCTTTAACCTTTTCAATTAAGGGAGTGGAAATGTGCACAAACCTATTATTAGAATCATCTTTAGTGATTTTAGAATAAATCCTTACCCTCTTCTCTCCCTTGGCTTATTGATTATAGACAAGAAGTCCTCAATATTAGGAGAAGTTGTTTCTATTATAGGCATTTCCTATAACTGCTCTCTTAGCCATTTAGGTGTTGTTTGCTACCCAATATTTGGATATGATTATTGCTCCTATCTTTCTTGTAAAACATGATCTTCTTGACCCTTATTTTGCCCCTCTTGATGGACATCTTCCTAATCTTGCAGCACTTGCTCAACATTATCCTCCTTAGGTTCATCCTTTTGCTACTCATTATGCACTTCTACTAATGGGGGCTCCATGTTCTACTCCCCATATTGTTTCTCTTCTTGTTATACCTCTACTTGAATGTTTTATTCTTCAGAATTTGGAGCATTCATTTCCTCAAAGATAATTGACTCTTTATTTTCGTGCTCCTCCAACTCTCTTAAGATTTTGTCAATATTATCCAACTTAGGAAATGGAATTCCACCCTATGAAGAATATTTCCTCCAGTAGACAACTTGTGTCTTTTCTCCTAAACTATCCAAAGACATCAACTCCTCTCTTTGTATATTTTCACTTTGTGAAATAGTAGGGGCAGTGGGAGTTGATGATGCAACTGGTATATTTTCAGTTGGTACAAAGGAAGGTATAGCCTCTTGTTGAGTAGCAGTTGATGGGAGAGGCTGCTTTTTTATGGAAGGAGGAAGAATAAGAGGAGATGTGTCTATGGTGGAAGAGGAATATTTCTTGACTTTACTTGTTGTTTGCATCTTTGTGAGAGGCTCCTCTATTGTAGCTCTAGTGATTCTCCTTTTCTTGGTTGGCTTCTTCTTTGGAGTATCTTTCTTCCTCCCTTCGGTCTTCTTTACTTCCAAAGGTTCTTCCTCAGTATCCTTTTCATCAATTTCATAAATTTTACCTTCTTTTGTTTCTTTCTCCTCATCTTCTGAAGAGTGTGATTCTAAATCACCCATCAAATCATATGTCAATGCCACTCCTTACTTAGCCAAATTGGAATTCATGTATTCTACCCACTTCCTTGTGTACTTCAAGACTACATCCATTAATTCATCCAATTTTGCGATTTCTTCTTCAACCCAATCAAGAGGTGGAATGGGTTTATCCTTCACCAAATCATAATTATGGTATTGTATACAATCACCATCATCATTCACTTGATTAGGTATAGGAAACGGATTATAAATTCTCACCATTTTAATTTTCATTCTTGAGTACCTTCTCTTTCTTACCTCCAATTCATCTTAATAGTTGGCCCAATAGTCCTCAATGTGAGGCTTGTGCCTATACCACTTGCCTGCTAAGTGCTTGGCCACATCATATAATCAAAATTTCTCCTAATTGTATGTGTCTTGAAATTATAGAATTTTAGCTCAACCTCCGAGTTCTCAGCCCCTAGTGTTGATGGACAAGCTTTTGTTCCACCAAGCAAAATTGGAAAGGCTATGCATGCTTTTTGCTTATCTTTCAAAATTTTATTAAAAGCATTCAATTGCCTTGTTACTTATAAAATTATAATATTGTTTGTGGGATACCTTGGTAGCCTATATGGTCTATTAGGGCAACCTTGTATTCTGATATAAGAATTACTGACTTAATTATTCTATTCTGAGAATATTTTAATGAATCCTGAGATGATTTGCTGATTCAGATAGCATCTTAGGGATGAGATAGTACACCACATAAGAGGTCATTGTGAAAGACTTTCTCTTCTCTAAGTTCTTAAAGTGGGTATCTATGTTGTTAATAAGTATTTTTTCCCAATGAATATTATTATCTCCAATAGAGATCTCCTTAATATAGTAGAACATCCATTCTTCAAATTGAGTTGCCTTTTGGAGACCCATTATTTTGCTTAAGAGGGTGACTAAGTTACCAAAAATCACTCCTATAGAGAGTCTTAGGAATCTTAGAGAAATGTGGCATAGGATTTGTCAACCAATGTGAATTAATTATCTCCAAACACCTTTCAGGACATTGGGTATAAATTCCTTTAGCCATTTCCTAGGATACTACTATCATCTTTGAATGATTTGGACTATCAAATGCCTCATTTATAACCATCTCTGTGAAATTGTCAAGTATCCTCCCATATAGACCTATGATTCTTCTTTGATCATACCTATAGTGTTTTACACATTTAACTATTAAATCAAGGCATTGTATTTGAGGGAGGGAAACCTATAGATTGGGCTACCCCATTTTTAACCATTCTCTTAACCAGGTCAGAAGGATTATGACCGTACATCTTAGCTTTTAATTCCTCAAGGTTGATGTGAACCAAGTTGGTATCTCCAACATTAGCCCAATATGAGCTATTTTATTTCTAGAAGCACACCCTTGAAATCAAACTATATATTAGCTACCCTAGAAAGATTCTTTACATTCTCACTCTTCTTAGCTTGCATTTGTTAGTCAAACATGGCCTAAGTTACTCAAAGTGAAAGTGTGGAAAGAATGAACAAATTTACTTTAGAAATCTAAACATGTTCAATTCATCTCAAATTCTAAGGGAAAGAATCCAAATCTTCACATGTCTCATATGCTAAAAATCCAATCCTTAAAACATCAAAATTAAGCCCAAACAAGGCTTTTCAGGATTTTAACTCTACCATGGATTTTTTGGGGTTTTGGCACTTTCAAGGATTTAGTGTTGCTATGGAAATTTGGGTTTTTGAAAAGTTCATGGATTTTCCTAACAATAGTGATTTTCTGACTCCTACTTCCTTTTGGTCTACAAGGCTAGATTTCGAGCTTTTGAAAAGATCTTATATTTTTGGGATCTTGAAAAGATTTTGGACTTTCTCAAAAATAAAATTTTACCAATTCTTACTCCATTTTGCTTCATAAGGGTGGATTTCAAAGATTCCATATGTATAGGAAATATCCAAAGATGGTGTCTTCGAGTGTAATGCGGGGATTTTTGATGAGGGAGAAAGCTCTGAAAATGAATCATTTTACACGCATTTCGGGAATTCTCAAAGATAAAGAAATCTCCAAAAATGAGTTATTTATGCGAACTTCAAGGATATCAAAGGATGGAAGAATCTCCGAAAAGTGGACCATTTGTGTGAGTTTCAAGGATTTCGGGAGATCAAGAAATCTCCAAAAGCAAGCATTTTAACTATGTTTTAACTACTTTGTTGAAAAGTTTGGGAATTTCTAGAGATCAAGAAATATTTGAAAATGAGTATTTTAACTACCTTTAGAAAATCTCGGCCACAAGAGGTAAATTTCCTTGAAATGATAAATTTCCCAAATCTTCTATAAACTTGTGACTTCATGAAAATCCTAAGATTTTTCATAATAGAAAATTTTTAGGGCATTTGAATGTTTGTTTTCAAATTTGAATTTCTAAGAAACCCTAAGTGTAATTTGTCAAAAATTTGAAATGATTTTTTGTTAGGCTCATAGGGTTATAAACCCTAGAAAATTGGCTACGATTTACAATGAATTTTCTTAAGGAGTGCAAGGGTTTGAATGTTTTAATGTCTAAATTAATTTTTGGAAGCCCTATTTTCTAAAAAGTGAACTAGAATTATCTCTAATCTTCACAAAAAGAAAGTGAAATGATTGTCATTTTCAGACTTATCCCTTAATGAACTTTCAAACTCAAAACCCTACATCAATTCTATATAATTTAGCTTGAATTTGGAAGAAATTTACCAAATGCAACGTGCAAGGATGAGCCATACTAACCTTTGAGATGGAATTTGCAAGAAAAATAACTTTAGATTGAACTTGGGATGTGGAATGGAGCTTTGCAACTTCACTTATGAACACTTGGCCTCTTCTACTTAGAACTCAACTTGTTTACAAATGAAAGTAAGGTGTAAAACAAAGCAATAAACTAACCCTTTAAAACTTCTAGATTCTAAGCCTTAAATGCACTAACAAAACTACTGGCAAGCACTTCACTATGCATTTTTAGAAATATGACCTCACCAAGGAATTTTGGGAATCTGAGGAGGTCAAAAAATTAGGAATTCAACACCATCTTGGAATTTTAGGGATTCCATGGGATGATGAATCCTTGAAAACCTATAATCCTCGTGAAATAAAATAAATTGAACTTAAGACCCTCTAAATTATTTTCGATGACTTCTCACTTGGTCTTCCCTAGTTGCAAATGCCTCAATCTTCCCTATTGAATACAAACTTTACCAAATAACTAAAATATGACATCAAAAAGTAAAATTTTGAGGATCTTTCTCCTAAAGAGAAAATTCAGGGAACCTACAAAGAAAAAAGGAAAAAAGGGGGTCCCTGTTAGGATGGGGTGTGTGTGCAAGGCACAACACACTAGTTATGAAATAACCTAAAGAAAACCTGTATATGCAAACTACCAATTATTTTGGGCCCTAGAAAATACCCTTTATTTATAGTCCTTGAAACAACGATGTCGATTTTCATTGTCTTATAGCTCTATATGGTAACTAGACTATCACCTTTTTCCACTAGACTACCCTTATTAACTATCCTCAAATATAAACTTCATGTGTAAAACTCTTTCCACTTATATGTGATGCCATTGTCATGACATCTTTGACTGCCCTTAAAAGTGATAGTGTAATGGTATTTAAGCTACTCTCTAAATAAAAAATGAAAACTAGAAACTCTAGAATAATTTTAATTAAACATCCGACATGTTCTCACTAAAAGGAATATATGAACTATCCACCATTACTGATTCAACACCCATATTCAAAGTCTCAACCAATTCTTGCTTTTTAGTTTCATGATCAATATGCACTATGATTGGAATAGAATCATGCTTTACAATAAAGATACAACATGCAACAAATAGTGCTCCTCAATGCTTTAGCAATTAATTCATTATCCTTTAGTACAGCTAAAAGACATTGTAAGTTATAATCCTCCTCCTTTTGTTCTATTTCTTCACACTTGGTCAATAAGGTTGCATTATCTTGTAATATGGCTAAATATCTATGAAATGAGACAACGGATCCACTTGACCAAAAAATAATAGATTTGTCCTTATTTTTCAAAACTGGTTGATATTTGACTTATCCTAGATGTAGAATTTGATAAGCCATTACTTGACACCATATAACAGTATACAACTTTAGTAAAAATCTTTCTCAAGTATAGTTGCCAACATTGATGGGCTGCAACGAATATCAGTTGATCTTATTGCTTCATGGGCCTCTCATGCATTCTTTACTTTGAACTCATGTTCCCTTGTTGTGTGTAGGTTTGATTGCTCTTGTGTGAGCACTCTGATTTCTTCTTGTAATAGTCCACAATCATTCTTTAGTATACATACATGCATCTTTTGGCATATCTCTCAAGATATTCAATGCATATCACATGCCTTAAACAAAATGTCATACATTACAAGTCTAAGAAGACTTCTATATCTTTTGTGTTTTATCATATATTCTGCAATAGTCTTCATAGCTTTACACTTGCCCCTTTCACCACTGAGGACTACTTTCAACATGACTCCCTTGGTGCTAACTCAAACATGGGATTTTCAAAATAATTTTGACAATAATATTCACATTTAACATGGTTTTGGAAGTCTTAACAATAATTGAACTCATATCAATGATTTAACAATAATTTAAAATGATTGTAGTATAGTTGACAACATTGATGGGTTGCAACGAATATTAGTTGGTCTTATTGCTTCATAGGTCTCTCATGCATTATTTACTTTAAACTCATGTTCCCTTGTTGTGTGTAGGTCTGACTACTCTTGTGTGAGCACTTTGATTTCTTCTTGCAATATTCTACAATCATGCTTTAGTATACATATGCATCCTTTGGCATATCTCTCAAGATATTCAATGCATATCGCATGCCTTAAACAAAATGAAAGACATTACAAGTCTAAGAGGACTTCTATATCTTTTGCAAGTGTTTAATCATATATTCTACAATAGTATTCATAGCTTCACACTTGCACCTTTCACCATTGAGGACTACTTTCAACATGATTACCTTGGTTCTCACTCAAACATGAGATTTTCAAAAGAAGTTTGACAATAATATTCACATTTAACATGGTTTTGGAGGTCTTAACAATAAATAAGATTTTCTCAACAAGGTTTTTGGAATCTTTATCAACCATGAGAGGTTTTGAAGGGATAAAACACCTAAAGATCATGAAACTAAGCGCTAGTTGAAAACTACATGTTCTCCTTTCAATATGGTGTTTGACACAACCTTGGCTCTTATCTTTTATGAGTCAAACTCATTATAAAACCTTGGCATATATGTTGTAATTTAGCTAAGGAGTTATCATCAATGGTCTCAGTTTGGGTGAGGATTCCTTGGCTATCGCTAGAATTTTGAAGGAACGATATCCTACACATGATTGCACTATTATTGCTTGGAAACTAGCTGGTTCAACTTAAAAAACTCTAGACAAGAAGGTAGTCTCTTATGCTCGAGTTTGTATTGAAATTGATTTAAATAACCCATTTCCAAATTCAATGGAAATTCAAGTAGGTTCCACTTCATGGATTCGACAACTTGATTATGAAGCTCTCCCTTTCCATTGTCACGCATGTCATGAGTATGGGCATTTATAGATAAAATGATCCAAACTTAGCTCATCTAGGGTTCATGCTAGCAATTCTTCTATCAAAGTTCCTCCTTGCCTCCCTCCTTCAAAAGATAAAGGAAAAGCCCCTATGTTAGATAAGGAAGTTGATAAGGAGGGTTTTATAAGTGTCAAGCTTCGTAACAAGGGGAGGGGCTTGAAGAGATCCTTCAAAGATAAACAGAGTGAAGAGACTTTTAATTGGTTTGAGGTATTGTAAGACTTTGAGTAGCATGTGGAGAATCCAAAAAAATAACTCTCTAGAACAAATATTTTAGGGATGGATCAAATGGCTCTTGAAATAGATGTCAGTCTCAATGGGTTGGTGGATGATCGGATTGAGGTATAGATGGATACAAATCAAATTTAGGACATCCCAAAAGCTTTGGCCCCTCTTGAGAGTAATGAATTGGGTGGAGGATCAGTCTTGGGCTTGTTGGATTCAGTGTTAAAGGTTAGGGCTCAAGTTCCTAGTAAAGGTAGCAAAGTTTCACCGACCTTGGGTCTATAGCAAAATAACTTCAAAAAGAGAAGCTTAGAGAAGTCTTCCAAGGTTGAAGGAAGAAAGATTAGGATAAAATTAAAATAATGGGGGATAATTTGGTGGAGTCACTCTCAATGAAGAATATTAACACCTACTTTTCTAATTCTCACAAATTACTATTCTCTCTTAGAATGCAAGGGGTTTGAATAACATCCCTAGAAAAAAAGGTTTGGGATTTGATTAAGGTGTATTCTCCTGATGTCGTTTTCATTCAGGAGTCTAAGCTATCAATAGAAGGCATGTTCAATGTGGCTTATAAGGTATAGTGGAGAGGTCATTGTCAGTGTGTTGAGGCTCAGGGTAGTGTTGGTGGAATTGCTTGTCTTTGGGACCCGTACATGATCTCTCCTCTTTGGTGGATCTTTGGTAGAAAATATTTATCTATGGTCGTTTCAAGCTTTGAATTTGGTGAAACATTCTTGTGCACCAATGTTTATGTACCAACTAATTCTCCTGGCAATTCACGACTCTCAGCTCATATTCAATATTTGAGATCTTTATCCTTGTTTATTCCATGGATTTTAGTTGGGGACTTTAATGCTATCACTAGTCTGGAGGAAAAGTAAGGGGAAGTGGATATAATTGAACCCACATCCTCACTTTTGAAAGATAATATTGCATCTCTAAATTTGATAGATATAAAACTAGTGAATGGTACATTCGCTTGGAGCAACATGAGATGTGGGGAAGGTTTTATATCAAAGAGACTGGAAAAAATTTTAGTCTATATTTTTGGATCGTAAAAAATTAGACTACCAGTTCAAATATTTTGGAAAGGAGAGGTTCAAATCACTAGCCCATCAAACTTTTTGCAAGGGGGATGGCTGCTTCTAAAAATCTAGCATTCAAGTTCCAACTTATGTGGTTTCGGGAGCCATCTCTTCATGATATTATAAGAGAATGGTGGGTTAAAGGCATGTATGATCATGAAACAACTGTGTTATTTTTTCAAGAGGCTCCAAGTTGTGAGGTTCCAACTCAAGAAGTGGAACAGGCAAAGGTTTGGGAATATTTTTATGGCTAAATTTTTTGCCCAACTTCGATTAGAATTCATCACCAGACATAATAGGGATCATGGGATTATTGAGGAATCCCTTAGAGAGGCGATGGATGTCGTGAAGGAGTTGGCAAAATGGGAGTTACAAGAAGAGATATTTTGGAAACAAAAGTCCAGGATTGAATGGATTCAAGAGGGGGATAGGAATACAACCTTCTTCTTTAACTCAGATAAAGCCAAAAGACATGGTAATTTAATTTCTTCCCTAATGTCTACTTAGGGAGAGAATATAACTTCTCTCAAGGCTATCTCGTAGGAATTTGTTTATTATTTTTCTGCTCTTCTCTCAAAGGACTCTCCCATAACTAATGAGGAAGAGAACTTGGTCTTGGAGTGTATTCCCTCAATTGTGTCTAATGAGGCAAATGAAATTCTCACTAGTCCCATCCTTTTGGAGGAAGTTGAGGAGATAATTTTCAATATAAAAAAGGAAAGTCCCTAGACCAAACAACTTTCCAATAGAATTCTTTCAATAATTTTGGAAAACCATCAAATTTGATCTGTTGGAAGTTGTTAGGGAATCCTTCAGTAGCAAGCAGATGTTGAGGGCAATGAATACTACCTCACTGGTCCTTATACCTAAGAGGGAAGGGGTTAATTCTCTTGATATGTTTACAAAACCATATCCAAATTAATTGTAGAGAGACTTATGCAGTGGCTCAACCAAAATATTTCAAAAGAGAAGGGGGTTTTGTTGCAGGTAGACAAATCTTGGATGGGGTAGTTATTACTACCAAGGCCATTCATTCCATGGAACTATCTAAGGAGAAGGCTATGTTCATCAAACTAGACATGGAAAAGGCCATGATAGGGTGAAATGGTATTTTCTTCAGAAGGTGTTGTTGGCCTTTGGGTTTGGGGAAGATTAGGTTAATTGGGCAATGAGTTGTGTTAAGTCCATGTCTTATTCAATGTTGATCAATAGTGAGCCTTTTTCTTTGTTTGGTGCTTCTAGGTGTCTTCGATAGGGGGATCCCTTATCACCTTATCTTTTTATTATTATGATTGAGGGTTTGGGAAGTATATTGAAAGATCACCTAAGGCAAGGGCTTATTCAAGGTTTGATTTAGGGATATAGCTTGCCTCCTCATACTCATTTACAGTTCGTGGATGACATTGTCTTATTGGGAGTTGCTTGAATTAGAGAAGCGAATAACATCAGGCATGCTCTGGATATTTATCTTATTATTTCTAGGCAAAAAATCAATGAAGAAAAGTTCTCCATCTTCTTTTTCAATACTCCTCCCCTAATTCAATCTAGAATTTCTTAGATGCTTACATTCCAGATTGACTCTCCACCTTTTGTATACCTGGGTATTTTGTTATTAGTGGGCCCACTGCTAGGAGGCACTTGGAAAGGTGTGGTGGACAAGTTTCGAGATCATGTTAGCCATTGGATGTTCAAATGGTTATCTTTTGTTAGAATATTTTTGTTGTTAAAAGTAGTGGTACAAGCACTACCTATTTATAGGTGCATGGTACAATTAGCTCATTTAAGTTTCATTAAAAATCAGATGTTCTATCTAGACAATTTTTATGGGAAAGAAACTTAGCCTCATCCAAGTGGAGTTTGGTTAAGTGGGAGAATATGTATTAGCCTAAATAGATGGGGGGTTTGGGTCTACAACATGCTATCCTTATAGGTCAATTGATGGAAACCAAGATTTATTAGATGTGGTGCTCTAATTAGGATCAATATTGGGCTAGGATCCTTTCTTCTAAGTACTTGAGAAGTGTGGCCATGAATGATGTGCCTAGGATTGCTTTGTCAAGTAAAGGATCTATGATTTGGGACACTCTTAAAAGGTGAGCCAACTTGGTCAAGAAGGGTTTGTTTTGGATATGTAATAGAGGTTATGAGGCCCTCTTTTGGTCATACTATTAGGATGGTCATCCCCTAGTCTTGACTAGTTATCCCCACCTTTGGAACCTTAGTCAAAACTTCATTGAACCGAGATGGACCTGAGTGGAGGATTTCAAAGAGGCAAAGAGTTTGGAACAAGTGGAGGTTTGTAACTGGAAGGATCCTTAAGCATGGCCACTTGGGAGCTCACAGGAGGACCATGCAGAGTTATCCCAAATTTTAGTTGGTCGAGTTTGTAACTCTTTGAAGAGGGAAGATATTTTGGTGTGGAGCCTTGATCCTTGTGGGGTTTATTTGGTCACTATGGGATATCAAGAGTTGGACAGGAAAAAATATGGAGGGGAGGAATTCCCTTGGTGGAAATATGTTTGGAATAAGTTTGTGTGGCCCAAATGTAACTTCTTCCTTTGGTTAGCATCTCTAGACAGGTGTCTCACGTGGGAAAATATTCAAAAGAGGATTTTTTAGGGTCCTTCTTTGTGTTATTTATGTGGCAGTAGCAAGGAATATTTACCTCATTTGTTGTTCTAGTATAATTATTCTAAGACTATTTGACACTCGTGGTGGGAAATTTTGAGATAGACATGTATACATGCTTCATCTCTTGTTGAATTTTAGAGGACTTTGAGGCACCTTCTTGCTATGACATCCTTCCTCTAAGTGGCTTGGGATATAGGTCCCTCTCGTATCCTTTGGTAAATTTGGTTGGAGAGGAATCACAGGATTTTTCAGGGAAGGAGATTGACGGTTCAACAAGTTTGACAGAGGATTCTTGGTATGATTCAAGAAACCATCTAGGCTAAGTGTGAGGTGGATATCCCTCTAGATCTTGGGGAGAGGGATTTGATACTAATATTGGGGTTAGATGGTAATAGTTCAATGAAAGCTAGCTCTAAAGGGAGGAGGCCTCCCACCAAGAAAGTCCAGCGAGATGGCAGATGGAGTCCACCTCCGATTGGTGTCTTGAAGATTAACATTGATGGATCCTCCAGAGGTAATCTTGGATGTTCTGGGGTTGGAGGAGTGGGTAAGTCAATTTTGGGGAGGCTCTCTTTTTCTTTTCTTTCTTTCAAGGATATGAGACTAATAACTTTATGGAGGCCCTAACTATCCTTATTGCATTGGAAAAGGGTGTACTATAGGGTGGCACAAGATCATCTATAAGTTAGACTCGCAGATTCTAGTATCTATGTTGAATAAGAGAAATTTTGATGGTGTGAGTTGGCAGCTTGAATCGGTGATTCAACAGATTCATTTCTTGAGCAATTCCTTAGATTGGGTTTCCTTTGTCAATATCTCGTGAGAGTGGAACAAGGTTGCAAATTGTTTGGCAAAATAGGCCTTTGAGTTTAGGGGTAATTGGAGAGTTGTAGGATGGGAAAATCTTCCTGTGAATTATTCCCAAAAATTGAAGTTTCTGGTTCAGGAAGATATTTAGGAGCATTGAGAGGTGGTGTTAAGGATTTAGATGGATGGTTTTTTAGGTGGTGGGGATCTCACTTTGCAAGGTGGGCTTATAGGGCCCCTACTGGATTATCTCTTTTTTTGGATTGTATTTTTAGTTTTCTCTAATTTAATAATTTTTTGCCACTTTTAAAAAAATGTCTTTAAATTCAACTTTGAATGATATGGAAATAGTGACTATGCAAACAACTTCGAGTATGTCTTCAAATCCACCTTTCAATGATATGGAAAATGAAACTATTCAAACAAATCCAGGTATGTCTTCTAACCCACATTTTGATAATATTGATATTAATTATTTAAATGAAGTTGGATATACCAATAATGATATCAATTATACTAGTAAAATAATTGAAAAACATAATGAGAATGAAATATCTTGTATGAATGAAAATGATAATACAATCCCTTGTATTGATGAAAATGAAAATGCAATCCCTTGTATGGTTGAAAATGAAAATGAAATCCCTCATATGAATGAAAATGGAAATGATTTTTTAAAATTGAACAAGATGTCTTATATATCTATAAGGCCTCACTAATGTCTAGAAAACTTGGTGTTAGACACACAATTCAGAGGAAGGGTTCCTCACTGAGTAGTCTACTAAACCCTTGTAAAGGCTTAATTTAATTATCAACCAAGACTTCATAAGATTTTAATGATGTTGGAACTGTATGTGCATTCATAGACTCTACACAGCCTATATCATCCAGTATAGGTGGTTTATATATGTGCAAGAAAATAGTAAAGTTGGAAATGGAAATAAAGCATAAACTGCAAAATTGGGGAAATTTGTTACTGATGTTGTGGGTACCTTCAACTTAACATTACAATGGCTAATTGATAAACCTAAGTTTTGCAACTTCATTAACACTCCTAATTCTTACTCCTAACTACCTAACTCACTCTGGAGGATGACTCAAGGACTCAATACAAAATACTAATCATAAGGTAAGGTATCATTCATGTGCTTGTAAAGGAAGAATCTATTGAAATGAATGTGATGTTGTAAATATAAAATTTAACAACATAAATTAAGGTGGGTGGACAGTATCTTGAGTGGCCCTTGCTCAAGATGTTGTGCCCACAGGATAAACTAAAGATGTGCTTACTAGAATCAACTAAACATAACAACAAACTAAAATATCTTTATTGCATGTAACTGAACTCTACAATCTGACAAGAATCTTCATAGATTTATTATTCATGAGTGTATAACAGAAAACTAACAAAAATATCAAGTCTATGTATGAAACTAAAACTATCAAAACATATCCTCTAACTAGATCTACTCCTCAACCACTGATCCAACTATATAGGTTCAGGAGGAGGTTTATTTGCATAAGGACTAAAAACATGAATTAAATGAAAGTGATCACTCTCCTTCAAAATAGAGAGAGACAAAGCCTTTGCAACTAAAATTTTAATTGAAAAAATAGAAGACAACTAGGTTTGTAAAACTGCTTTAACGACATGACAAAGACGTGCTTTGTGCAAACAGTCATGTCAGTTTCTTGATCTCACAAACTTCTTCATCCTTCCATCATCTTATTGAATGCTCTAATGAATCAAAATTGACCACTCCAATGATTGCCTTCATCATTTTCTATAATTGTTATGTGCCTAGTTGTTCTAGAATCTCCCTTGCTATCAACCTGAAATCCTTTGGTTGTGGGTTGAGTCCTCTAGTTGCAAGGAGTTAGTTCTCATCTAAAGCATAAATATTGTTAACAATCATGAATTAAACTAAAATTTATACACTTTCACACATTCATCCATGTACATACCAACATATCATAATCATATTCCCACTCATCAAAGTCTAATTTGGATTGCATAGAATATATAAAAGGTATATAAGTTTAGAAATGTATATGAAATAGGCAACTTAAAGTGTCTAAAAGATATGAACTAAACAAGAGAAAACTAGTTATTAATCAGGCTCATCATTCCCCCCAATTAATAAATTGCTTGCCCTCAAGAAATCTCTCAAAGATGGAGGTTATTCTGTAAAGTGATCTCCTTGAAGTATACAACAACATCAACTCCCCTCCTCTACTTCAGATAGTAGCCTCTGTAACATGCAATCCTTGCCAATATGATGTTCTCTACCACTTCTTCCTTTATATGCTTGTTTATTGTCCAGTGTGGCACTGGATAAAAAAGGATGGGTGGATGGAAGGTAAGCAGGAACCATTTAAGTCCTTAATCTCTAGAAATATCTATAAATTTATGAGACCTTCCCATAATCCCTACAAAGTTATATAGGGAGTGTGGTTATTTCTTCTTCAATTCAAGAGTCAACTCTTTCCATATTTCTTGCACAAACTTAAAAGCTTCATGGATGGGTCTTATAGCTAGTTGTTTCATCCTGATATAATCCCTTTCCCTAATGCTCATTATTATTTTTCCTACACCTTTATAGTCTAGGAGATCTGACCACTATTCTATAACTACATTGGGGTCCTTTGATTCCTTCTGAAGCTGTAAAGCAATGGATTTTTCTCTTTTAGTATATTATTGTAAAAGCTCACCTCTCTACTACTCATTTCTAACATAAGAGGCCAATGCTTTAATCTGTAGATCTCCTACAAACATTAGTGAGTTCCATTATGTTTCATCTGGAAGAATAAAATTATGCAAGTAAAACTCACATAATTTATCTTGCATATCAAGTGTAAAAGCAAAATATTTTTCTAAAAACACAAATTTCTTATTCATTGCAACCGGTAAATCTTTGGTTAACAGATTGAATTGGAAACATAGGTACTTTTCTTACAAAAATGATGCATAGACCCTAGTAGGGGGTCTACATTTCAACAATTGAGCAACTTTATCTACTATTTCACCAATTCTTACTATTAATTTATTTACTTTTTTTTTCTTATTTTCAATGGCCCTTGTGTGGTTAGCTATCATTTATGCCTTCTCCTTATCCAAATCTTTCTTTCTCTAGGAGAATTCCTAAGTTCTCCTCCATAAATCCATACCTATGAACACTATACTAGGACCAATGGGGGTTCTTGTATGAGGAAAAGGTCCTTTAAACATAGGTTCTCTATTGCCTACCTCCACCATAGAAATTTGTGCAAGGATTTCTAGATTGGATCCATGCTCAAACTTATTCAATTTTTCCTTCAATTCCTTAATCTTGGCATCCCTTTCACTATCCCTCTATAAGTATGGTTTTACCAGTTCTTCTAACTACTTTATCTCTCCATTGCCTCCTGTAACTCTTTACCAATGTTTCTTTATTCTATGAACAATTCCTCATCCTTATCCAGGAATTGATCATCATCCCCCATGGTATATTTACAACCCTCACTATTAGGGCTCTTTGGGGTTCTTTTCCTTGTTTTTTTTGCAACAAACGCATCCTTTGAATTAGATTTAGAGGTGCTTGTGAAGTACCATGTTTGTTTAACTGGTGTATTTACATTGCTTGGGGAATTCCCCTTCAATTTAGAGTCTTTCTCAACCATCACAACATTTTATTCTTCCTAATTTTTTACTGACCCTTTCATAGTACCTTTCCTCTTCAAACGATGTGATTGCCTCTGAGGCTATGTGGATTTCTTTTGCATTCTTGTAGGTGCCAAAGAAGATTCACCTTTCCTTTTCCTAGTTCTTGGTGTTTTTCCAAAGGTAGGGATTTCTTGGGTATCTCCTATTGTGGGTTGTTCAAAGGCTGAAAGTTGTGGGTCTTACAGGCTATGCTCCTCTTGCTCTCATATGTTGTGGGTAGATGAAGCAAAAGGGGAGTCAGAGGGCATTTCCCTTCCTAATGCAACAAGCGATTCTATATGTTATGGGACAATAGGTTCCTCAAGAATGTTATTGATATGATTGCAATTTAGGAAACTCTCCCATGAAACATGTGGAAATTGAACCCTCAAATTCCTTTTTATCAGTAATATGATTAAGCAAAAATGTGACAATTTTGTGCTATTTATTTTTCTTTTGTACTCAAAACTCATTCTTTTTAGCAAATTATAAAGAAAATTTGGAACATTCACACACCTATCATGGCAAAGATGGCTTAAAATTTTTAAATGGATTATATATAACTAGTATTTCCCACCATCACATGTTAAGTATTTGACTATCTCTACCTTGAGAAGATGAGTCTATTTTTTCTCCATGTTCTCTGAATTTTTTTCTGGTAGCAATAACATTTTCCCTAATTGGAAACTCTTCCCTTTCCCATGGTAGTCCTAATACCTTAGCAATGGCGGCTTTTGAAGCATCCACCTTAAAACCTCTTATAATTGCCTCATCATTTTGTAAAGAAGCAACAAATTGTTGTGTCATACTTCATTGAACTCTGTGAGTTTCAAGAAGTAGTCTAATCAGCTAGATTATCAAAAAATAGGTAATACCAACCTGTCTTCCAATAGTTGGGTATATAATATTGGTTTCCTTCAAATAATGTCACCACCCATGATACTGTTATTACTTTGTAATTCACTTAATCTGCTCTATTCTACTTTATTTTTGGGCTCAATTCTTGTCTATTATTTCGCTACACCATCTCCACTATACTATATCCTCTCAATTCAGCTACTTCTAACCCTTCCTTCTCCTTTGATCTTGGATTGTGTAAAGATAGAGGAAAATGAAATGGTATAAAGGTTGCAAAGGGTTTTTGGTTTTTGAAAATCAAGAAAATGAGAGTACCCCTCCCCCCAACTAAAGGTATTAGTGTCCTCACTTAATTGTATGGTTCTTGGTGGAGGGTGAAATTGTATGTAGTGGAATATCAATTTAGATATGAAACACATGCATGAATTAATGGTAAAACATGTATAAAATCAATCATCATCTATACTACTTATGAGAAGTTAATGCATGTACATGTAGAATGCTTATGAAATGAAACTTAACTAGTGTGAAGTTGTTGATTACTATCCACAGTGGGATTTTATTTGATCATTCTTAATTGTAATTGGAAGTCAATGACATGAATTCATGGCGCGTGGTAAATAATGGTTTGGAAAGGTTGAAAGATGTACGATAGATAGGATGTGAAATGAGGTATATTATACATGGGTATTGAAAAAGGTAATAGAAATGCTACGTTGTAGGATGTATATAGATTGCATGTGTGGAAATAAAACATGTGTAGCTGCATGTACAAAAGTATGTAGGTAGAAAGTATGGATATGCAATTAATTCAGCAAATATTTTTGAAATGACTATCAGTCAATTGCTATGGGTGCCTCCAGTAATAGGTCCCTTTCTAAAAGTTGTCTCCTTCAAGCTTGTTGCTATAGGTCCCTACTTCGCTAATCATGGAAGAAAATTACTATAATTGTGCATCACCTTGTGCAGTGTGTGCCTGTGAAATGTGGTAGAAATTAACCTATGTATCATCAATAGATGAGTTGTGTGGCTCATTTACCTAGGTAGGTGTAGAATTTGTAGTTTTTGTCATTAAATTATCAAGTGAAGGCTCAAATTGTTGGATTAACAAGAGAATGAAATCATCCTTTTGTAGTGGCTTCTTATAATACTTTAGTATGTGTCCATTAACCAATAATGAGAACCTGACCTCATCAATAGTTTGTAATTGTATTTCCCCATTGGGAAACACTTGTTTGATCTCATATGTCCAAGCCATCTTGTCTATAACTTCCCTTTGTAGACCTTATATCTTGAGTCATAAAGCAAAGCCCAATCACCTATAATAAATTCCTTGGTTGTGATGAACTGATCATGCCATATGATTATTTTATTTTGAACAACTTTAGTGTGGTGTATGGCCTCCATCCTAATTTCATTAAGTGCATTGAGGTTGTGCAATCTCTCATGTTGTTCTATTGTCAAATCCATTCCTAATGTAAATGAAATCCTCAATGTTTTCTATTCAAAATCATTAGCAAGTACTGCCTTCTTTCTATACACCAATTCATATGGTGTAAATCCTGTTGAGGTTTTCCAAGTTGTCCTATAGGCCCAAACTACCTCAGGAAATTTGGCTGCCCAATCTTTTATATGAACTTGAATGGTGGATTTTGAAGCATCCACCTTAAAACCTCTTATAATTGCCTCATCACTTTGCAAAAAAGCAACAAATTGTCGTGTCATAACTTCATTGAACTCTATGAGTTTCAAGAAGTAGTCTAACTAGCCAAATTATCAAAAAATAGGTAATACCAGCCTATCTTCCAATAGTTGGGTATATACTATTGGTTCCTTTCGAATAATGTCACCACCCATGATACTACTATTACTCTGTAATTTACTTAATTTTCTCTATTCTACTTTATTTTTGGGCTCAATTCCTATGTGTTATTCCACTACACCATCTCCATTGTACTGTATCGTCTTAATTCAACTGCTTCTAACCCTTACTTCTCCTTTGATCTTGGATTGTGTAGAGATAGAGGAAAATGAAATGGTAAAAAGGTTGTAGAGGGTTTTTGGTTTATGAAAATCAATAAAATGAGAGTATGCCTCCCCCCAACTAAAGGTATTAGTGTCCTCACTTAATTGTATGGTTCTTGGTGGAAGGTGAAATTGTATGTAATGGAATATCAATTTAGATATGAAAACATGCATGAATTAATGGTAAACCATGTATAAAATCAATCATCATCTATGCTAATTATGAGAAGTTAATGCATGTACATGTAGAATGCTTATGAAATGAAACTTAACTCATGTAAAGTTGTTGATTACTATTCGTAGCAGGATTTGATTTGATTGTTCTTAATTGTAATTGGAAGTGAATGACATGAATTTATGGTGCATGGTAAATAATGGTTTGGAAAGGTTTTAAGATGTATGATAGATGGGATGTGAAATGAGCTATATGATATATGGGTATTGAAAGGGGTAATAGAAATACTACGTCGGAGGATTTATATAGGTTGCATGTGTGGAAATAAAACATGTGTAGCTGCATGTATGAAAGTATGTAGGTGGAAAGTATGGATATGCAATTAATTCAACAAATATTTTTGAAATGACTATCAATCAATTGCTATGGGTGCCTCCAATAACAAGTCCCTTTCTAAAAGTTGTCACCTTCAAGCATGTTGCTACAGGTCCCTACTACTTCGCTGACCGTGGTAGAAAATGACTATAATTGTGCATCACCTTGTGCAGTGTGTGCTTGTGAAATGTGGTAGATATTATACCTATGTATCATCAATAGGTGTGTTGTGTGGCTCATTTACCGAGGAAGGTGGAGAAATTTTTGTTTCTATCATTAAATTATCAAGTGAAGGCTCAAATTGTTGGATTAACGAGAGAAGAAAATCATCCTTTTGTAGTGGCTTCTTATACAACTTTAGTATGTGTCCATTAACCAATAATGAGAACCTGACCTCATCAATAGTTTGTAATTGTATTGTCCATTGGGAAACACTTGTTTGATCTCATACGGGCCAAGCCATATTATATGTAACTTCCCTTTATAGTCCTTATATCTTGACTCATAAAGTAAAGCCCAATCACCTATAATAAATTCCTTGGTTTTGATGAACTGATCATGCCATCTAATTCTTTTATTTTGAACAACTTTAGTGTGGTGTACGACCTCCATCCTAATTCCATTAAGTGCATTGAGGTTGTGCAATCTCTCTGGCTATGCTATTATCAAATTCATGCCTAATGTAACTGCAATCCTCAATGTTTTCTACTCAAATTCATTAGGAAGTAATGCCTTCTCTCCATACACCAATTCATATGGTGTAAATCCTATTATAGTTTTCCAAGTTGTCCTATAGGCCCAAACTGCCTCAGGAAATTTGGTTTCCCAATCTTTCCTATGAACTTGCACTATTTTTGTTAGAATATTCTTAATTTCCTTGTTTGTGACTCCCACCTGTCCATTAGCTTGAGGGTGGTAAGGTGTATACTTCCTATGTCTAATCTCATACTCTTGAACCAATTTCATGATCGACTCTAATGTAAACTAGGGTCCTTGTTATGTAGCAATCTCTCTTAGAACTTTGTATATTGTAAATGTGTCCTCATAGAGAAACCCTACCACATTACCATCCCTTGCAAATTATAAAGCCTTAACCTCCACCCAAATTGTAATGTAATCTATGCATACTAGTATGTATTCCTTGTTAGATGTTGGTGATATGGGGCCAATAAAGTTTAATCCCCATTTATAAAATGATGTGATTGTTAGTTGTGGTTGTAATGGTATTTCATCTATTTTTATCGGCCTTCCCATTCTCTAACACCTATCACAACCCATTGTGTACTTGACTGAATCCTTATAAAGAGGGCCAATAATAGCTAGTGTTGAAAATTTTAAGAGTTGTCCTCTTTGCTACAAAGTGTCCCCAACAAGTTTCATCATGACATGCACTAAGAATTTCATAGACTTCACCTTTTTCTTATACATTTCCTCATAATGTTGTTTGGGCCTATGTAAAATAAGTATCTAGCTATCCACGAGTAGGGAAAACTTTTGTGAACCAATTGTCTCTTTTCTCTTGGGGAGAAATGAGGTGGTGTCTACCTTGCTACTAGGTAGTTGAAAATTTCTGCAAACCAAGGTGTATGTAGAGATAGAGAAAATAGATGCTCATCTGGGAATCAATCATCAACAACATCTTCTGATTTAGTTGGTAGCCTAGATAAAAAGACTACTATTACATTTGCTTTTTGTAGCTTGTCCACAATGGTAATGTCAAACTCCTAAAGCAAAAATAACCATCTAACAAGTCTTCCACCAACCATTGGCTTATTCATTAGATACATGATCATTGTATGTTCAATATGTATAGATATCTTGTACTATAATGCCTGAATTTTTTATTGCATATATTACTGCCAACATCTCCTTCTTTGTCACAATATAATTGAGACCCACCCCTTGTAGATTTTTAGTGATGTAATAGGTTGCATACTCCTTTTTTCCTTACTTCTACCCAAGCACAACTCCTATAACAAATTCATAAGCATTTGTATGGATATGGAAAGGTAAGGTCCAATCTGGTTGTCTTAAGACATGTGTTTTGGTTAATGTTGCCTTGAGTGTTTCAAAAGAGTGTTGACAAGTAGTTGTCCACTCAAATTCTACATCCTTAGATAGTAAAACAAATAGTGGAGCTATAAGTTTGCTAAAGTCTTGAATGAATCTCCTAGAATATCCAACATGTCCTAGAAAAATTCTAACATATTTTTGTCTTTGAGGCATAGGGAGTGTTGATATAACTTCAATTTTTTAGGGGTCCACTTGAATGCCTTCATTTGACACAAAATGTCCCAATACAATCCCTTCTATCATCATGATGAAATATTTTTCATGACTCAAGGATAAGCTATGTTTTTGACATATTTTTAGAACCTTCTATAAATTTCCAAGTGCTTCATCATATGTGTGTGTTCGATTAAATGTGCAAGTTAAAAAAAATTAAAGAAGATCAAACACACCGATAGAACATTATATCAAAACAGAAAACGAAATAAAGAAGTGCAAACTCAAATTTATGCCTTTGATGTCATCCTATCGTCCTCTATCTCCAGTGTTTTTGTCGATTCCAACTTGCTCTCAGATTGTGTGCTAGACTCAACAAACGGTCTTCCTAGAGAACAAGATTTGAAGATAATGATTGTATTCTATGCTAAGATATGATTAACATGCTTAAACTAAACATGATTGCTAGAATGTAAGATTACGAAATTATGAATGCTAAAGTTGATAATGACAATGCTAAAATGTTAATCGCCTGAATGCAACTAATCTCTAATGTGTGTGTGTAACCAATGCTTAGATTTGCAGGGGTATTTATAGAGTTTTCGAAAGATTCTAATTGGCTGATGTGATCAATAGTTGAAATCAAGCTTGTCAAGATGAACGGTGAGAGATTTTAGAAGTTGAGAGAAAGATGGAAGGTTGAGAGAATAATAGAGGCAACTTGCCATTTGCCATCTTTAGTTATGAGTTGGTTTTGTAGTTGAAGATAATTCCCATAATTAAATAAATAAATTTATTTAATTACATGTGACAATGAATTTAGAAGTTTTCATAATTAAATAATTAATATTTAATTATGTGTGGAGTGAGAAAAGGTGTTAAATTAAATATTTGTAATATTTGTTTTAACTATGAGATGAAGAAGGTGTTTGGAGGAATATTCCATTATTTGAATTTAAACATTCAAATTATGAATAATATGATAATTAATTTAAACAAATTATAAAATTTATTTAATTTAATTAAGAGGAAGATGGAAGATGGTAATAATTAATAAACTCATTTATTTAATTAAGGTAGAAGAATTATAAAAGTGAACAATATAAATAAATAATTAAATTTATTTATATGTAGATGACTTTAGAAGATTAATTAAATATTTCATATTTCATTAATTAACAAGCTTGATTAACTGTGACTATTTTTAGATGTATACAATATGCATTCCCATATGTTGTAAAATCATCTATGTAAACATTCATGGAATCATGTGCAAAATTTATGAGAATATACTCAGTATTGCCCTTTGGAAAGTGGCTAGTGCATTACATAGGCCAAATGGTAGGACAAAATAAGCATATATGCCCCAAGGGCATGTGAATTTTGTCTTGTCCTGGTCTTCTGGGGCAATCTTAATTTTTTTATAGTCAGCAAATTCATCCAAAAAGAAGTAATTTTTGCTTGCAAAGGAATCAAGTACTTGGTCAATGAAGGGGAGTGGAAAGTGGTCCTTCCTGGTTGCAGCATTTAATTCTTGATAGTCTACACATACTCTCCACTTTCCTCCTTTCTTTGGGAAAATTACTAGAGGTGACACCCATTGAATATCAAAAATAGGATAAATAAAGCCTACATCAAGCATTTTTTGCAATTCTGACTTAATTATGTCTTTGTTTGTAGGGTTTATTTTCCTTTTTGGTTGCTTTATGGGTTTAAAACCATCATTAATGTAAATCCTATGCATACACAAGCCTAGGTCTATACCCTTCATGTCATGACAATCTTATGCAAAGTCTATTGTGTGTTCTTGCAGCACAGTCATCACTGATGTCTATTGTATATCAGTCAATTGATTGTTAACATTCAATGTTTTTCTCAGTATTATCTCTAATGTCTTAGATGTTTGTACTGATGAGATGTCAAGTCTAGATATGTTTGGGATACATTGATGTGGTAACAAATTATGAAATATTTGGAAAATTGACTTAGATGAACTAGCAGGGATAATATTTTGCAGAGGATCCTACAAACATGTCAGGCAGTCTTGATGTTGTGGGTCCCTACCATAGTCATTTTGCATGATGTTTACTATCAATTCATCTTCATCTCGGTGTTCTAACAAGGGATTGCATTCAATAGTCATCAAGTATTGCAAGGAGTATTGATCTTCCTCTTCTAATGTAGGCCTAATTGTTTGTTCTAGGTTTGCATGTGGCTGGGCTGGTGGATAAAGGACTAATTTCTTAGTCACATTTCCATTAGAGATAATCATATTCCCAAACCTGCAACCTACAAAGGCATTTGTTGTTGCCAACCATGGTCTTCCTAATATGAGGGGGTAGCCTATAATATTAGGTTTTGGTTGCAATACCATAAAATTTGTAGGGTACTCCCATGAATCCAATGTTATCATCAAGTCTTCAATGATACCCTCATGCTTGACTATGGACCTATTTTCCAACTACAGAATAGTAGGTGTGGGTTTGAGTTCTATCAACTGTAATAACTTCATTGTCTCTTTAGTCATTGCATTAATAGTTGCTCCTAAGTAAATTAAGGTGTTTCAATGGGAGTGTCATTTATCTTTACATCCACTATAGGACTTCCAAGGTCTGCATACTTGGGGACAGTTATGTTTCCAAACATAATGTCTACAAGTTATCTAAGGGCATGTACGGTCTGAGGATCTTTTCTCTTCTTGCCTGAAGTTTTAAGGCATAATTCCCTCACTATTTTAATATAGATAGGAACCTCTTTAATGGCTTGGATAAGGGGTACAAACATCTTTAAGTTGTCCCAACAGGTCAGTTTTAGCTTGTGTTTGATGTCTTTGAATTTCCAATCTTTCAAGGAATGGAGGCTTTGGACTTGGATGGGTTTGATTAACCTGATTTGAGTTGGGCTCCTTAGGTTGATTGTCCAAGGTCTTTGTTGGGGGTTCCTCATTAATCAATTCAATAACTTGAGGAGATGAAGGCCTGACCAAAGTCTTTCCTTATCTAAGGTGGACATTACTCACCTCTGCCCCTTAAGTGGGGTATTGAACAACTTCGTTAGTGTAATCCTACTGAACAAACTTATTATTTGGGTTAGGTGCAGGTTGGGCTAATAGTTGAGGTACTCTAGGTGGTTGTGGTGTTGGGTTTGGCACAATGACTTGTTGTTGTGGCCGTATAGGCTACTGTGGCTATTGATAATTCATATTTTGGTTTTGCCATTGCTGACCTCTTTGCCACTAAGGTTGCCATTGGTTTTTTTGGGCTGGCCATTGAGAATTATATCCTTGGTAATTTTGTGATGGCCACTTATTTTACTACTATTAATTCCAATTGGTTTGAAGAATTTTCCATTTTTGGTTTTGCATATTGGCCCAAGACTAAGCATTATAATTAGGAAGATTTGAATTGTTACCAAGAAATGACACATTGTAATTCAAAGGATCTTGATGCATATGTTGTCTTGGATACCATGGTTTCCTTTGAGCTATATAGAATACTTGTCCGTCTTCTCCTTCCAATGCATGAAATTCTAATGTTCATTACTTTTCTTTAGATATACTTGCCACCTCTTTGCATTTACAGTTAGTTCTTCTTTGCCTGCAATGTGGACAGTATTCTATAAGAGCAACTTTTGCCTCTTCTTGCTTCTTTTTGATATGGAGGGTATTAAGTTGTGTAGCTAGATGGATGATAATATCCTTCTACATATTGGAAAAAATATTACTCATTTCAACTGTAGATACTCCATTGGATGGTTTGTTGATGGAAGATTTCCTATCTCCTCTAACCTTTTTGTGAAAGACCTTGAATAGTTCTTGCATGCCTTGCAAATATTTTCAAATTATGCTTGAGAGATATCTCCTACCCCAATGAAGTTAAGTGCATCCATACAATCCTCATTAACCCCCCTTAAGAATATCAACTTTAAAGACTCATCAGAGAGTCTATTTTGGTGGGATTTCTCAAGGCAAAAATAGAACCTTTCCATGTAGCCTTCCAAAGATTCATCCTCCTTTTGTGACATCCTAAATATCTCTTTCTATCTATTTCTCTACAGTAGTCCTAGCACTCCTCCAGGAATTTTGTCTTCATGGAATTCCAATTAGGAACAACATCTCTTCCTAAACCCATGAACCATCTCAGAGCAACATCCTTTAGAGTTCTTGGAAACAGTTTGAGTCTATGTGCATCTGTAGTATAATCATAACTTTTGCACAACACATCAAACTCAAATAGGAATGTATTTAGGTCCTCCATTACCAACCCATGAAATATAGGTAATGCTAAAGGACGTATGTTATTTAGTATAGTTTCTCTCTCCTAGTTGGCAATAGGGAACTCAAAGATTACATGCTTTGGTGGGTCTTCCACTACAACATCACCCATGGTGATGATTTGTGTGTGGGAAGTCTCCTCTATGTTTGAAATGGATATTGGTGTTATGAAAAATTCTTCTTTAGGAATACCCTCGCTTTGTTCACTATGATCATCAATATCCTCTAAAGCTTTGTGTGTTGAAGGGAGGAATCTTTCCAAAGCGTCTCACTAGCTCCGCATACAATAGTTGTAACTCTTTGGATAAAAAACTCCTGAAAATTGTTAGTAAAGCATTTTTGTATTGACAATTAAAACCTAATTACTTGAATGCTTGAAAGCAAAATTCTAACTGTAGTCACGAAAATAGTACACCCCACCTTGGAGGGATAGAGCACAAGGATAGGATTCCTATTTCACACTTGCTGCATTCAAGGACACCTTAGAGATCTCAATCCAATGAAGAATTGATAAAGAGGTCTAATAATAGGGTATCCTAGGGTATGTTTAGAGATTAATGGGGGGTTCATCACCAAGTTTAAAAATGGAAAAGATAATGCCATGCAAGATGAAATACAAAACCCTAATATGATGCAAACTTGAATTAAAAGACCTAGAAATGCATATAAAACAAAACAAAAAACAATTATAAAAGTAGAAGTGTGTACCTGGAAACTTGAAGATGACTAGAAGGAGTCCTGAAATGCTAGAAATTTTGACTTTTTGACCTAGTAGGACTCATTTTCCATTATGGGTGAATCACTCCCAGTTTTGGATTTTTGCATAGGAGCAGGTTTCAGACAAAAGGGTATCTAAATCTGCAAGAATTTTTGAAAAAAACCTACAGTGGGACTCATCATCACTTGTGGAAAATGAGTCCAGTTTGGATTTTATAGAACTTCAAGGTTTGAATCTTCTCTTCCCAGTCTACTCAATCTACTTCTCCAGGTTTCTAGATCTGAAACTCTGATTTCAGTGTTGTAGATGACCTTTTAGTGAAGATTATGACCTTGCAAATGGGGGTACAACTCCAACAAGCTTGTAACCTAATCTTAAATTATCTTTCAAGTCTTCAAAGGACCTAGATTTGCAATCAAACAAAGAGAGAGAGAGAGAGAGAGAGAGAGAGAGAGAGAGAGAGAGAGAGAGAGAGAGAGAGAGAGAGAGAGAGTTGTTAGGGAATAGGGGTTTGCCTTGGTCAAACCCCTTTTAGGTAATTAAACCAAATGATGAAACAATGAAACAAGGACATGAAGCATGAAACATAGAATATGAAACATGAACAATGATACCTTGAATGATGTCTTGCAAATGATGTCTTGTAAATCTGCAACTCAACATGAAATGGCCATGAAGGATGTAGATCTTGATCTTGACAATAGGTGTAGAGAAATTCTTGATCTTGGATCTTCAATGCTACATCACAGCACTAGCTCAATAACATGCTTGATGTTTGATATCCTTGACATGATGATGGATCTTGAATTGTTGTAATAATTGATGAAGAATTTTTCCCTTGAATGCTCTCTAGATGATCTTGTGAAGTCTTGAAATGCTTAACTCTTGCTTTCTTGACTTGATACCATGAATGCATAATGAAATAATGATTTGAAAGCTTTTTTATATAGGAAATGCACTCAAATGACCGTTTATTAGATCCCCAAGGCCAACATAGAAGAAATTTAAACTTAAAACCCAGTTTTTCCCACTCAAACCTTAAAAATTGGTCAAATGGGACTCATTCACCAATTTGGGCAAATGAGTCCCACATGGATGGGACTCATTCACCCAAAGTGGCGAATGGGTCCCACAGGGGCTATTTTTTTAGCTAATGTGTCAAGGAATGTGTAAATTAAGTCTATATGTTGATATTGTTAGGTTTTTGATTGAAATATGCCTTGGAATGCATAATATAGGGTCATAGGGGCCTATTAATGATGATATTAAGGTCATAAATGAAAGAGGGCCCAAAATTCAATGTGAAAGTGTAAATAAATATATTTTACAACATTAAATTAAGGCCAAATTGGTTCTATTTAGCTTAGAAGGGCCCTAAATCCTATGTGAATGTGTAAAACACATTACAACACTAGATTAGGTCCACCTTAGTTTACAAGCCTCCTAAATTTAATGTAAAGGTGTAAATAAATACACTTTACAACATTAAATTAAGGAAAAGTTAGGTTTATTTAGCTTAGAAGGGCCCAAAACCTAATGTGGATGTGTAAAACATGTCACAACAATAGATCAAGGCAATATCAAGTCCAATTTATCATTAATTATTCCCAAATTAAGCAAGGAAAATGTGCACCTTTTTTTCGTCATTACACTAACTATGGAAGCTCTGAAATTACATAGGAGAATCCTGAATGTAACTCCATTCTCGGCAACAACACCAAAAATTTAAGGCCCCACTAATATCTAGTCAACTTGGTGTTAGACAAATAATTTAGAGGAAGGGTTCCTCACTGAATAGTCCACTAAACCCTTGCAAAGGCTTCATTTAATTATCAATCAGGGCTTTGTAAGATTGGCACTATATGTGCATTCATAAAATCTACACAACCTATATCATTTAGTATAGGTGGTTTATATATGTGTAGGAAAATAGTAAAGATTGAAAAGGAAATAAAGCATAAACTATAAAATAGGGGAAATTTGTTACTGATGTTGCAGGTACCTTCGACTTAACATTGTAATGGCTAATTGATAAACTTGAGTTTAGAAACTTCATTAACACTCCTAACTACCTAACTCACTCTAGAGGATGACTCAAGGACTCAGTACAAAATACTAATCATAACACAAGGTATCATTCACATGCTTGTAAAGGAAGAATCTATTGCTATGAATGTAATACTGTAAATATCTAATTTAAAAATAGAAATTAAGGTGGGTGGATAGTACCACGAGTGTCCCTTACTCAAGTTGTTGTACCCACAAGATAAACCAAAGATGTGCTCACTAGAATCAACTAAACATAACAACAAACTAAAAAATCTTTATTGCGTGTAACTAAACTCTATAATTTGACAAGAATCTTCGTAGATTTCTTATTCATGAGTGCATACCAGAAAACTAACAAAGATATTTTTTGTGTATGAAATTAAAACTATCAAAACATATTCTCTAACTAGATCTGGTCCTCAACTATCGATCTAACTATATAGGTTCGAGAGGAGGTTTATTTGCATAAGGAATGAAAATATAAATTAAATGAAAGTGATCACTCTCCTTCAAAATGGAGAGAGACAAAATCTTTGCAACTAAAACTATAACTAAAAAAGATAGAAGAAGACAACTAGGTTTGTAACTCTGCTTTAACGGCATGACAGAGATGTGCTATGTGCAAACAATCATGTCAGCTTCTTGATCATCACAAACTTCTCCGTCCTTCCATCATCTTATTGAATGCTCTGATTGTATACACCTAAAAAATGGTTTGGAGAAATCCGATTAATTAAATACGACTTATTTAATTAATTAATCCTTAAATCCTCTACTATTAAATAAATAGGAAATATTTATTTAAAAAGTTCATCATAATTCTTCAATCTTGATTCAATTATTTTCGTCTTATTTAAATAAAAAAAATATTTAAATATCATACTCAAATTCATCTACTATTAAATAAATTAAATATTTATTTAAATAGTTCACATTCTAAATTCTTCTATTTCTTCAGTTTTAATTAAATAAACAACTTTATAGTTGGCATTATTTAATTATTACATCACATTCAATCTTAATTAAATAAATAAAGCTTTATACTTTATTGTTTAATTATCATACTTCTTCTAATTTAATTTAATAAACAAACTTCTATAGTTTATTTAATTGAATTATTTATCTCCCTTTTTTGCTAATTTAAATAAATAAAAAATATTTAAATAAAGGCGTAGATCAAATCCCTCTATTCATTCACCAATAAAATTAGATTTTTTCAAATCTAATTAATTTAACTGGCATCCACGGGAAAAGCCTCAGGGACAAACCTACAGGCAATCCTCTCAATCTTCTTCCTCAACTCATTCCTCTCATCTTGCCTGGTGTTTTCATAGGGAGGAACAATCCCCATGATCAACTCCACCTTCTCATCTCTTACCATTCAAAATCTCCAGATTTAATCTCAGCCTCTACTATGTTACCCCTGTGCAAAACTGTTGCCGAAAATCTATATATACAGCCTTCTGAAGCATGAAAAAGAGCCCAAGAATTATCATCTTTTATGCAAACTTACTCAGCAGGATTTAGCACTCAAGCATCTTAAGCATTACCATTTTCATTAGCATCAATTATGATTTAGCATATTAGCATAGCATCAGTAGATTTAGAATAACGATAACATCATTAGTTTTTACTGTAGCTTCCATTTAGCAGGTTTCATGTTAGGATACTTTATGGTAGCTCCATATCATCTAGGAATCATTAGCAATCATCACATCACAACATTTAGCATCATTTCATTTTCTGAATAGGCATTTTAATAGTCATAGTACTTTATCAAATCTGAGAGCCTTCCCATGACTCATAAATCTTTGGAGATAGGAGACAATGAGACACTTTCAAGCTTTTCTCTGTTTTAAATTTGTTTAATTCATGTTTAATCTTGATACAATGTTTCATTAAGAGGTGTATTTAATTGTATTTAGTTTACTTTTTCCACATTTACATTGATGACTCACAATCAACCACTCCAATGATTGCCTTCATCATTTTCTACAACTGTCACGTGCCCAGTCATTTTGGAATCTCCCCTGCTATCGACCTAAAATCCTTTGGTTGTGGGTTGAGTCCTCTAGTTGCTATGGGTTGCTATTCTAGATGCAAGGAGTTATTTCCCATCTAAAGCATACATACTATTAACAATCATGAATTAAACACATATTTAAACTGAAATTCATACACATTCACAAAGATATGAACGAAACAAGAGAAAACTAGTTATTAATCAAGCTCATCAATAACCTTCCTAATAAAAAATCTGTGATCCTCGCCCAAAACATCTATTAGATAGGACTCAAACTAAATTTTATAAAAAAACATTTAGATGATTCAATCTTACCAAATATTAGCATAAGTCAAAGATCATTTGAAAAATGTAAACATTGGTATGTGAAAATCATTAAACAACAAATCTCTTGTTGTTGTAAAATCATGTACAATTTTGTTATTATTATGATATTTTTCAATAAATACATTGTACTTTGCATACTAAAAAAATTATGTAAGACTACCATGGTCTGAAACTAGCTTAGTCTAAAGGCTTCAGGAAGGTATGGCTTGAAGGTGATTCTTTAAATGTCATTAATTTCCTTAAAAAGATTAACCCCCCTTGTTGGTCTATTGAATCTATCCTTATTGATGCTTTGGCTATATTGAATACCTTTGAGCAATGTTTTATCTCTCACATTTATCATGAGGGTAATGGGCTAGCAGATAAGTTTGTAATATTTGGGGTTCTTGAGCTTAGAGTGTGGGATAGGATTGACCCCCTTCCCATTGATAGTCAAACTATAGTCAATCATGAAATGCAAGCCATTTAGAGAGGGGGTTCCCTTTATGATTATCTTAAGTCACATGTTGATTCTCATACGTAATTTTACGTCATAGTGTGATTTTTTTGAGGTGAGCTCATTTCTTATTAATGATGTTGTTGATGTCTAAAAAGGTTTACATTTAAGGATAACGATGATTCCCAATCTTTTTGATACTTCCACATGGATTTTGGGTGTTTATAGATCCTTTTCCTTCTCGAGGCTTCTTCTCTTTTGCATTATTTGCAAATACCTGAAGTTGTTGTGGCTCTAGTCTGTGATGAAATAGCTGGCAAAAGGAATAAAATTGAGTATATTTCCTGAGATACTACCAAAAGCAACAAGAAGATATGGGGTCTTTTGGAGGAGGGTGGTATCACTCCTTATACTGAAAAGATTCACGGCTTTGATCTGGTGGTTTTGCGGGCCTTTGTTAATAGATGGCAAAAAATAGTGCTAAGGGTGTTTGGCCTAGAATTCAGTATTACTGAGGATTTGATTGGAAGCATTACTGGCTTGGCTATTGAGGGTAGGAAGGTGTTTAGGGATAAAAAGGAGTCTAATGATACCATGGTATCTTTCTTCAAGAGGAATGAAAGGGAGTTGTTGCAGAAGGCTAAATGTGGCCGCTTCAATCGTAGTTCCATAAAACCCATTTGGGGTGATCTAGCTTTGGAAATTATGAGGTACATTACTTTGGACGGTTGTTTTTATGTTCTCTTTAGCTATCATTTTGTGTTATTAAATCATTTCAAAGATAAGAAGAGGGTGTATTTCCCCTATTATCTATTGCCTTCTTTAAAGAATGGTATTAAGGACTTTAAGAAGAACCCCAAGAATCCCATTCTTCATTAGGGTTTAATTTTTCTCATTATGGATTATGCTAAGTCCTTCACCATTTTGGATGAACTCAAGAAAATAACTAAAAGTTGTCTTAAATAGTTGAAGTCTGGTTATGATACAGGATCTAATATGGGTTTTACGTATAAGGATTCAAAAGACGGGTCAGATGCCTCTATGGAGGTGCTCTCAGAGCCTCTTGAAGATTTTGATCCAAAGCTCAAAAAAAAGGTTAAAATTTCTTAGTAGCCCTCTAGGTCAGAAGGGCATCTAACTGGAAGTGAGGAGGATGAGATCCCTAAAGTCTTTTCTAAAACTCAAAATGTTAATAAAGGAAAATTCTTGGACCCCTACTATTAAGAAGTTGAATGTTAAGGGTGAGAGCCTTTCTTTTGGTAAGAATAAGATGGTTGAGGTTGAAGAAGTTGGTGAGGAGGTTGAGTCCCCTATTTTAGAGTGGAAGAGGAAGAAGTGGTTGCATGGTGGTAGTAGTTCGAAGAAGGCCAAGGGTAAGGTGCAGTCTAGTAGCAAGAAGTTTAGGCCTCATGAGGATGATTTTAGTGAAGATCTTGATGGGTGTTTGAATATTGATGAGCTCCAGTGTTCTGCATATAAAGGTCTTGAGGTGGATAAGGAGCTAGGAAATATTGATGCTACTAAGGTGGAGAATTCTAAACATAAAATTAAAGTCCCTGATGGTGGTTATAAAGGTAAAGAAGTTTTCCAAGAAGTGCAAGACACTCAAGATGCTCTTGAAGATAATATCGCTGATGACAGGGATGTTTTTAATTACAATCAGGAAGATTTGTCAAATGTATTGGGCATGGTGAAGAATGGCTCAATCATTTTCTTTAGAATTTTCAATTGGTTGTTTAATGATATGAACCTTACCAATGTTATGGTTCAATCTTTGGTTAATAATGTTGGGGTAAATACTAACTCTCAGGGGTCTTCTGTTCAAGACTAGGTAAACCAATTGTTTGATGTTCTAAAGAATGTAACTAATGAGATGTTGAAATTGAAGAGGGACTTTGAGTTTAGGATCTCGGTCTTGGAAGATAAAATGTCAAAGGCCTATGAGAACTGGAAATTTTGGTTAAAGTCAATAAGTCGACCCTCCATTATAATGTTGAGGGTCTCCTATTTCTCAATGAAAAGGATAGGTTGTGGAAAGGGGACTCTTCAGGTGTGTTGAAAGATGTTGCTACTAGTTTGGTGGATCTACCCAAAGACTTGAAGGGGGGAGAAAATGATAAGGGCCCCTGCACCCGTACGTGTGATAAGACTAAGAAGAATTTGGGGGTTTCTAATAAGGAGGTTGTTGAGGTAACAGATATGCACGAGATCATAGCTAGTGATCTTGAAGCAACTAATATTTTGAAAAATCTATAATTTCCTACTAGTTCTATCCTTTTTTTGGCTGGTTGTTCACTTATTTTTTGTTTATGGTAGGCTTCTTTGTATGTTTTGATTATCTTTAAAAGCAGTGGTCTTTTTGTTTAGGGTTTTGGGGCCCCTTCAAAACCTGCTTTTTCTATAATAAAAAACAAAATTATGCAAGAATGTGGTATTAATATGCCACCTAAAATAATCAAGGAGCTTATAGCAGGTTTATTTTGTGAACCATCTAATGGACACTTTTTTTTAATGCATGTATTTATGGACAATGCAATAGATGTGGCAACCTTTCATTGTTAGGAGAATGCATTCATGAAAGTAGTTTACATGATTTTGGACAACAATTAGTGGATGTTAAAAGAATCAAAAATGTTGAATATTCTTTAAATGGGGGGAAAATTGGAAAACATTACGATCTAATTGTTGTCAATCAGGATAGCACCCTAGCTAAGATTTGACTTAACTATCCTGTTGAAACATGGAAATGTCCTCAAGTTGTGGGTAGCTTATGATGAGAATGGATCTCCAAAGAGGGTTGGTTCCCCTGGAAGATCACCTAAACTAAAGACTTTTCTGAGGAAAAGGGAGAAGGATAACTTTGAAAATGAAAATCCTAACACCTAAAGGGTGATGCATTAGAACTTTTACTTGTCTACTAACTCAACTTCACAATTAGATTTCAAAAAAAATATTAACTTTCACAATCTCAGATGAAACATTGCAACACATAAGTAATTTGCAAGAAGGTTTGAGACTAAACACAATGTGCAACTTGTATTACAATGAAAATTTTGCACACACACTTGCAATAATGGGACATGCAAAAGGATTCAAAAGATTAATCACAATTTGACATCAAACCACTGAATTAAAAAATAAGACAAAAACATGAGATATGAATGATTTGCTATTTTTCTTGCTCTAAAAGGAGTATCAAAATATTAGAATTTGAGTGCAAATCAAAAGCTTACAAAGCTCTTTGCAAGTAGTCAAGAGAGTAAGAAGCAAATCTGAACTGAGAAAAACTAAGTTTTTCTCCAATATATGCCTGAAAATTGTCTCCAAGAGTGAGGGAAAATTTTGAGTGAACTGCACCTCAAAATAGTAACTCCAGTGCCAATTTCAAGAAAGGACAAAAAACCTCCAAAATAGGGCTCCAACTACCTCTAAATTGAATAAAAAATATGGAAAGTTTCATCCTAAGAGAGTCGACCCAGAAAAGACTCAAAAATCAAGCCTAAACTGACTAAAAACAACAATGGAAACCTCAATTCGCTTGTTTTTTCCATTTTGCACAAAAAAACTCAAACTCAAAAGAAAAATTTCCTAAGAGAACTCCATGTACTCGTACTAATTTTACTGCATTTAAAATAATAAATACTAAGGAAATTTATAGAAACATTGCCTTAATATTGTTTTACAATTCTTGCAGTTTTTATTTTTCACAAAAATAAAGAAGGAAAGAGACTCAAGTTTTGACTTGATTTTTGCAAAAAAAAAATCAACAAGGCATACATGGTTTTGATTCTTCTTTGCAAAGGAATATGCTTACATAGCATTTGATTTTTCTATAAAAAATCATAAAAATGAACTAAGGCATATATCTATGTGATTTTCTCCAAAATTAAAAAGAAACCTAAGGCATGGAAAACTTGACATAAAAAAATGAAGAGGCCAAGGTATTAATCGTGAAGGAGAAAATTAAAATAAAGTTTAAAAATCCCTTAGTATAGTCAGCCAAATTAGGGATTTTGAAACCCTAGAACAAAACTCACTCCTTCCATTCTTTTCACACTCATTTGCACTTCATTTTTCTCTCTACTAGAAAACTAGGGCGCCGCCATGGTAGGATTTCGAGCTACCTTTCCATAAAGCATCTGTAGGAAAAATGCATGGGTAAGTCTACTCTCTACAAGGCTAAATCGTGGTCTTCTTATCCTCCATTTTGAATGCGTCCCTTGGCTTTCCACCTGCGGCTTACCATTGCTTTTTTTGATGCATCTCTCTTTTTTTCACTCTGTTGATATTTTCTTGCTTTGAAGCCGCCATTAAAGAGTTTTTGAAACTTATATTGACACTTGGGAGGTGGATTTTTGTTGCAGAATGCTTGAATCTTCTCCAAGCTGTGGGGTAAGCTCCTTTCCTATATTTTCTATTATGAAGAGAAAGATCTTTTTTGTTTTTCTTTTACAAAAAATGCTTGAAGAAGCTTGCCATTCTTTGTTTTCAATATACTTGGCTCCTGTAGAGTGTTGCACACATTTTTTACTTCCAAGGTTGTGGCCTCTATGAGATATTCTTTTTATTCTCTAAAAGAAAATAATACAACTTTTCTTTGCTCTATTTTTCATGAAAGAGAATGAAAATGTTTCTTTTGCACATATCTTCCTTTGTACAAAGCATTTTAGGCTCTCTATTTTGTAGATACAGAGGCCCTTTGCACAATCATGGCCGCAACTTCATTCTTTATTCTACATTGCATAAATATAACCTAGGGTTTTTGAAAGAATATAAACCTATGGAAAACTTGAGGGTTTTAACCTTAAATGTATCTATGGCTTTTCTTTCCCATGGCCTCTCTATTCCAGAAAGATGAAGAAATGAATTCAAAACTAGTTTAAACTCTTGCTTCAATGGACTATTCTTTGTTACAAAGGATGGATATGCAATGCTTCAAGAACCCCTTTCATTCAAAACCAATTACCTCTTACCCTTTATTACACAGGCACAACATTTCACCTGTTGCTATCACATTGATTTTGTCTTGTCTTTGATATTCATGTTCTTTTATTGGTTGTCCTATTACTTGTCATACTTGGCTTCACTGTTCCATCTCCATGTTTTACAATGTCACCATGGTCTCAAGAGTCGTCCCTTTCAGAATTAATGGGACTATTCTTTGCTCATTAATGTCTTCACATTCTTTTCCCTTCATTCTCTTATGGTCTCATTGTGATGACAATCCAAACAGTGAAGCCCTTATCCTCAAATACTGTGGCTATCTTCATTGAACACTTACACCATGCCCATGGCATCACTATGATTGTTACTAGCTCCTTAGATCATCTATATTGATGTCATAGTCAACCTCAAACAAGCTTGCAATCTAAAAACATGTGTCAAGAATTTTGGTCACCAATCAACAATGTCATCGTTACATCCACTAGGATTGTCACAAGGTTATATGCACTTGTGGATGGATTGTGATCCTCAACCATTGATTAGGACTGATGTCTCTTGCATTTTGTTCATAGTACTATCACCCTTTTGACCCTTAGCTCGATTAATCTTGGCAGTGGATTGTGATGCTTCATGTGAAGCCATGACCTCTAAATGCTATCACTATCATTTTGCAAAGACCCTTGATATTATTGCAAGGCTCCCTCCAAGGCCGTCACCTTTGGATTTTGTGCTTTGATTTAAAAATGTTGCCCCTTTTGCACTTAATGAATGGTTGCACTATCAATGTATGTATTTCAAATAGCATAAACAATAGAAAATATTCATATATGGCAACAATAAGATATGATACAACACCATTCACTGAAACCAAACAATGATAACATGGAATCTTGTTTGTAACAAAACTCCCTCATGAAAAAGATGCATTTTTATTCTATTCTAGATCAATTTAATATCTTAAATGAGCTCATTGCTCATTTGTGACTCTCATTTCAAAGTGAAAGGGCAGTCACATTGCTCCTTTTGACTTAGCATTCATGAATGAGCGATGAATTTTTTATTCTTGCAGTCACTTTGTGAAATACTCCTTTAGCTGAAAATGCTTTGATTTGACCAATATGAATATTCTTTTACTATCTCATTTCCCTTTTGAAAATTAAGGGGTAGCATGCTGGGCTCAACCCTTGTGGTAGCCCATTTTTGCACCACATGCTATGATGTCAACATGAATGAATTAGCAACAAGATTTCACCTATACCTGTACAGTGAACAAACATGTTAGATAAAAAACAATGAAGCTCAATGCTCTTATGGTGTTTGATTTTCAGGCTCTCCTACATATAATTTTGATATTTTCTCAACTGACTTAAAGAATCATAGGAATATGCTATATTCCTGTTGATAGGGCACATAATGAGATTCATACCTAGAGCTCTAACCAACTCTTTATCATGATGCAGGTTCACTTGAAGATTAGGAGCGAGGAGGAGTAGACAACAACAAAGACCAACACCAAACTTCAACAAGCAATGATGGATATGTTTTTTCTTATATGCTCCCTTTATTACTTTCATCTTCAGATGTATACTATATTTCCTATGTTGCTTTAGTTCAACTACTCCCACGGCTTGTGTGGGACATTCAATCATTCTCTTCTTTTCAATGTATAGAACAACAACACTTATGCAATCTTGTATATATTCCATTACAAAATGAATGAAACATTACATAAATGAATGAAAGAAATATCTTGTGTTTTATGTATTTTCCTTTATGTTGCAAAACATTGCACAATGAAAACTTAATTCTCTTTTTTAAAGCTTAGATATGCAATGGTTAAGCATAAAAAAAATATGTTGGAAACTTTTCACCTTTAAAATTAATCAATTGCTTCAGCTCTACCAAATTGAGTTGTAGGTGAAAATTTGGTAACACTAAGCATAGAAAAAATTAGTGTGCATGCATTTATTAAAGAATTCAAAGATAAGATTGTACCCAAATATGTCAAAAAGTCTCAATATGCTTGATAGCTTGATGGTTAATTTTATACATATAAAAACACATTTCCAATTGGAACTATATTACCAGTTGTTGATTTTGTAGAAGACTATACTCTTTCTCCACAAGAGGAAATTCAATCTCAATATTATAATTCAGTACAGGTGGCCATATTTGTTCATATTGTATATCTAGAGATGCAGAAGATAGTACAAAAGATAATAGAAAAAATACAAGAGAGGTCCATTTTTATTTGAGTGATAATTGGTTACACTCATTAGAGTTTGTTCAATATTATATTAATATATTTTATAAAAATTTAAAAGAAATTCAAATTAGAGAATGTCTCATATGGTCAAATAATTGTATGGGACAATTCAAGAATACTATAATGTTTTATTAGTTATGCATAGCTCACAAGGAAAATAATATCCAACACATATGAAGTGTTTTGAAGTTGGACATGGTAGAGGAGAACATGACAGAGTTGGAGCATGTGTGAAAAGAGCTCTTTCTAGAGAGCAACAAAATTTATAGATGCACGTGCAATTGTAGGTTGGCGTAATACAAAATTATCTATAGGATCAAGTGAGAACTCATAACTCGACGATTCTTTTGGTTAGTTGAAGAAGAGAATATTCTTACTCGGCATGATTGTGAAACAATTAGTGGATCAACAAAATGGCATTTTGATGAGGTAAAAATAACCTCATGAATACAATAAGCCAAATACCCTTCCTTATTTCTCCCAATCACTTTTACCCTGCCAATTATTTATTTTTAGGATTAATAATTGCTTACTTTTTGTAAAAAAGATGTATAATCTCTATTTCCTAAATCAATTGAAATTAGTTGACTAACACTGATATAATGGTGTAGCTTTGAGTCATTGTACAGGTCATTATGCACAACTGAGTGGACTTCAACTAGTTGAAGATAAAGTTTTGAAAGTCTAGGCGCCAAAAATTCTGGAGTGCATAGTAGAACAAATCTTTTAATGCTTTATGTTTAAAAAACTTTATGGCTCCCCTCTGAGCCTTTAATATGTTTTATGTTATGGACCTCACTCGGTTGGTTAGTTAAAATTCTGTTAGAAGACTTTTTCAATGGTGATCTTCCACCATCTGAAATCTAGGATTTTGTTAGCAGTTTAGAACCGCTAGAAACAATGCATATTGGATATTGTTATGTTGTTATAATATGCTTTGAACTATGTCTCTATGTTACACTTTTTCTGATATGAATAAAATAAGCTTTCCAGTCTTATTCTAAGTTACTAGTTTTTTGTAATGGAATTATCATGGATGGATTCATTTCGAATATACAAAAGTTCATGTGATCTAAATTAATCATAGGCATACCCGGGAGTTGGCCACTCGAGGGAATCTCGTAGGATAGATAAGTATTTTCATTTTCAATTATGTTACTTTTATTTTGTACATGATAAATGTGGATGAATGTTATTTTTATGTGTCAAGCTCTATAAACTATCGTAGTTTAATTTTGTAATTTTTTGTTTTGTTTATTTGAAATTCTGGAGCACCCACTCTAGTTGTCAATTATAGGTTGTTAAGTTTACTTTCTATTAACAGTTAGCTGTTAGTTATTAGTTGTTTTCATTTTAATTTTATAGTTTTATTGCAAGTGTTCCTTCTTAGGTAATTTATATGCTTTCTAGTTTAATCATCTTATAATTTATGCTTTCTAGCTTAAACAAATTTACACTTTCTAGTTTGAATGCTTTCTAGTAAAGCTTTTGTTCACAATTATTTTGAAGATTTAGAAAATCTAAGAGTCAGCCAAGATTTCCCCTATTGCATACAGCCTTTGAACACTACCCAAACAATATAATTGATGCATTTTAAACTAAAACGATAGGACCTAATGATAGTTTGTCACTTTTTGCCGCTGTTGTTAGGTACCCTTCCTTTTCTAGTGTTTATAGGAGATTGCTTGAATACCTCTTTTAGGAAAACAAAAAAAGTTGCTAGGCTTCTTTTTCTACATGGTCAGGAAACAAGGCCCACACAGTAGATTCATACCAAAACCCCCCCAAAAGACATTCCAACCACAAGTAGAGAGGAAGAAGTCTCAACTAAAGAACTTATCGAAGAATTGATTGAGCAAGATCAACCTAAGACCTCCCCATATATCCCATAACTTCAACCATTCGAGCAAACCATTGTAGAGGAAAGCATTCCTTTGCATACCCCAAAACCTCAACCATTAGAGCAAAATTTTGAAGAGGAACACATTATTTTCAACGTCATGGGTGACCATAGAAATGACACTAACCCAACAAGGGGAGCGCAAACATTTACTTATCCTATTGCTCTTAATCAAGATGATGATACACCTATGAAAAACATTTCACCAACCTTCTTACCAACTTTCAGAGGTTTATCCATCAAAGACCTTGACCAATTCCTATTTGAGTTCAAAGTGTTGTGTCAGATGTACAACTACAAGAATGATAACCAAAAACTAAAAGTTTTTCCCTCTGCCCTAAAGGACGTTGCAATGCATTGGTTCATGGGATTAGCTTTAGTATCGATAACCTCTTGGGATGATATGGAGTATTCCTTTTTGGAAAAATACCAAAGTTATTGTAGAGTAAGTGATAGGAAGGAGGAGTTGTTCAAACTAAGGAAAAATGAAGATGAAAGCCTAGAAGATTACCTAGATAGGTTTATCTTCTTATCTAAGTGATGTGGTGGAGAATCCATAAGTTTGGAAATTCTAAAGACCATATTTCTCAAGGGACTTGATGAAGATGGTAGGATAATCCTAGACTTAATGGGAAAAGGAGATGTGTCCCAACTTGGACTTGATGATATCACTGAGTTATGCCAGAATTTCTCTCGTACTCAAGGAGATATTCATAAGTCTACTCTTTTTAGAGGTTCCAATGAAACAGGTAAAGTGCGTGAAGAGATAGAAAATCTCAAGACTGTCATTCTCGTTCGACTAAACACCACATTGGATGGAATACAGGTCAAAAAACGTAATCCTGAGACCTTATCCATCTATTTTCCAAGGTGTCAAAGAAAACATCTATTAAGAGAATGTCCCTTGGATAAAGTTGAAATTTTCCAAGTTTGTGAGAAGAGTCATCCTACTAATCAATGTGAGATCTTAAATGCAATCAAAAATTCCAAGAAAAGGAAAGCCCAGGTTGAAGAGGAGATCAATCTTGTGAATCAAAGACCTAGAGGGAATTTCTTTAACGACTAGAACTCAAATCCTACTTGGCAACCTCCAAAAAATTGCAATAATAATCAGTGGTGGCATGTTGGCCTCAAGCACCACCTAATTGGGGAGCTTACCCTTGGGGACCACCTGAATGGGAAAATTAGTCCTAAGGAAACCCCCAATGGCCAAACCAAACTTAACAACAATGGTATCCTCAAAATCCTGCTCCTTAATGGAATCAACCTCAAAATCAGTTTTACACTAGGCCTAGGAGGATGCCTAATCCATAGTAGAACCTTTTACCAGCCCCTCAGAATCCTCAAAAAAATGAGCAAATTAACCAACCACAACTCCCAACACAACATGTTCTTAATCCAAAGAATAATCATCAAAATACCCTAGTATATTCTATGAAACAAGAAAATGTGACCAGACTCAATGCTATTCATTGTAGAAACTTACAGTTAAGGTTAGGAAAAACACTCCAACAGCCTACTATAGTTAAAATCCTAGATGAGCTGATTAAGGAATCTACTAAAACATCTTCCACACCTTTAAAGCAAAATCCAGTGAGTAATCAAGACAAGACCCTTCCACAATCCTCATCTAAAACTTTCAAGTTACCTCAAGAGGAGGGTGATTAGTTTCCAATGGATCTTTTGAAGAAGGACTCCATCTTGAAATAGAAAACTCAAGTGCCTTTTTTGGAGCATCTCAAACCAATCGCCTTGAAAAACCCTTTAGAAATGGCCTTATCCACTGAAACTGTGCTAATACAAGAGATTGAATAGCTTCAAATCGAGGTTCCTTTGTTACAAGAAATTAAAGAGATTCCTGAACCAAACCAACTAATTAAAAAATTATGCATCAAAACACTAGGAAGGAAACTAAAACAGATTAATACTATTCACATAAACAAATATCTAGCTGAATTTTTGGTTGGAAAAATCGTAGCTCCAAAATATGATGACCCAACAACCCACTTATAACAGTGACAATCAATGAGGTAGCAATACCTAATGCACTTGTAGAATTAGGCACGATCATTAATGTAATGATAGTCGATGTTATGGAAAATTTGGGACTCACTAATTTACGTCCCACAACTATAGTGTTATAGATGGCAAATCAATCCATAGCTATTCTGAAAGGTGTTGCAGAAAATGTTCTTGTTAAGGTTGATAGTTGGGAATATCCAGTAGACTTACAATTAATCCAGTACCTCAAACCAAAGGAAAGTTATCCAATAATTCTAGGAAGACCGTGGCTAGCTACACTTGCAGCCAAGATTGACTGCAAGGAGGGAGGAATGACCATTTCACATGGTCCCAATAGTAAACATTTATTCCAGTGTTCCCCCGCAAAACCTGTTGAACAAAACCAAGTTAATTAATTATACATTTTATGATTTAAGAATGATTTAAGTCAAGGCTCATGTGTATCTCCCCTTAATCCATCTTCTTATGTCATTCTTAAGTCATTTCCTAATTATAGTTAATCATTTTTATTTTAGGTCTCCTACAACTAGATGCATTACAAAAAAGAGAGGATGTAAATGTTACAATAGAATTTGAATGGATACATGTAACAATATAGTTCTATACATTTAATTTATAGTCAAAATATAAAGCTAATTAATTCATTGTCATTTTATAATAAGTTTAGAATTGATTGCATATCCCCTTAAGACATATCCTCTTAGGTCCCCTTAAGTCATTCTAGATTATGTGCCCTTAAGTCATTCTAGATTATGTACCCTTTTAAGTTATCTCCTATTTATAGAACTAATTTTCTCAGATGACACATAATTTGAGTCAAGGCTCTTGTATCTCCCCTTAAGCAATCCTCTTAGTACCCCTTAATTCATCCACTTAGATATACTAAATCCATCCTCTTGCTTCCCCTTAAGTCATTCTTTTAACTTCCCTTAAGCAATCCTCTTAGAACCCCTTAAGTCATCCTCTTAGCTACCTTAAATCTATCCTCTTGCATCCCCTTAAGTAATCCTCTTAACTCTCCTTAATCCATCCTCTTAGAACCCCTTAATTCTTTCTCTTAGCTACCTTAAATCCATCATCTTACATCCCCTTAAGTCATTCTCTTAACTCCCCTTAAGCCATCCTCTTATGACCCCTTAATCCAACCTCTTAGCTACCCTAAATCTATCCTCTTGCATCCCCTTAAGTAATTCTCTTAACTCCCCTTAATCCATCCTCTTAGGACCCCTTAATTCATCCTCTTAGATACCATAATCCATCCTCTCGTGTCCTTGTAAGTCATTCTCTTTATTCCCCTTAAACCACCCTCTTACTCCCCTCTTAATTCATCTTCTAATTATAGCTAAATTTCTCACATGACTTAGAGTCAAGGCTCATGTGTTTCTCCCCTTAATCCATCTTCTTATGTTGGTCTTAATTCATTTCCTAATTATAGTTAATCATTTTTGTTTCAGGTCTACCACAAGTAGATGCATTATAAAAAAGAGAGGATGCAGATATTACAATAGAATTTGAATAAATGTAGGTAACTATATAGTTCTATACATTTAATTGATAGTTAAAATATAAAGATAATTAATTCATTTAATTTAATTTTTTTTTAGAATTGATTGCATATCCGCTTAAGTCGTATCCTCTTAGGTCCCCTTAAGTCATCCTAGATTATGTACCCTTTTAAGCCATATCTTATTTATAGAACTAATTTTCTCACATGACACATAATTTGAGTCAAGGCTCTTTTATCTCCCCTTAAGAAACCCTCTTAGGACCCCTTAAGTCATCCTCTTAGCTATCTTAAATCCATGCTCTTGCATCCCCTTAAGTCATTCATCTTACTAATCTATCTTCTTATGTTAGTCTTAAGTCATTTCCTAATTATAGTTAATCATTTTTGTTTCAAGTCTCCCATAGCTAGATTACATTGGTGACCACTACTTGTGCATTCAACAGCTCGTGACAAAATATGGTAGATAATTTTCCCTATGGTAGGCATCACTTGAATTTGCAAGGAATTTTTAAGATCTAAATTTCCAACTTTTATTAAATCATTCTTTCCTCACATGACTTGGAGTTATGACTCATAAAATGTATAGTTAATTTGTACTTACATTCACTATTTTTGCATTTCCCCTCCTAGTAGATCCACCATGATTGTCACTACAAATTTTCATCATATATGCATTACAAAAAGAGAGGATGCAAATGTTACAATGGAATTTGAATAAATACATGTAACTATATAGTTCTATATGTTTAATTGATAGTCAGAATATAAATTTAATTAATTCATTATCATTTTTAAAAAAAAATTAGAAGTTATTGCATGTCCCCTTAAGTCATATCTTGTTAGGTCCCCTTAAGCCATCGTATATTACATACCCTTTTAAGCCATCTCCTAATTATAGAACTAATTTTATTACATGATACATAATTTGAGTCAAGGTTCTTGTATCTCCTCTTAAGCCATTTGAGTCTTAGGACCCCTTAAGTCACCCCCCTCTTAATTCATCTTCCAATTATAGCTAAATTTCTCACATGAATTCGATTCAAGGCTCATGTGTATCTCCCCTTAATCCATCCTCTTATGTCGCCTTAATTCATTTCATAATTTTCTCACATGACACATACTTTGATTCAAGACTCTTGTATCTCCCCTTAAGCCATCTTGTTAGGACCCCTTAAGTCATCCTCTTATCTACCCTAATTTCATCATCTTACATCCCCTTAAGTCATCCACATAACTCCCCTTAAGTAATTTCTAAGATATATTTTTCCAAATTTATTTAGATTTTACAATTTTCTCACATGACTTGGTGTTAAATGACTCATAAATATATAGTTAATTTACTTACATTCATTATTTTTGTAGGTTCCCATCAAGTCAATCCACCATAATTGTCATTGTAAAAAAAATCATCATATAAATTATGTTATATCAATTTTATGGTCTTGAACTAAAAGTGGACAAGCTAATTGTATTTATATACACACATGTTTAATCATGTTATAGTTGTATTAAACATCAATTTGTTAAATGTGTCTTCAATTTATGAACTTCCATTCTTATAAATCACATTTTATATTGTTCCAAATTTATCTTATATAAATTGTGTCTTTGATATATATTGTTTCATTCTTATTTGACCTTCTATATGTGACCTTGGTGTGAGGTAAATAAATTTCTAAGTTGTTAATTGCATTGAAGTTGGATTCAACTAAGTGTGTTCAAAAGGATTATATATATTTTAGGGATATTAACAAGTCATAATTTAAGGATAACTTTCATGTATCTAATATTGATATCATTTTTGTTTTTGCTATAGATCATGAGATTCTCTCATTTATAGAAGGTTGTCACTCACATAATCAAATACTGATTAATCCCTAATATCAACATAAAACTACTTTTATTGCTTCACGAGGGACAAACTATTATGTTTTCATGCTCTTTGAACTTAAGAATGCTAGAGCTATTTATTAAGTTTTATTGTATCAAGGTGAGGTAGATCAAGTGTCCTATTTTAGGTTGTAATGTCTATTTTCCAAGCCATGAATGAAAGCATTAAATGACTATAGATATCTTAAGAGTAAGAAATTGCTTTTTGTACTGTAGAATTGGCAAAGAGTTATGGGAATCATACATATTAGTGATGTGATACTTGCATTAAGTAGCATATATATTGTATATATTTTTATCTAGTGATGAATCTTTGCTAATTGGAAAAAAGTTAAAACCAGGCCCTTAGTTTTTTATGAATAGGATAAACTATAAGGAACATTCAATTGTCATATTTAACTAATATTTAGTTTAGCATTGGTTAAATCACCTAACCATGATTTTATTGAAATTTGAAAGTTAATCATTTTTCTATATTAAATGATGTGTGATTGGGGCCTATTCACTTAAAATTTACAATACACATTATAAATCTAAAGCACTAGTGAAAGATGTGGATATATAAGGTGTATAAGAGGAGTTATTTTTTATCCAAGGTATGTATTTAATTGTGGAAAATGAAATTATAGTTTAAACTAAATTATTGAAAACTTCATTCAACAATGACATCTAAATATTGTAATTTGATTAGACATGAATTTATAGTGCATACTTGAAAATGTCTAAAATGTATGTGAGTGCATTTAATCAACATAATCAACATAATCAACAGATTAAAGTCCACATGAAATGCTAGATATCTAGAGCTAGTTTAGAATAAAACATGTACAAAAATGTATCTACAAGAATACTAAAATCAACATATAAATAAATACAAATGATCACATAGAACTCATGAAATGTACTAAAATATGTCTAGAAGTGGACATGAAATAACATGTGAAATGCACATAGTCATATATAGTCAAGTGTCACATATAAATAAAATATGTATACACATGTAAGTGTACATATAGTCCATGAAATAAATCTAACCGAGATGTCAAGATCATTAGTAAAATCAAGAATCCTCTTCATTCCATGTGAACTAGATGGACTTGTATCATGTTGTAGAAGAGTTCAGGAAAATTGAAATCAGGTATAGGTAAAGAAATTTTGATTTAATTTAACTTAACTAATTGCAGGAGTTTATGGTGAACTCCTCAAACATCCTAGGATCACTTGCAAGATAAAATAACTTCCACAAGAGAGAAATGGTAGAAATATCATGCTATCATTAGGGATGCAAGAATGTCAAACTGAATATATCAAAGTACATATGATACTTTTCTTATAAAGGAAAGGAGAGAGATAGAATTATACAAGATCGTGACAAGTGTCTTAATCCTATCACATGAGACAACTAAGTCCTAACAACCTAGGATAAGATAAGTTATAAAAAAGACAACTCATCCTTCTAGAAGGAATCTTAGAGCCTAAGTAAACTTAACATATGAATATGTTGCCTAATTACCTAGTAAGTGATTGACTAAGTATAAGACATTTATTCACACCAACACCCCCCCTCAAGTACAAAATAGGAGAGAAGATTATTATGCAAATGATGCAAAAATGCAAGGATGGGTCCCGACTACTAGGCCATGTTAGGTACCCATGTACAAATGCAATGCAATCTCTCACAAATAGAGAAAAGGAGAAAACCCAGTGGGACAAAACTCCTCCCCAAAAGAGAGATGAAATACAATAGAGATGCCCATCACAAATCCAATCAATTTCTATCCACACTAAGGATGATAAGAGAGATCATACAACTCCCCATAATGAGATAACTTGCTGCAAAAAGAAGCACTGGCAGTACACTTGTGGTGTAACACTAGAATCCTCGATTTGGAAAACAAGGAAGGATAATTCTATTTGCACCATATTAGAGTCACTCAAGGACTTAGGTCAGAATCATGATAAAGCAACAACATACCCAATGCCAAGGAACACTGAAAAAATCACAAACTGGCACAACTTTGGAACCTACGAAGCAATAATTGATTGAAAAATGATCTAGAATTGAAATGAAGTACAGAGAAAATGCAAACTTGATGCACACAAAAAATGAAATAGTGCATTCACTGATGAATTTTCACATCTTCCTCCATGAATATAAATGACCTTAGATCTATGTAGAGGACAAAATCAGCTTTCCAATGCCATTTGAATCACGAAAATCCAATAACAGAGGCAAAGGTTATGAATTTTTTTAAAAACGTTGAATTTAGCTTGCAGGAAATGGTTTTTTCTATCAAAAAAGTTTTACTTTTGATTTGATTTCTGAAAAATCTATTCAACGTGAGTAGATAATAACAAAAGCCCAGAAATATTTTGATGTGAAGAACAAAACCCAAAAATGTTTTTTTGATCTAGCAAGAAAAAGATGAAAAAATGAAATTTATTTATCCTTCAGCTTGTAGAAAAAATGATGTGCGATGTTTTTAGACATTTTTTTAAGATTTTCTTAAGATATGTAAAATCTAATCAATACCCAAAAAAAATTTCAACCCAGGGAACAAAACCCAGAAATTGGTTTTCTTACCAATGAATAGAAGCTAGATTTCTGAAGCAAAAATGAAAATAACTTGAATAGAAATATGTTTGCCAAATCTAAGCTTCAAACCCTTGCAGATCTGACAAAATATGTTAGATTTTGATGAAACGAAAGCCAATATTGACATTCTCTAATGCCCTAGATTTAATGGAAAGGTTCTCAAGACCCCAACTTGCACCCAACAAACTTTCACACCAAGATTGGTCCCTCAAATCTGGGAAGAATTCTACAACATTGAAGCTTTGATACCATGTAGGAGTTTATGGTGAACCCCTCAAACACCCTAGGATCACCTACAAGACAAAATAGCTTCCACAAGAGAGAAATGGAAGAAATATCATGCTATCATTAAGGACACAATAATTCCAAACTGACTATATCAAAGTACATATGATACTTTGCTTATAAAGGCAAGAAGAAAGATAGGATTAGACAAGATCATGACAAGTGTCTTGATCCTATCACATGAGACAACTAATCCTAACAACCTAGGATAAGATAAGCTCTAGAAAAGACAACTCATCATTCTAGAAGGAATCTTAGAGCCTAAGTAAACTTAACATGTGAATATGTCCCCTAATTACCTAGTAAGTGAATTGACTAGGTACAAACATTTATTCACACATAAATTACCATATAAACTACCTAGTAAACTAGAAAGTATGCATAAATTACCATATGATCATGTGAATCTACTCCCACATTTTGTTCAATAGGTGGTATAATTGTCGATTCAGGACCAAATGTATCAACTGCTAATTCCTGGATATTCAAATAAAGAAAACAATAGGTAACAAAATATTAGTGATAAAAAATGATATTAAACATATATATCTAAAAGACCTAAAAATTTCATAGGAAATTTAGTAAAGTTTAGGACCTCAAACAACATGGATGACTTGTGAAAATGACATTGATTAGTAGCTTAGCTAGCACCTATCAGTAAAGTGTTATCATCATGCATATACATATTTATGAAACATATATATAAATTTAAATAAATTCAATCTAATTTGATTTTTGAATTTTAAAATAATAGTACATCTAGTAAATTTTTAAAGTGTGTAAATTTTAAATTTAAATTTTTGAAAACACACACCAAAAATGGCTTATGCATAACAACTGATGATGGAGGAGCACTCGCCACACCTTCTGGTTGGTTGGTCATGGATATCACATGACCTCCCCATATAGATACAATATTGTTTCACATGTGTACAATTGAATTGAATTATATGGACGTAAATTAAAATATATAAATAAAAAATTAAATAATACAATGCTAAATTAAAAGTATCTATATATGTAGTTTTTTAGGGTCAATATACATTAGCTTACCTTAGTGTAAGATGTACCAACTTGTATAGTTGTTGATGTAAAACACATATGTTCTATTCGAGACGATGTCCTAAAGTCACGCATCTACACCAAACACTTCAAATTAATTTAATATATATAATTTAATGTTATTAAACATGAATTTTGATACATGTACATGTTACACATTTCAAACAAATTAAAATGTGACTTGATGTGTACATGTGTAGGATGATCATCATAACATAGTAAATCCACATATGATCCCTCCTATGATGTAGGTGCATCTGAAGTGGATGCTTGAGTAGGGCCATAACAAGGATGATTGTAACTCTTTTTTTTTTTTTTTGCATCGACACATGGGAGCTGCTAGGACCAGTTGAACCATCTCCTCCATGCTTTTTACCACTAACTTCAACTATCACATGGGTAGCCTAATCAGTGAGATCTCTTGAGAGTGAACTCAATCCTCCTAATGTCAAAACCACTGTCTGGTGTTGAAATGGTGTAGGAATACTAGGAGATGGAGAAGCAACAATGGGTGGAATCAAAGAATGTTAATTAGGATCAATATATGCACTTGCTCTATGCTGTGGCATGACACCACCAATTCCCTAGAATGACCTCATATCAAAATAATTGGGTTTTAACCCTATCTCAAAATCTACCCATAATTTCGTCAAAAAATATAGGGGCACCTCACAATTAGCATGTGGTGGATGATCAAAGACCATCCACCCTTGCTCCCAAAAATGTGCTACAATTTGAGGGTGCCTACACCATCGAATTGAAATTCATTTTTTATTTGGACGAATAGGTTGATTGTTTATGGGGTCAATGAAACATGGGGATATTGTTTGTTTGGTAATATGGAGATCTAGGATCTCTCTATATGAGATTCCATTTGCAAAATTGCCTTGTCTCCTCTTTCCAATGATGAAAACTATCTAAATCCACATCAATGGATCAAGCAGAGTCAACAATAGTTTGCATAGAAGATGTAAACCATGATAGGTGGGGGCACATTAGGCTCATTTTTTTTATCAAATTAATTTTTTCTTGAATAATGTTTATATTTGCATTGATGTTTGCTCATAATTGAGCCTCGTCAAATGGAGGGGTGGGGGGTTTTGAGGTGAGGGGCTATGAGGTGGAGAGTGTGGAGGTGAGGGGTTTGGAGGCTGAGGGTTATGCAAAAGATCATCTATCAAAAACTCATCAACTGATGGTATTTTCTCCATTGGGTCATTGCATGTCAAACAATTAGAAGAAAAATATCAACAAACCAATTACATAACACGAAGCATTGAATGCACTAAATTTTTAAATAAAATACTTAAAATAAATTGATACTTATTGAAGAGATCAATAAATAATGTACATTTTGAACTAAATATCACATTGAACACACATTTGAAATACATCATTTAGACACATTCAAATAACATAAATGTACAACATGAATTTGGACTAATTTATATTTTTTTTATACATTGAAATTAAACATATACAATTAGACCACATGCAATATTTTAGTTGAATTCATATTTTAAGTTTACTATAATTGAATTAATCATTGACTTGAGAAATCATGAGTACAAGTATTTTAATGGGCTATATGGACATGTGAAAAATTTGTGGATAATCTTAGGATTTGGTTATAATCTTGGATTGTAATAGGTATAGTAAGAGAAGAGGGATGCAATTTACATAATTATGGCTATTCATATAAAGTATAGAGTTTTAATTTAAATTACCTAAAAAACAAATGACTATAACTATGCAAGTAATAATTTGAGGATTTAATTAATAAACCAATGACATAGCATGTGTATCTATAGCCTAATAAATACCCCTAAATTCATATCCACTCCTCAAATTTATGTTTTGCATACCCCCTTTGCATACATTAATATAATTAAAGAACCTCCCTATTTTCACAATATATCCTATGTACCAACTTTTTACATTTTTATATCCCCTTATTATATATATCTTATCAAGAAGGCTATCTCAAAAATATTTGGTGATCTATGAAAAATGCCATTTTGTAAAAATATTTGATTTACAAAAACATATACATTACAATCCCCAACCCCTTGCCATATCAACTCTAATAAAAAATCCCCTAATAACAACTATCATAATACTATTATCCATGTATATTAATTTGAATTATAATATAGAATGGTTTTAAAGATACTTGGTGATTTTTTAGGACCTAAACTTGTGGAATTACTAAGATTTTTCCAATAACTAGTTTTAGGGAAAATGAGCAAGAGTATACTAAACCTACATTATTATTAGGATTATATGTAACACCCCTCCATTTTGGATATTTGGTTCGGCAAGGTTCTTTGCATGTCTGATTATGCTTACGATGTGACTGTGAACTTGGTGATTATTTAATCATTAACTGTTTAGTGATGTGCATGTTATACTATGATGTGATGATTGTGTCTGAACATGCTTTGACTTTGGAACTTAATTACTTGCGATTGTGATTGTTAAACGGTGTGAAGTTATATGTTGATGTGATGTGATCTTATTTTGATGCTATCTTATGACATGATTTGGAGTAACTTAGAATATATTTGACTAAATGATGTTTTATGTTATTGAGCATATCTCCGATGTTAGATGCGTCAGTTAATGACACTATATTGGTGAAAGGGGCGGATTGTATCACTCGCTTGTGAGTGCCCTACAATTCCACGATTCCCTCTTCACGGCGTGTCTGATCATAACATACATATATATTTTGCACGTTCGACATGTTCTTTGTTGCAGGTTGCAGGAACACGACATCGACTCCACCTGGCTTCACAGGTTTGAGCGTGTCCATTTACCAACGGTAATTGATTGGGAGATAGTAGCTAGGTTTTCCGAGCCAAGTCGTCAACCTAGTCATAGCGTGTTGTCGGGTCGTCGTCGGGGTCAGTTGTTTTAACTTGGTTAGTTTTCCCTTGAGTGTTTATTTAATTTCAAGTTTAAAGTTTATTAAATGACTTGCGTAGTTTAATTAATGACTAAATGTGTTTAATTGCAAATTAAAAGTGATTAAATGGCTTTTGAAATTTATAAATGATGATTGTTTTGTCTTATTGAAATGTTGGAAAATTAGTGATTAATTAATTAATTTAATTTAATTAATAAAATAATATGATTATGAATTAGATTTATTTTATTGACTAATTAAATTAATAGGGTTAAATTAAATCAATTTGGTTAGGTTGGCATCTTTAGATTTTTGGATTAAATAAAAAATTAGAATTATGCTTTACATTTTACTTTTAGAAATAAAAGTTGAAAAGAATTTTATTTGTGAATTGATAAATTCATTTGGTTAAAGAAATTTAATTAACTTTTGGTTGAAAATGAATTTTATTTAAAAGGATATTTTGCAAAATGCATTTGGAAATTAAAAAAAAATTGTTTAAGTTATTTAAAATTCCAAATATTTTCAATGCAATGTCTTTGGGGTAGAAAAGATATTTTTGGAAATAGTTGACTTTTTTGGTAAAAGATATTTGTGAATTTGAAATTGGAATTTGTAGTTGAATTTGAATTTGAGTTTACAATTTAATTTGAATTTGAATTTAATTTGAACTTGAAATTTAATTTGAGAAAAATCTGAATTTGATTTGGAATTGGAATTTGGGGGAGAGATTATATTTCATTTTGAGAGGTTTTAGTTTGGGGGGATGGTTTTTTTTTGGTTTTGGATTTGTGAGAGGATGGAGATTTTTGCTTGAGCTGGATCTAAGGAGGAATTGGAAATCACCATTGTGGAGGGTTGCAAACCTTGGAGAAAAATCAATTTTTTTTTTTTATGCTCTTGCCTTGTTCATTTTGAAAATAGACTAAATCTTTGTGATGTATGTTTGAAATCCTTGTTGGCTGTGAGAAAATTCTTTGAAGTCTTGCTTAGATTCAAATCAAACCCATGAAAATTAGTTTTAAAACTAACAACACAAAACTGGGAAGGATTCAAATAAAAAGATTTAATTTATTTCTCATTTGGGAAAAGAACCCAGAAAATTCATCAGGGAATTTGTTTTAAATCTTTCCTTTTTAGTTTTTCTCTTCAAAAATTGCCCAAATTGGGCTATGAAATAATATATATGTTTTGCATATAAAATATTTGCATCTGGAATTTTTTTTTTCCTTTCAAATAATTGTGAGAAATTCTTTTTGGTTTTTACCAGAAAAGGGTTTGAATTTCATTTTGAATTTCGTTTAAAAACAAAATTGTAAAAGAAATTTAAAAAATTTAAAAAAGTTTTGTGGGGGCTGCCCACAACCACCGCCCACCCATGGGGGCGTTGGCTGTGCAGCGCTCCCCATGGTGGGGAGGGGGCTGCAAGCAGCCTCCACAGGGGCTGCGTGGCAGCCAAGGCCGATGGTCTTTTTGTTTCTTTTAAAACAAATTTAAATTTATTAAATTTTCTAAGTTTTATTTAATTTCGTAAGGAAGAATGGATTGACGGGAGAGAAGGAGAATGGGAGAAGGGAGAAGCAGCCGGGAGTGAGGAGAACGGAGGAAGGAAGGAAGGAAGAAAGGATGACGGGAGAGAAGGAGAACGGGAGAAGGAGAAACAGAGGAAGGAGTCGAGGAAGAAGAAGTACGGAGGAAGGAAGGGGCAGACAGAGGACGGGAGTCGAGGAGAAAAAAGGGAGAACAGAGGATGGTGGAAGAAGAACTGAGGAAGAGAGGAAGAGGCAGACAGGGGGAAGGGAGACGAGAAGAAGGGAGGCGGGAAGAATGGAGAAAGGAGGACGGGCGATAGGGGGAAGAAAAGAGAACTGCATGAGACAAAAATTGGGGATGGGGTCCCCCATTGTGACCCCACTGGTTCATAGCTCTAGTCAAAAGCGTTTACCGATAAAATATATATATATATATATATATATATATATATATATATATATATATATATTTATTATAATATGCATATAATATGTATATATTAATTTTAAAATGATATATATATATATATATATTATATACTTATTATAATATATATGTATTATATTTATAAAAAAAAATATATCAGATTATATATAGATAATTAAATATATATTTAACATATATATATATATATATATATATATATATATATATATATATATATATATATAATGTTTGGTTGTTTTGGCATTAAATTAGTAAAATGGAATTTTACTTGGGGGGTTTTATTAAATTGAAATATTTATAGAATAAATTATATGTATGATGTGTTTAATTCAAATACAATTCACCTAAAGAGGTGATTTTTGATCATACAGTTGAAATAAACAAAGTTCATTTAATCAATCGAATTCATTTAAATTATGTTTTGATCGGAAATCTTGAAATATTATTATAATAATATTTTAGAGGTATATATTTAAATAATGATTTGGATATCTTAAAAATAGGAATTAATCAAATTGATTGTCGCTTTAGTATAGAGGAAATGTAATTGAGGTTTGACCAAAGGATTTATTTAAATTATTGATTTTGACTAATTTATTTATCCCTTGATGAAATATAGGTTAAGTAATTTGATTAAATGCTTATTTATTAAAATATCTTGATTTTTGAATGTAATTGTAGAACTTAGAGATAACGAATGCTTTATTTTAATCAGATATTTTAATTTTTTTTTTATTTTTATTTTTATTTTTTTATTATTTTTTGAATAAAAAGGGGTAAAAACTTTATTAATAATCAGAGAACAGCATTACAACACATCAACAGGCCAAAGCCCGAGAACCACCAGAACCATACAAGAACCAAACATCCACATCACTCAACATCCCTAGTATTACCATCTTCAGAAAGAATCCCCTCCAAGTCGTGGCGGAGCTCCCGAGAAACTTGTCCCAACTCATCAACACTCCAACCCTCAGCGTGCTTAGAAGCCCACCGGGCCAAACAATCAGCCGCTTTGTTCCATTCCCTCGGAATGTGAACAAAGGACACCATCTCCATCATGGAACTAATCAACAAAATCTGTTGAACCAACCTAGCCAACTGCCAGTGAACACCAGAAGACTTCCTTTCCTTTAGCAAATTTATCAAGACTTGCGAATCAGACTCACAGATAACCTTGCGCCATCCCAAGGAAAACGCCCGCTCAAAGGCGTATAAGATTGCCAAACCTTCCATCAAATTAATGGGTTGCACTCCCTCATGAACAGAAAAGAAGAAGATCATTGACCCCCTAAAGTCTCTGCCAATCCCCCCAACCCCAGCAGGCCCAGGATTACCCCGAGAAGAGCCGTCTGTGTTAATCTTCAAGACGCCAGTTGGAGGGGGCACCCATCTACCCAACCTATGAACCCTTTGCCGCTGGCTCCGACCTCGCCTACGACTAGCAATCGCCAAAGCCGACCCTTGAATCCCCAATCTATCCACCACTGTAGCATCCCCTTTCTCCAGGGGAAACCCAACATCACATTTAGCCGCCACCGTTTCCTGAATCATACCCAAAATTCTTTGCCAAACTTGCTGCACACCCATTTTCTCACCACGGAAAATCCTGCGATTTCTCTCAAGCCAAATCTGCCACAGGATGAAAGTAGGCCCCACATACCACACATCCTGCAAAAAAGGGGCCACCGAAGGAGGCCTACCCAAATTGCTCCAAAAGTCAACTAAAGAGGAGGCATGAACACAGGTACTGTTCCACACTCCCCACCAGAAATGCCAAAGTTGCGTAGCAAAGGAGCAACGAAAGAACAAATGAGCAGACTCTTCTTCCCCTCCCCCACAGAGAACACAAATAGAGGGGCCCTGAAATCCACGCTTCTGAATGTTGTCCCACGTCAAACATCTGTTCCGAGCTAAGGTCCAAACAAAACAATTACACTTTGGCCAAGAAAAGTTATTCCACACTCTCTTCCACCAGGGAACCTCCACCTCTTCCAGCTTACGAGCTAACAAAACCTGATACCCAGAAGCAACAGAATAGACCCCCTTAGGATTAGGGGACCAAGAGAGGACATCCCCATCCCGGAGGGAACTGCATCGCCTTCTAGAAAGGATATTATGAAGCTCTATGCATTCTTCCTTCAATCCAACATCCGGCCATTCATCAAGTCGCTTCCATCTCGCCAACACCAGTTGGTCATTATCAGAGAAGGCCATAAAGTCACTCACCCTAGACCAACCAGCCTCAAGAAACCTCTGGCTCAGCATCAACAAATTAGGGAACTGAGAAGTAATGGGAGGAAATCCATCCCAAGAATCAGACCAGAAGTGAGCCGACGACCCCCCCCTACATATCCAGAAAAGGCCATCCTTAACAAGTGTAGCACCTTTCTTAAGTGTACTCCAAATCATCGAGCCTCTCCCCTCCAAGGGAAATCTGGGAATATCCTGCCAAGCAGCCCCAGGGAAGTATTTATGAGATAAGATCCTAGCCCAAATTTGATCCTGCTCCACACACCATCTCCAATACAGTTTAGCAGCCAGAGCCTCCCCGGTCAAGGATGACTGCCTTAACCCGAGACCACCCAACTGACGCGGGCTACAAACAGTATCCCAGCTAACAAGGCTCCACTTTGAAGACAACAAGTTACCAGCCCAAAGAAACTTCCTGGCTAAAGCGTCTAAATCCTTAAGAAAACCCATCGGGGCCACCTGAAGCATACATCTGTATGTGGGAAGAGCCTGCACCACCGACTTGAGCAACTGAATACGGCCAGCAAAGGATAGCCACCTATGAGTCCAGTGATTAACTTTCACCCGAAATTTATCCAAAATATTCTGCCAAGAATCTTTAGGCAGCCTACCAGCAGAGATAGGCACACCAAGATAGATCAAAGGAAACCCTCCAATTTGAAATCTCAAGATATGGGCAATCCTCCGCTGAATGGGCCCAGGGGTGTTAAAGAAGAAGATGGAGGACTTATCCTCATTAATCCGTTGACCTGAGGCAGCAAGATACACATCCAACACCTTGCGCAAAGTGGTAGCTTCCCTAATAGTAGCCATACCCATCAGAGCCGTGTCATCCACAAACTGTAAATGGGATTGCGGAGGCAAATCGCCTCCCCACCGCCACCCCTGAATAATACCCAAGTCGACATTCCTTCTTATCAGACGCCCCAAACCTTCAACAAGAAGAATAAATAAATACGGAGAAAGGGGATCCCCCTGACGCAACCCCCGAGAAGCTCCAAAAAGTTTAGAATGCTCCCCATTAGTTAACACAGAGAAGGAAACAGAGGTAACGCAACTCATAACCCACTGAATCCATTCATTTCCAAACCCAAAAGCGCCAAGCATCCGCTGGAGGAAGGACCACCGGACACGGTCATAGGCCTTAGCCATATCTAACTTGATGAACATCGCCTTATCATTGGAGCTAGCCATTGAGTGAATGGTTTCAGAAGCGATAACAACCCCATCCAAAATTTGCCTGCCTTCCACAAAACCACTCTGCTCCTCCGAGATCAACATTTTCAACCACTTTTTTAATCTCTCAGCAATCAGTTTGGAGATAATTTTGTAAATCACATTGCACAAGGAAATAGGTCTAAATTGACTTAACCTATCCGCCTCCTCACATTTAGGTATGAGGGCAAGAAAAGTAGCATTCAAAGCCCATAACATCTGCTTGTTCTTCTGGGACTCCTTAACAACAGCCAATAAGTCCAACTTAATAATATCCCAGAATTCTTGAAAGAATTCAATCGGGAAGCCATCAGGGCCAGGAGCCTTCCCTTTCTTCATCCGGAACACAGTCGCCTCCAACTCCTCCAAAGAAACATCACCCATGAGATGCTCATTCATTTCCCTTGTGACCAAAGACGGAATACAGGAAAGAACCTGAACCTCCTCAATAGATCCACCATGCCCATCCTCCCTAAATAAAGATTCAAAATACTGCACAGCTTCATTCGAGATTTCCTGAGAGGAAGAGAGCTGCTCACCTCTTTCATTAACCAGAACTGAAATGGAATTACCTTGCCTCCTGGCTTTTACCGAGTTAAAGAAGAAAGCAATATTTTTATCTCCTTCTTGAAGCCACTCAATTCTGGCCTTCTGCTTCCAAAATATTTCCTCTCAACTCACACTCCTCCAGCACCTTAAGAGCCCTGGCTTCATCCTGGAGCAAGCCAACCGTCACTCCCTCTTCCCTGATCACCCTTGTGATGCCATCCAAATCAGCTTGAGCACGAGCCTTATCATGGAAAATATTGCCGAAGCATTGTCTATTCCACCGTTTGAGCTGAGATTTGGTAAATTGAAGTAATTTAGCAAAAGTATACATCGCCGTACCATATGAAGGTCTGCCAACCTTCCACCAATCTGCCACATGGGCATCAGATATTTTAATTATCAAAAGCACGATTTATTTATAATTTAGTTTTGATTATTACGGATAATCGTGACAAATGAAATTGAAGGGATAGATTTAAATATAGATAATTGTAAGCTGATTTTGATTCGAAAAAGAAGCAAAAGTGGATTTTATATTCAAGTGGATTATTTAGAACATTGAATTTTTTAATAGTCAATGATTTATTTTAAAGGATAGAGTCTAGATAATCAAATGCTTTTATTTCAAGGTTTGATTTTTTTTTTTGGATAAGAGATGGGGAAATGAAATATAAATTATTGATATAGTTTCTTAAATATCAACAGTGTGATATAAGTATTTAGTATATAACAAGATATACATCGAGTATGCACTATTGGGTGTATTTGTTGGAATGTATTCGTATTCAAGTAGAGTTGACCTTTGGTTGATGATTTAGTTGATTTATTACTACAAATTGAAAGAAAGACTGATTTATTTGATCTAAACGTCTACTTATCAAAACGTTCTAAATATAGAATACAAATGAGAAAACTTAGAAGTAACGAATGATTTAATGAATCATATGAGATTGAGTTGTTAATTTATTGCTAGGTTGAAATAAAGAGTAATTTATTTAATCCATATGCTTTATAAAACAAATGGATTTAATTACATTATATGATTGTGGGACGTAGAGTTATTAATTGGATTGATTTTGATTCAATGATGTTATTTATTGAAATGTCTGGATTTATAATATGGTTGTGTAATTTAGAGTAAATGATCTGTTCTTTGAATATTTCTGTGTCGTTAAAAGAGATGGCATCAATTGATTGGATAGATGCAAGTCATGAATACTGTGTTTGATTGGATTTAGGAAATCCGAACAGTAGCTCACTTCATTGTCAGAAATACTTTTAGTGTTTGATTGTTCATCTTCGATGTTGGGAATTAGAGTGAATGTTATGTAAGTCTTCCAAAGTGTTATCTTGAAACGATGTTGTGCATCATGTGTTTGCTATTGTTTTAATTGGGAAGTACTTGAGTTGTGTTTAGTGGATACCTGGTTACCATGTCAGGATGTGTGACCTTATGGCTTAAGGTTGAGTCGTGTTTCAGTTTGTTATGTGGGTTGTCATTATGTTAGTCAACCTTGTGTTAGCCTTGGGTAGTGCACACTTTGGTTTCGGTTTTATACATCCGTAGTGATGTGTTACCTGTTGAGGTGTTTGGTTATTTGTGATCAGTGTTAGTGCATTGTCTACCCTTGGCATGTGGTTGGGATAGGTGTTGTCAATAGGGGAGTGGCTTTCATCGAGCGTCGGGCCCAAAGTGGTTCCAGGATAACTCGTGTGAGAGTCAGTTAACTAAGTGAAAATTAAAATAACTTATACTAGGGATAGAGTAGCTTGAACATTAATAAGACAATTTAGCCTCGCTCATTGGCTCAAGGGCTTGTACGAGACTTGAGATGAGTCGGGAAGGCCTGGAATGGCAAGATCGTTATCTCATCCTTATGAGAGATAATCGATTCCACTCTGATGTGCATGTGGGGCCAAGAGTCGGTTGAGGTTTCCAGGATATCCCTAGAGGGGGGCCGGGACCTAGGAAGGCTTGCCAGGAGATCCCATGAAACCTTTGCGATGACACTCCTCTTATGACAACAATCGGTATAGTGTTGTACCGTTGGTTTTTATTGTACAGTGATTGTACTCGATGTTGGACTCTGGAAGCATTGTAACCATTGTGTTAAGTGATGTGGTCTAAGCTCTTGTTTGCAGTTCAGTTTTTGTGTTAGCCTGTGTCTAGTGGTAGATTGTCTTGTCTAGGAAATCCTTGTTACTATCTCCTAGCATGGAGGGAGTGGAACCTTTTGGATTCCACGTGGTCAGGTGGCGTGCTTCTTAAATTCGTTGGTTCTTTTTCATGTTCATGTGTTCATGACTTCCAGCTGGAGAGCTCGTGGGAATCAGTTTCTTCTCATGCCTTGCTCTCTTAGTTCTTATTGTATTTTATTACCCCTCAGTTGTTATCGAGGTGGAATTGTATATGTAATCATTTCGTTGGAATTACCTCATTCGGGGAATGAGTGTTGTAATCTTATTGTTTAAATATTGCTAATTGAAATCTTGAAGTATTTATTATCCTTGTTGTAATTTATCTTGTTGGGATGTATGTAATCTTAATTCTATAAGTGATTAATGTTTGGTTTCTTTTGATGTTAATTGTCGTTTTGGTTTTAATCTAATCTTTGTCTCGAGGCCTTAGAGGTTGTTGGCAATGTGTATTCATCTTACATGTTATTTGTACTTAAACTAAAAAAATATAAAAAAATTGGTACGTTTAAGTAGTGGCTTGCAACTTCCTCTAGGGTTGCGTGGCGGGGCATTACATTATACAACCCTACCACGACTCCTAATCTCCAATAGCTACCTATATCACATTAATTAAATTATCCCCTTTCCCCTAATACTAAAGTGATATATTGAGTCACATTTTAGTTATTTAGAAACTCTAAATACACATGCACATGATAAAATATTAGTTAATAGTTGAATCCCCTAGGTCCCATCATAACAACTGTATGGAACCTATAATAAAATAAATTAGACTCTACTATAGAAAGATTATTCCTTGAGAGTGATCTCAACTATCACACTCAAGTTGACCAACCTAAGTTTTTTTGAACTAATCTACTATTTTAGATTATATTGATGAACTCTTTCAAAAAAATTTAATTCTAAAATAGTAGTGTGCTTTATGAAATCAAATTGAAATGATGAAGCTAAATACACTAGTAAAAATAATAAGTAGAGAAATGAAAATAATATTTTTAATGTAGAAACAAAAAATATAGGAAATGAGGAACTTGGATTTAATTTTTTTAGCTCTCTACCATAGACACCAGCACTTTGTGAGGATGTATACAACGAACACTATTATATTGTATGGATAGAAAACTAGAAATATTGTCTTATCCAAAAAAATCGCATGCATGCATAAGTAGATAAAAACAACATAATGTCATAAAACTGATGTAACAGTAGATAAATAAACTTTATATTAAGGGAGGATTTTACATCCCTAAGATATGGGTACCAAACAAAGTAGAATTACTGAAATAAAACATTTGGAGGGAGAGTTGAGGTGGAGATAGAGAACTAAAAGAAAGAGTTTGAGGGTGAAGGATAATATGGTGTCATGGGCAATGAAATATGGGAACCCTCAACTATTAAATAGGATTGACCCGTGTTTGGTGGGGAGTTTTGAATAGAGGCACGTACATCTATCGTCATATAAATGATGGAGCCACAACATATGTTTTCGCATTGTTTCACCAAATGTAACGAATAGGCATATAACCTATTTAATTTGTTTTTTAGCATGATAAGTTACTAGTCACTACTCACTTTACTTTTTACTTTCTCAATAGGTAATGGTGATAATTTTGTGCAAGACAATTATTTTAGTACTTATATCCTCTGGTTCATTCTAAAAATAGAACAACAAAAATAGACAAGTGGAGAGGTAGGCAATAGTTTCATTTATCCCTACTTAAGTGAGAGTTTCGTTTGGTGTGGCTTGAGGAGGGGCTTATATATATTACCTAGAGGTCAATGGGGTATGATTAGTTTGAAGGATCTCACTCCCTTCACTTGGCTTTCCACTAGATGATGGACCTAGTCATATGACTCTATATAATTGAAAGTGAATTTCTTAGATTTAGTAGGGAGTGCCTTGGTACACATGCATGCAAAAAATAGTGGTGGCAATGATTCCTAAGAAATGGGTGAATGGAACATGGAGATTGGTAGGTACATAGAGGGGAAAAAATGCAATTATGTTATTGGTAAAGATAAACTTTAGTTCTCCATTTAGTGAAAATTGAGAAGGGAAAACACACTTGATTAAGGATAGGAGGTCTTAAGAGAATCATCTACCACTAACTATAACTAGAGAAAAATTTAACCACGTGAAGAATATGTATACATCTTTTCCATGATCTTCTATAAGGCACCCTGGCATGGAGTGGTATATCAATTCAATAAGGGAAAGAAAAATTTCTAGGTAGGTTCTCCAATTTGGATTATGGTTAAGAAATATGTCATTTGAATGTTAAGGACAATAAGAAAAACAAATAGATAGGATTCATTTAGAGAATATCTTACCATTGTTGGAATAATAGGAGATTAATTTTGAAGCTTGTGCCTGATGATTGAGATTGTAAAATTTAACTTTAAAAATTTGGTATGTTGATTGAGAACCTTGTCTTCATAGAATGAGTTATTAATATGTGTAACATATTTATAATCATTGAGGAATTTTATAAAATAGTTTACATTTCCTTGAGGAATTGTGTCAAATAGTTTGGGTACCTACATATGCTCTTGCCTTAATACCTATGTTGGTTTTGGTTTAATATCACTATAGCTAAGCGAGATCCCTACTTATGCTCAACATACTAGAAACACCAAGATGTTCTCGTGTAAACATATATTTAAAGGTATTTTACCTCATTGCTAATATAGCTTTGGGAGGGATATACAAGGGATGATAAACTAATTTGGAGAATTTAGAATTTGGTAAACCCTATGAATGATTATACTTACTCTTTTGACTATCAAGGACCTAAAAAAAGGGTATTTGGACATGTCATCATTAGTTATCCTTGTGTTGGGAAAAATTATTCAAGTTCTTTATATGTTGACTATTTTGTGATAGTTACTATAGTAACTTAAGGGCTTGCAATTTAGGTTAGAGGGCATAGGGTTTACTAGGGTTTTAGGGTTTACGATTTATGATTTAGTGTTTACAATTTTTAGTTTAGGGTTTAGGGTTTTAGTTTTTATGTCTAGGTTAGGATTTAGTTTATTGTAATCCATTATTTTGATGTTGAATTTTATAAATGAGTTTTACAAACTATAAAATTCATCCTAATTATGAAAATTAAAATAACCTAGAATATAAACCATGAAATTTCAAGCTCTAAAAGTTACATTATATACCTGAAATGTAAACCCTAATTACAAACTATAAATGTTAAATATATAGGAAAAAAACCACAAATACTAACCTGAAGGTCAGTAAAACTTAGTATGCAAAAGGGAGGAGGTGGTAGGCACAATTTGGAGGTGTAAACAACTTGAAATATGAGTACTTGTTTTGCCTTGGGCACTCTCGGTCCGCGAATTATTTTAGGAAAAATGAATGACAATCATTTTTAAAATTGAATAGCTTTGCAAAATGGGTATCTGCTCCTAAACGGGTACCTAAAGTGGAATGGGTACCTATTTGAATTTAGGCGTGAGACCTATTCTGAAACAAGTACCCATTTTTCAAAATGAGTACTCGTTCTTGTCCACATTTTTAGGGTCAAAACTTCCCCTCTTCATGGACCCAACTTCTTGCACTTACCCTATTTTGGTTCTAGACAATGGCCTACATGTCTCTTGGAGGAGGACCAACACCTATTGAGTTTCCATACCTATTAGAAAAGGGCCAGAAAAGAGTGTCAGTGGATCCAAATCTATGACTATTTTGGAAAGTTTTGTACCCAAGTTGGAGAGGGGCTTGTCACTCCTTTCTCGTGAGTATGTTTAATAATTGTTTACAACCTATCTACATATCATCTCTTCAAACTATATGGTAATAAAGGAAATCCTATACATAATAAATGAAACATACAATGAAGGTAAGATAGAAACATGTATAGTCAAATTTATATTGTATATCTATGGTTTAATGTTGGAACTAGGAAAACTAAGTTTTTTGATATCATTGTCAATGTAAAGAAATAATTTTGTTTGGTTTTAACCTTGGGTATTTTTCCATGCTAGTATTTGAAGTTTAAATACTTAAACTTGTGATAAGTTGAGTTGAGTTGAGTCTTATGTGTACTTTTTATCCTACTAATTTGATAATTTAAATCACTTTGTACTTAAATGAGAAACGTCAAAACCAATTTCTCAAAATATTTTATGCTTATGAATGTGAGTTTCACAATTCATATTAATTAATATGGGATGGTCATCATCATTTTCTTACCGCCGCTATTGCTCTATGAAATAATAATATTTATTATTTTATTATTACTCGTAATTAAGGTCTTTTGAAAAAAGAAAAAAATTTGATGCTAAAGCCACTTTTCTTGCCCCATGCAAGAGCTGTACAAGTGTACAAACAATCATTATCCACTATATAATATAGGAAGTTCACTTCTTGAATAATATTTATATTTTAAAATTATTGAACTCAAAATCACTCAATCAAATTACAAAGGCTTTTTACATTACAAATATTTTGATTTTTTTTTGTTTTATTTTAAAATTAATTAATAATTATTTTATTTTATTGAGTATCAAACTCAAAATCAACCAATCAAACTATAAAGACTTTTTATAAATAAATACTATTATTAAAATATTAGATAGGCATATATAGTCATGACACTTGTTCCAATTCTAATAACCAATGCTAACAACGAGAAAAAACATGTAAGGCCATCATGAAATTATACAACTAGCAATTACACCTTGGTGTGCAATGGGTATGCCGAAGAGGTTTGGAATGTCAATAAGAGAAAATTTGGGTCTATTTTTTGCATTCATCAAATGGTAGGCTCTTTATCAAATGATATTGTTTGTGTGAAAAAGGTCTCAATGTATTATGAAGATTTCAATTTTTGTTTTTGCAAGTTTGTATAAATGTTCAAAAGGATTTTTTTTTTTTTTGGTACAAATAATGACCAACAAAATTAGAAAAATTTGAAACATTATAGATCATTGAAGAAACCCACAATATTCAAAAAGCAAATGCACTCTATGATGGATGCTAAAGGTGCAGTAAAGTTGTTGATGTTCACTTGCAGCGCCAGAAGTATTCTTCCAACGATGTCTTTATTTGTAATAAATTAAATAATAGCCTCAAGCTATTTAATTTATGGAGTCTCAAGAGGCGCTATTTTTGTAGAGACACTTCTATTTGTTAAGCAAATAATTATTAATGAAGAGGCACGATTTTCATAAGAAGGTCGACCTTGTTCAAGAGGCACAAATTTCAAGAGAGACATTTTCTTACTGTTGGCCAACATGGTGCTGGAAAAAGTCACATCCTCTCCTCCTTGTATTTATAATCGATGTCATTCTCATTGTACATTGTCAAATTTCAAGTTAAGTTCAATTATATACATTGAAGTCTAAGTGTGAGTTATCTATAAGGGAAAGTGAATTGTATAAGAGAGTAGTTTGTTTAAGGCTGAGTTCTATCAGCATTTTGAGTTCTGTGTTGCATCACTCTTTGGTGCATATTTTGGGCCTGCATATTGGCCTCTTGTAAGGAGATCATTTTGTGACAATTCAATATATAAGTGATATATTGTTGTTGGGTTTTTTCTCCCTCAAGAGGAGGGTTTTCCCAGGGTATCTGCTATGTCTTTTCATTTGATTTGAATTAATTTTCTGTGCATTTATCTGATCATTAAAATTTACATGGTATCAGAGCGGGTTTGAGAGGATCGTGATCAAATTTGTTCCTAAATAGCAATACTCTACTCTCTTCTTCATATTCTTTGTCCATTCTCTACATTAGTCAAGATGGTGAACGGTTTGAAGATTGAGGATAGGCTCGAGGGAGCATCAAACTTCACTTCATGGAGATTTAGGATCATGCTCACCTTGCTTGAAAATGACTTGGGTGATTTTGTGGAGTCTAGTGTTCCTGAACTTGAGGAGGAAGAAGAGAAGTTGCAGTGGGTGAAGAAAGATATTAAGGCAATAAAGATATTGGTTGATTCTGTCAAGGATCACATTGTTCTTATCATCTCTAAGTTGAAGACAACAAGAGATATGTTCAAAACATTGGAAGAAAAGTATGAAATCAACAATACTAGTCGAGCATTTGTACTGAAGCAACAACTACACCATGTGAAGATGGCGAAAGGAGAATCGGTGATTGCATATTTCTTAAGGATTTCAGATTTGAGAGATCAGCTCTCAACAATCGGGCATATGGTTGATGACAAAGACTTGATGATGCTTGCTCTCAATGGTCTACCTTTGTCTTGGGAACCCTACATTTAGGGAATCAGTGCAAGATCAAAATTGCCTAAGTTTGATCGCCTAAGATTAGATTGCATTCAAGAAGAATCAAGGTTGTTGGAAAGAGGTGTTGGTCAAAGTTCAAAGAATGAAGACATTCATGTTCTCGCCTCCCATGCTTCAAAGAAGAAAGGAAAAGATGGAAGGAAAGGATTCTTCAAGAGGAATCAAGATAAGGGAAATGATGATGCATCTCCCTTCAAGAAGAAGAGAGACATGTCCAAGATTCAATGCTTTAGGTGTGATAAGTTTGGGCACTTCGCTAAGCATTGTCCAACTAGACCTAAGCAACAATCCACCATTGCTGATGTTGATGATGCTTCTCTGCAAAAGGATTCAAGTGAATATTTGTTCTACTCGGCATTATCAAGTAGTGTACCTACTGACACCAACACTTGGCTAATCGACAGTGGTGCTTCACGACAAATCATGGTTCTAAGGAGCACTTATCAAGTTTGGTGGAGAAGGAGTCTTCCGAACAAGTCATCATTGGAGATGATGCTAGCTACTCCGTGAAAGGAATTGGGACCTCTACACTTCATTTGGATTCTGGCATCACACTTCAATTGAGTAATGTTCTTTATGTTCCTGGAATCAAGCACAATCTCATTTCAATTTCAGCCCTAGAAGATAAAGGGTATCAAGTTGCCTTCTCAAAAGGAAAAGTACTTGTGTGGATGGAGGATTCTAGCTTCAAGGATGCTCAAGTAATTGGAGTCAGACATGAAAGTCTTTACTTTGCACGCGTCCTCTTCAAGCGTTGATCCATGATTCTTCAAGTCTATGTGATCTTTGGCATTGGAGATTGGCTCACCTACACTTCTGAGCCTTACCTATCATGGAGAAGATGGTGTCGGGCCTTCCTAAGTTCAACTAGGAGCATGAAGGTACTTGCAAGGGTTGCGCTTTGGGTAAGAATATAAAACCCCCTTTTCATAGTAGAGAAAATAGATCTAAATGCATTTTATACCTTATTCATTCTAATTTATGTGGTCCTATGTTTGTCTTGTCTTCAAGTGGATTCTTGTATTATGTTCTTTTTATTGATGACCACTCTAGGAAGACATGGATTTATTTTTGAAAACTAAAGAGTCTGAGGAAGTGTTAGATAGGTTTAAGGAATTAAAGCCTTGGTAGAAAATCTTTCTGGTAAAAGAATTAAGGTCCTCAGATTTGATAATGGTGGAGAATACACCTCTGGCAGTTTTCAGAATTTTTGTATTGATGCAGGGATTAAGAGGGAGTTCTATGTCCACTATAATCCTCAACAGAATGGTATTGCAGAAAGAAAGAACAAGACGATCATGGAAGCAACAAAGGCCACGATCCATGATCAAGATTTGCAAACCTTCTTATGGGTAGAAGCTTCTAGGACGACTGTATATGTACAAAATAGAAGTCCTCATAAGGTCTTGGAGAATATGACTCTGGAAGAAGCCTTTACAGGGAAGAAGCCTGAAGTCAGTCATTTGAGGATCTTTGGATGTCCTATCTATGTTCATGTTCCAAAGGAAAAGAGAACTAAGTTGGAGCCTTCTAGCAAGAAGGGAATATTTGTGGGCTACAGTGAGACATCAAAAGCCTACAAAATATATATTCCAGGACATAAGTTGATCGAGATTAGTAGGGATGTTACATTCGAGGAAGATGTTGCATTTAGAAGATCCATGGGCATTCATATGGAGATCAATAATGAAGAGTCTCCTCAGGATATGGAAGCTGACCATACTCCTGAGATTCAGAGGGAGACTTTAGAACCAAAAGAAGATATTGATCCTGTTGAACCCTTCCTACTAATGGGCCTACTAACATTGTTATTGGGAGAAAGAGACCTCTATGGGCCAGGCGTACTATGCAAGAGGCTGAAAGTTTTGCAACTCCTAGAGGCACATTCAGGGAAAGTAAAAGGCCACATAATTTCTCTAGTTATGTTGCCTTAATGAGTCAGATTATAGAATCTGAGCCTACTTGTGTTGAGGAAGCATATAGTCATCAGGTTTGGAGAGATGCTATGGCAGAGGAGTATCAATCAATTCTTAAGAATGATGTTTGGGACCTTGTTCCTAGACTCGAGGGCAAGTCTGTGGTATCTTCTAAATGGCTCTTCAAGATCAAGCATGTTGCAGATGGGAGCATTGAAAAGTACAAAGCAAGATTTGTGGCTCGTGGGTTTTCTCAGAAAGAGGGAGTTGATTATGAAGAAACATTTTCTCCTGTTGCTCGCTATACTTCTGTCAAAACCATCATTGCTATTGCTACATCTAGAGGATGGAAGATTCACCAGATGGACATGAAGATAACTTTTCTCAATGGAGTGATTAAGGAAGAAGTTTATATAGAGCAACCTGATGGATTTGAGGTTCATGGGAAGGAGTCACATGTTTGCAAGCTGAAGAAGGCCTTGTATGGTCTTAAGTAGGCTCCTCGTGCATGTTAAAAAAGGATTGATCGGTACCTGTCAAGTTTGGGTTTCTTGAAAAATGATGTTGAATCAAATCTCTATTTCAAGGTAATCAATGGTGAAGCATTAATTTTGGTTTTATATGTTGATGATTTGATTCTTACTGGAGAAGATCACCTAATTCTTGAGTGTAAGAAGGAGTTGACTTATGAATTTGAGATGAAGGACCTTGGGCTCATGCATTACTTCCTTGGCTTAGAAGTATGGCAACAACCAGATGAGATGATTCTAAGTCAAGGGAAGTACACCATTGATATACTTAAGAGATTTGGTATGATGGATTGCAAATCCATGTCGACACCCATGGAGACTAACCTACATAAATTGAAGGAGGCTGCAGCTAGTTCAAACTTAGTGGATTCTACATTGTACAAACAACTGATTGGTTCCTTGATGTATCTAGTTAACACTAGACTTGATATTTGTTATGCAGTGAGTGCACTTAGCCAATTCATGTGTGAGCCAAGATAGATACATTTTGTTGCAGCTAAACATATCCTGAGATACTTGCGTGGCACAATTGGATATGGGTTGAGGTATTCTTCAGATGCAGACTTGGAGTTACATGATTATACTTATTCTGATTGGGTAGGGTGTGTCACATATCAGAAGAGCACCTCTGGTTGTTGCTTTAGTTTGGGTTCAACTATGATATCTTGGTGTAGCAGGAAGCAGTCATCTGTAACATTGAGTACAATAGAGGCAGAGTATATTGCAGCTTGTATGGCAACTCGAGAAGCAGTATGTCTTCATAAGCTCCTTACAGGATTGTTTGGACAATCAATGGAGCCTACTATCATTCATTGTGATAATTAGAGTTGCGTGAAGCTTTATGTCAATCTAGTGTTCCATGACAAAACTAAGCATGTTGAGATCAAGTACCACTATATTAGAGATATGGTACTGTGCAAGGCTATACAATTGAGGTATATCAGCACTAATGGACAGATGATAGACATTCTCACCAAGCCTCTCTCCAGCATAAAGTTTGTGTACTTTCGAGATAAGCTTGGTATGGTGGAGAATCCAACCTTGACTGAGAAAGAGTTCCAGTATCAGTGAGCCTTATTAATGAGTTCTTCTCTGTGAGATAAGTTTGAGGTGAAATCCCTTATTAATGCATTTTCCTCTGAGACAGAGGAATTTGAGGTGCAAGCCCTTGTTAATGCATTTCTCTTTGAGATTTGAGGTGAAAGCCCTTGTTTCCACCCTCTGAGTTGAGTCATGGTGGATGTCATGTGTGTGACTCCATGACAACATTTTGTACTTGTGTTTCACCCTCTGGGAGAGCCATGGTGAAAGTCATGTTGAGGTGACAACATCACGCAAGTGATGAACACTTGTACACACCAAAGTATGGTTGTAGCCATTATGGTTGATATCGTGTTGAGGCAATATCTAATATCACGATAAGGTGATATTCCTTTTTCACTTATGGTTGTAGCCATAGTGGTAGACATCACGATGAGGTGATATGTCCTGTGCAGCTAGAAGTATACTCCCTAGCTGAGAGGGAGTGTTGATGTTCACTTGTAGTGTCAGAAGTATTCTTCCAGCGATGTCCTTATTTGTAATAAATTAAATAATAGCCTCAAGCTATTTAATTTATGGAGTTTTAAGAGGTGCGATTTTTGTAGAGACACTTCTATTTGTTAAGCAAATAATTATTAATGAAGAGGCACGATTTTCCTAACAAGGTCGACCTTGTTCAAGAGGCGCAAATTTCAAGAGAGACATTTTCTTACTGTTGGCTGACATGGTGCTAGGAAAAGTCACATCCTCTCCTTGTATTTATAATCGATGTCATTCTCATTGTACATCATCAAGTTTCAAGTTATATTCGATTATATACATTGAAGTCTAAGTGCGAGTTATCTATAAGGGAAAGCGAATTGTATAAGAGAGCAGTTTGTTTAAGGTTGAGTTCTATCAGCATTTTGAGTTTTGTGTTGCATCACTCTTTGGTGCATATTTTGGGCCTACATATCGACCTCTTGTAAGGAGATCATTTTGTGACAATTCAATATATAAGTGATATATTGTTGCTGGGTTTTTTCTCCCTCAAGAGGAGGGTTTTCCCAGGGTATCTACTGTGTCTTTGCATCTAATTTGAATTAATTTTATGTGCATTTATCTGATCATTAAAATTTACAAAAACCACCTAGACAATTGCCTTCCAAGGTGGGAACACAAACAAAAACACCAAGTGCAAAGCTAATACAATTATCTGATCCAAGAAAGGAAATGGGTAAGATATGATTTGGATTTGATAGGCCTATTATTCAAGGGAATGGTTCTTTACAACACAGTATGGACAATGTAGTAATGACAAATGGTGTGCAGAGTAATAAGAAAAAGGCTTCTTTGATATTTCTAGTGAAGTTAGAAATGATGAGCTTCAAAAGTGAACAATGCCACGTCCTACAAGTGTGCAAAAACCACTTACTTCAAAGACTCCAATGCAAAAGCCTCATCTAGATGAAAGAAAGGTTTCAATGTTTGTAAAGCAAATACCAAGACTTGTGAACAAATTTGAAGCAAGGTCAGTAGTGAGGCCAGTGCCAAAACCCAAACTTGTAAAAGTACTAGATAAAATTTGCTTGTCCCTTATTTAAAGGTACACAACCAAAACTAACTCACTTCTATTAACACATGTATAATTTTATTTTAGTCTTGCTATCTTATTTTAATTAATTTACATACTCAAATTTTATATTAAAAATGTCACCTACATTTAATTCATTTTAGTCATTCAAATCACATTATATATTTTAAAGGAGATGATTTTTATTTTTAGAAGTGTACTCTTGAAAATGATTTTATGTAAGAAATTTATTGTAATATGGGTAAAAATCATTTAAAAAAAATTGGCATTCATAATTAAACACACTTATTCAAATTATACAACATATTTGTGTCACATAGACTATTAAATATTACACATTTGCATTTTAACAAATTAATTTAAATTTACAAATTATGGATAACTCCTTTTCCAATAAGTATTAAGTTAGGTAGAATACAAATGAACTAGAAGATCCAATATTGTATATATAGACATTAAAATGCTAATATTAAAATGTATAATAAGATTTTAAGAAATCAAAAGTTTTTATCATTACAAATATACATGAAAACAATTCATAGATATTTATTCAAATTTACTATGTATATAATTTACTTTTATATTTATTTATATATAAACTTGTTTTACACAAACTAAACAATTACAATTATATTTTTAAAAATAGGTATTAATCATTGTACAATCTCTGTTATGTAATAAAACTTAATTTATTTATTTATTAATTTTGATATTTAAAAAAATAAAATTAAATAAATATAAAGATAATGACAATTTCTTGTATAAAATTGTCAATATCAAATATAATTTAAATAAATATAAATATAATGACAATTTCTTATATAAAATTTTCAATATCAAATATAAAATCATTTTAAATACATTTATGTTAAAATCATATTTTTAAAATATTAAAAATCTATAATTTAAATATTTATAAATATCTCTCATAAACCAAAAAATATAGAAATTAGCTTGGTTATTTTCAAATAGGACACGCTTTCGGCGTAAATATCAAATGCAACTAAAACCAGGTGTGATGCAAATGGAGCTGATAATAACATAGAATGCACTGTAAGAACATCCAGTATGCTGCTGGATAGACTCTGCCTTTGCGAGAGGAGGTTACAACGTGCGTTATAAAACGAGAAAACCCTCCAACCATTCGAATCCCCTCTGAAGTTCGTGGAGTTTTATTCACTATTTTTTTCCCTTCACTAGTTATTATATACAACCCCGTCAAATTTATCGACGACAGCGTTTTTTTTCTCCTCCATTTTGTTTCTTAAACTGTTGTTTTCGATAGGAGAGAAGAAAAAAAAGGAGGCAGAATGTGGAGAAGGGCAGCAACCCATCTAGAAACCCTAGCTCTGCTTAAACAGCGTAGAGCTATTCCAGGATCCGGCGGCGGCCAGTGCTGCCACAGGTTTCTGTCGTCATCATCGTCGTTTGTTCAGTCTTCGGCTACTCCATTTAACAGAACAGGTTCTCCTTTCACCAAACACAATGCCGCTAAATTAACTACTTTGTTCTTCAATATATTGGTTACATAGCTTGCAGTTTTGTTAAACATTGCTCATTTCTTTCAAATTTGTTAATATTTGCCCACTTCTTTGCCGCATTCTGATATATGCTCTATTTTTTTTGGTTTGATTTGAGTCCTGCATTGCATTAAATTTAAATGGAACAAGTAAACGATGGAAATGATAGATGAATGGATACGATAAAGAGATTATTTAATATGGATCATTAAATGGACTAGAGTTTTTAAATGCTTGGAAAAAAAAGAAGAAGAGCTTATGTGAGACTTTTATTCAGAAAGGGCTTAATTAACCCAAGCGCTATCCATGTTACATTTCCATTTGGTATATGGTCCTATCTGTGTGGGGAAACTTGATCTTCTTTGTGGCACTGCTCCATCTTTGCCCCCAAGCCAAGCTTGTCTTATTCGATATATCACTACGGTGCTGCCCTCAAACCAAGCTTTCTTCCTTTGGGATATCACTTTGTTCTTTTACCCTTTACCCAGGGTTGTCTTCTTTGCGTATCGATGCTGCCCTCTAGCCAAGCTTGTCTTCTTTGGGATATCACTTTGTTCTTACCCTTGAGCCAAGGTTGTCTTCTTTACGATATCGATTTGTTTTGCCCCCAAGCTAAGTTCGTCTTCTTTAGGAAACTTAGAGGAAAAACTGTAGGTTGTCATAACTTTCAAAATGCTTCCCTTGGTTAGGTAATCCATTGAATCGACAAATTCAAATAGAATTGTGAATGATTTTTCCTTGCTCATTGAGTAATTGTTCCATTTTTTGACGGGTTGCACAAGTGCATACAATTGCTTGTCATAGCCACAATAGTTCCTATGGTGCTAGGAAACATCCCTGAATGATACTAAATTGTTTTACTGGCTTGTTAGAATAATGCTTTGATAGTTAAAGGTATCAACTTCCACTTCAAAGGGCTGCCTTAGATGTGATAGAATGAGAGCCAGTGCATGGCTTATTTTTTGCTTGAGTTCTTCCGATGCTTTTTGTTATTCCTTATCGCTGTCAAATGTTTTTTGGTGGATGTGAGAGCATGCAAGGCTGCTACTATTTTTGAAAAGAAAGGTACAAGCTTCTTCATTTGTTTAGTGTCCTCGATTAAACTTATTATACCATAAACACTAGTAGGTGTTGGCCAATTAATAGCCTCTACCGTATTAGTACAATCAATTTTGACCTCACCTCCTCAACAATGTAGACTGACCAGCATAAAAAGAGTTTGGCAAACTCACATTACTTTGAATTGAGGTACAATAGAGTCTTCTTGAGTGTCTCTGTTCTAGTTGGAGACACTGTATATGCTCTTCTTTTGAGTGTGAACTACAAAGATAAGAATATCCTGAATGTAAACAATGACAAAATCATCAATGTATCAACAAAGCATATCATTCATCATATATTGGTGCATTGGAAATCCCAAAGGGAAGGACCATCCATTCAAACTCCCGAGCTTAGTCTTGAAGGTGACCTTTTGTGTTTTCTTTCTTGATTCCTGTTTCATGATATTCCCATTTAGATCCAACTTATTGAGAATTTGTGCACGTTGAAGCTGGTCTATGAGGTTATTAGGGCTTCAAAGTGGATAGTAATTCTCTAGTTGGTTTTGTTGGTTGTTTTTTAGTTCAGACATGCACCCTTTGCCATCCTTTGTTGGAACAAGTACACTGGGTGATCCATGTGGGAAAGTGCATGGTGTTAAAGCCCCCTGGTCCAACAATTTATGTGATTGCTTCTTGACTGAATCCATTTCAATGATTGGTGTTAAAACTCAATATTTAGGGTGGAGCGCCTTGTTGTGGTTGTTGTTCATTTATAATCTTCCTTTTGGTGGAAGGCCTTTAGGGGTTTGATAAACTATTTTAAATGCATAAAAAATGCTTCTAGTTAGGTCTTTTGCTTTTTTGGGGCAGTCTTTTGTTCTAGTTTTCTCTTCATAGAAGTTTCATTCTCCACTTTTACCTTAGCACAAGTAGTACAAACATTTTGCTTGCATGCCCATCATTTATCAAATTGAAGCTTTTGGCACTTGTTAACTTTTGCGGTTCAAAGAATTATAGAGTTTAGCAAAGAATTGTTAGCCACAAAACTACTTGCTCCAATTGATGAGGAGTCTTCCCACTGCAGTAATTGAATGCAAGAAGGTTTATTTATTGGTAACTCAATTTTGTGTTTAACCTCATGCCTTTTCTCTATGTTACCAAATTGGCAGAAAATTTGGCCAATTTTGTGTACGAAATGTCTTGAAATTGGATTTTGAAATGATGCCCTTGTGATTTGGGCTATGTTACACCACCGTCGGGGACGGGGGGATGCTGGAATGGGGGGACAGGTTTTCGGGACGAGGGACAAAGGGGCCTCAATTTGGGGACGGTGGGGGGACGGCGGCGGCGGGGCGAGGGGTGTATATACTATATACTATACATATGGTACGTAAAATGCTAGTTATGAAAAGATGTACAAGACTATTAAGAAGTAAAATAGCAAAATTGCAAATGCCAAATTGAAATACTAAATAGTAAATACTTGAACATTGAACATTGAACAATGAACATTGAAGTCTTCAATATCGAATTACTAATTAGAAATTAGAATACTCAATGCTACAATTGTTGAATTGGCAAATGGAAGATTTCTATTATAGGATATTAAAAATATCTGATCATAAAGATGATTACAATGAGTAGCATGATATCAAAACAAGTACAAAATCAAAATGTCAAATAATAAAAAAATGTGTTAATTTTTTTTTTAAACCATGTGATTTAAGTTGCCGCCGTGGGGGATGCCTGGGCGTCCCCGGGACGCTTGAGGGATGCACAGGCATCCCCCTCAGCGTCCTGGGGACGCTGGGACGCCCCTGCGTCCCCGGCGGCAAGCCACCAAAACTGGTGGCGCCGCTGGAAACTTGGGAACGCCGTCCCCAAGTCTTGGGGACGTCCCCGTTCCAAGAACGCTTGGGATTTAGGGGGGGACGCGTCCTTGGGGTACACTGGATTTGGGCAATATTTGCAATTTTGCCATTGGAATTGTTTTGAATCAACAGCTAATGAACCTTTGCAATTCCATGTTTTACGTGGCATTTTCACGATGATTCTAGGTTAGATGAAGCATTTTCATGAGGATTCCAATGGTGGGCAATTTTTTTGACACATTTCGCTTGCCCAAAACCCTAAATGACAGTCAAATTTATTACAAAAACAGCACAGAGAAAGTTAACCAAGATTGCATAATAATCTGTTAAGAAATAAGGAGCAAAAGCATCCTTATATAGGATTACAAATATCTTATCCACAAAGGATAAGGATGACAACTCATAGGAAAAATATCTATAGTCAACATGACTTTATTAATTATTACAAAGATAAAACATTACTTTAATAAAATTTCATTGTGTTGTGGCATTACAAATTTTCACTGTTATGAAAACCTCCTAAGTCCTATGTGTCATGTAGTTAGTTGTGAATATTTTTTCCTTTTCATGATTAATAAGGGAACCACTGAAATAAATCTTGAGAGATTCAGGAGAGGATTCATCACACTATCACGACCTATGTTAGGTATTAAATTTTCTTGTTTGGTATCATTTGATAGCATCAGATTTTAGAGAATACATTCTATTGTGCAGTGGGTATTGTGTTATTTGATTTTATTTTATTAGACTTTTGGTGGGATGGGAATACCAACTAAGAGTTATTTTATTATATCTTATTTACATTGTTTTCACTTTATTTTTATTTGAAGAGCTATTTTTATTTACTTAAGAGTTATTTTATAGTTTTAGGCTTTTTAAAAAAAATATGTTGGCTGTATTTTGACTTTTATGTATATGGTCACGACATGACGCTTCATGCCTTGCTGCCACTGTAGAATGCTTCTTGGTGTAATTGTGACATTTAAGTTTGACAAATTGATATGGAATTAGTATATTTAAAAAAATTGTACTATCTATGGTAGTTTTGTTTAGCATATGCATGATATGTGGTTTTCTGAACTTAATTCCTGTTTTAGGCTATAAATATACACATTTATGATTTTTATATGTTTTTTGTATGGATGTACCCAACCCCAAAACAAATTTCTGCCATACCAGCATACCGTATCCATGTACGTGAACCCGTATGCAATTCTGATTTGGCAACTTAGCCTTTTCTAGCTAGGTTTGCCATTTGGGTTTCATGTCTGCATGAACAAGGCTAAAGAATCTGTCACCTCCCCTTGGCATAATGCTTACTGGTCTGCATTTCTTTCCAAAAGGTTTGGACCATTCATTCTTTCCCTAAATTCTGCTTTTAATACTGTGGTTGGGTTTTAAGCCTGAAAATTTGTTTTTAGCATCGACTAACCCCGGTGTTCACATGCCAACCTCCTTGGTTAAAGTCCAATCTATAATCATTGGAAATCCTGAAAAAACTTCTCCTTCAACATATTGCCCTGTTGCTCCACCAAGCATACCAAATCCTATACATAAAAAACCTACACAGTATGCCTCTTCTTCCAACTTCTCTCTGATTATCTCTCAGGCAAATATGAATTACTCTCTTCAAGGTATGACTTAGAAGATGAAGGAGAAAGGAGCTGATATGTTGCAAGTGTGTTTTACTCACCTCAATCTGGTGGCAAAAGGAGAATGATCCAAAATGGATCAGACATGTTGCTGAAGTTGGCTAATATTGCTGCTAATTTGCTCAATGTACACTTAAGACTTAACAATCACAGGACACTTAAAAAACTCATTTAAGGAAGATATAAAAAAATAGAGTTGCAGAGAACTCAGCATGTCAGAACATGTACACAATTTCACTTTAGTTATCCAAAGTTCCAAACACCTGGGACTGTCAGCATGATGAAAAACAAGCATCAATAATATCACACAGTTTTGGCTGTGGCTGAATTGGTCATTGAATTGTCTGTGCAGAGAGGATCGTTTAGTCACAGCCTACAACTGAAACTGTCCCTGATAGGACAAAAGGATAGAGCATGCAGGGACAGAGGGAGCTGGAGCATTTGGATTCCATCGTTTGGCATTTCAAAGACATTTGGGCTTCTCTTTAAAGCTCTTTTGTAACATCTGAGATATTTTAGGCCTCACAGGGCACATTATAAGGGAAATCTTTTCAGTTGTAATTGTTTTGATTGTACCTAGTTACTTCAGTCAAGCTATCTTAATGAAGTTGAAATGTACCTGGGAAGGGTAGAGAGCAGTAGTGCTGTATAGCTGTTATGGCGCAATCTGGAATGTGTAAGATATTTGTGAAGGCCTCAATAAGGCTTTAAACCTTTGTAGAGCAGAAACGAGATGGTGGCATGAGAAGGACATCCCTCACTTTTCTGGAGTTTTTTTTCTCATTTTATGTTTCTCCAGGCCAAAAGCTGTGCATACTCCATTTTATACTTGTTCTTTCTCTCAAGTTGGCTGATATATTCTCCCTTTATGTATGTTTGCACTCTACAGAAAATTTAAGACACAATGACTGTTCTTCTGCACTTTTATATAAGGATTAGCAAATTGATCAGTCAAAACACTATTAGATTATACAAGATTCATTTTGGTCAGTTAATTAGTGGAATATCCACATTAGTTATGGATCAGAGAATTGAGCAATCCTTCAAAATTGTATGAAGCATCAGCTTGAGCAGTTAACTTTAAACCTATTGAGACACAAAATGTCCACAATAGAACAGAAGTTATAGAGCAATCACCTTCAGACAAAAGGAACAAAAGGAGGCTTGCCAAGGTCCTTGAGCGGAAATGCTGTCAAGGTGGCATAACAGACAGCTGATTACTCCATGAATGCCTGCACTTAAACGAGGAACTTGCTAGCTCAAAAAGGTCATATCACTTGGAATCCCACAAACTAGAGTCCTCTATGTCAGCATGCAGAGGATAGTAGAGGACTCGGGAAACAAAGCAGCTGTCAATGCTACAAGCAGCCATCATGTCTAACTTTCGCTGGATGCTCACCTTGTTAGAATATTATATTCTCTATATTTAACGGTCAATTATGATGTATTTAATAGATTAGATATTTTCTGTTTCTGGTAGGTTGACATTTAGTGTCTACAGTTGTATTTGGTTGACATATAGGCTCATAATCATTAATTCCTACAGTGCTCTGGCACTCCTATATAATGTAATCTGTTCTCCTTGTTAATACAAGCAATTTTCTAGCTAAAAGCTGAAATTGGAACACATCTGATATCACTCTTACGAGGGCTTCACTAAGTTACATGTTGGTTTTTTCTAACATGGAATTTTGTACAATGCACTACCTTTTTATCAATACATAAATTTCCCAAGTTATTTAAAAAAACTGACATTGTAATACTAATTTATGATGGATGTGACTAATGAACTGAGGATTTATTTCTTATATCTGAAATAGATGGGCCTGGCTTAATGGGATGCTATGGAAACAATGTATGGGGCAGATCATCAGCATTTCTAGAGTCAATGTGCCGGCCATCTGGTGGATTAGATCAACTTTTATCTCAGGTTTTCTGTGAACTTTTAAATTCCAACTGTTTGTACGCTTTCACTATTTGGTTGGCATATTTACTCATTAGAAAATTTTCCATCATCAGGTGGTCATAGGATTCATTAGATGTGTGTTATGGGACATGGTAGAGTTTCATTGCCTAATTTCTATCATCTCTCCGGTTTGTTGTCATTGTGGTTCTCCCCTTATTTTGTATTTTTGAATTGCATTTACATTAATGAAAAGATAATGCATGGTCCCACATTCCATTTCAGAACTCAAGTGTTGCAAAAAATGACCATATGTTGCATGATCCATGAAGAAAGAAAATTCAAGACATCAACTAACACAAAGACTTGACATAATTAAGTCAATATTTATCCATACATGCATTCAATAAACATTTTCCTTCAAAAAATTAGATGCAAAAATTAAGAAAACTTGCATGTGTATTAATTACAATGATCCACCGAGTTTTCAGGACAGGGATGGCAGGGGATGGGGGAACGTGTTTCCAAGATGGCAATTAAACAAATAGGAAATTTCAAATATTCATATGGTAAGGTATTCAGCTTATACATTATAGAACATTATTACATAACATTAGAACTGAATTGAGATTTCACATAATAGTCAACACACAAAATTTAAACAACTAAAACTAACGTAATTGAAATTAAAACTGTCAAACATAAAACTAATACTATGTTTCTAACACTTATTGATCTAGTAAGAAACAATTTACAATTAAAAATAAAATCATATAGAAGTTTTAATCCAAAATATCACTAAAACCACTAAATATACATAATTTTTAACTCCACAAAACTGCTACTTTAATGTATAGAATTAATGAAAACAAAATCACATGGTAGAAAAGGGTAGAAAACTTTTCAAGAAATGGTGTAGCATGGTATCTTTATAGATGATTCTTAAATGCTAGAGGAAATTAGCATGAAATTTAAAAATCTTATGAGCTGGATTGTAAGATGTTTTTCATCATTCAAACTTGACCTGTACTCCATTATTGGAATGGTGGGACAGTCTAACATGACTCCTCAGTCCCATCAAACCACATCTTTAGACAGCTTCCGTCTACCTTTGCCTTCTTCCATGTGCTTCACAGCCAAATCTCAAAATCTTATGAGCTGGATTGTGAGATGTTTTTCATCATTCAAACTTGACCTGTACTCCATTATTGGAATGGTGGGACAGTCTAACATGACTCCTCAGTCCCATCAAACCACATCTTTAGACAGCTTCTGTCTACCTTTGCCTTCTTCCATGTGCTTCACAGCCAAATCACAACCACTTGTTCTACGAGTTGCACTCTATGATGGACCAAGTTGTTGGTCTTCCACTTGCTTTTTTCATGCGGTTTCCTGAATTATATGCAATAATCATCCAATCATTTTTTATGCATTGCCCATTGTTTCAGAATCTTTATTACCACTGTGTGATATTCCTCATAGTGTGAGTCGAAGCCTGGGCCATAGCTGTCGCCTAACATTTCCTCCTGTTTCCTATTTATTTTTTCCTGTTTCCATAATGTTTCTTAAAATTTATGAGGGTCGGGGACGGCAGGAGGATGTTTCCTACCCGTCCTCATGTCCCCAAATCTTTCCATCCCCAAGACATTTCTTGTGGGGGATGGGGTCAGAAAATACAGGGAATGCATCTCTGGAGTACATAGATTAATTATGATAAATTTCCCTTAAAACAATATTAGTATAAAAAACACTCTAAAATACTTTACAAGATAAAATTTGTTATTAATTATGATAAATTTCCTTGAAAGAATATGAATATAAAAAAACTAAAAAATGCTTTGCAAGATAAAATATTTCTTTTGCTAAAATATTGAAAATTATGATTTGAATCCAATGCTAGTAGAATAGCATATATACATTTTCAATAATAAATTGAAAATCCTGTAGACTCTGTATGACAAACCAAGAGAATTTCATGAAGAAGGTAATGATGCCTCCTCAATCTTTGTTTAGAAATAATTAAAGTTTATTGTTTCCAAGACAACTTTTACATTCATTCTGGTTGTGGGTTATCAAAATTGTATGGATAAACCTAAGTTGATCTGCTATCCCAAAACCAAAATATCAGGAAACTTGGCCTTCTTATTATTCCAGCAAAACAATAGAAACCAAACAACATGCTTAACGCCTTTGCAGATTGTGTAGGATTTTCTTAACTATATGCAAGCAGTACTTTCATCTGGGGAAGCTAGATTCTTGACCATCTTTATGCTCTCATTTATTTATTTATAGAGCACTGTTTCTCTGACAAATTGCCAACATAGAATGAATATATTGAGACCTCTGAAATAGGCAATTCAAATTGCTTATTTAACATCAGAACAATATGTATATCAGACAAGAAGGGATCAAGTTACACTCTTTCAATTCTAAAATTCCTTTGTGGTAAGCTCAAGGAGACTGCATTTGATGTTGAGGACATCACTATGATAACATTTTGCCAACTCAATATTTCTACAATTCTGCTATAAAAAAGAGATGTGCATTTTTACACCAAACTACTTGGCCACTAGCTGTGCTTTTTGTGTTGTGATATTTCAAGTTCTTCCACTTTCTACCTTGACATCTTACCAAGATATGTTGTATGTCTGTTTGGGAACAATGAAACCATAATTTGAATGCCAAGGATAGAAGTTATGGCAGGTTTCTTGTCATGCTCACCCACTGAATGATTCTGCCTTGTGAACCCTTCACAAATTAAAGGAAACATTAATGTAGAATCAAAGGATATGCTGAAGCTGGATTGTTAATGCTGTGAATTTTTTGCCACAGTTGTATGGTACAAGGTGCTTGAAGCATTATGAAATGAATTGGAAGACACAAAGTATGAATTTTATGATTGAGATCCCTGTTTCCAGCATGATACATTGTATTATCTTATTCCATGATCCTCAAACATATTCTATGTGAGCAAAAAATTCATGTATTTGCTCAGAGATTCAGAAGCTTGGATACAAGCTGTGATGTTCCTTTGAGGATAGATTGAGTCAATTCCCTTCTATAGGGAAGACTCTGTAAACCTAGTCCCGAGGTGAACAGAATACAACATCCATTTAACAAGCAAATATGTAAGTAAAATATGAAGTACCATCGACCATACATCTCTGATAAACAAGAGGAAAGTTAATAAAGTACATCTTTTCTGAATTTTTGTTAGATTCAAGAGACTTGCTGCTCAAATAATTTAGCTAGCAGACGATGTAAAGCAGTCTGCAAAGAAAACTACCTAGAAAAAGAATTGCAGTGAAACAAGAGCGATCTATAAATTTGTTTAACTCTTTGGGCCCCAGGGCTCTATTTGGATTGGTGGTGTTGAAGATGTGGTCTATGGTGATCAAGCAGGTCGAAAACAAATGTGCCATCCTAGTTAGAATAATAAGTAAAAGTAATGAATCCACAGAAACATTAATACTTGCTGGGAAGATACTCCCAGAATCCAATGTTGTCCCACACAATATGCAAACAATTTATGTGAGAGTCTAGAGACCTTAGTAGATAAGTCCAAGGCAATCTTTTGAATGAATTATAATATATGAATCACATCCACAAAGTGATAAAAAGATAAAGGTTGCTTTAGGTATCTGGCAGCAAGTAGAAGGCATGCCAAAAAGCAGTATGAGTTGTTGATCTGTAAACTATTAGAGATACTCTCCTAGCACTAGCAGTCATCAAGATACAGATTTCTTAGTGCCAACCCTGCAACACACTTTCAACATACTGTTTTCAACCTGTATCTTGCAGATAATAGCCACAGTAGATTTCTATTTACATGGCATGGCAAATTTGTAAATGGAATTCAATTTCTCAGATTTAATATGGAGAAAACCTAGAAAATGGAGTAAAAGTTGTACAAATAGAGAGAAAATTTAATTTTGCTATTTCATGTCAAATGTAGTGTGTAGATATTAAATCAGTTATAATATAATATAAAAATACTAATCATAATTTTTTTTTAATGGGATTAAGTAAAACATTTTATTTACCTGAGAGGGTTTATGTAAAAATAAATGGCTGGTTCTGAAGTAGTAGGATGCACTGCCTTGGAATATGGCCCACCATTTTAGGGGCGTATTCGATTATTTAAAAGAAAATCCTCATTATGGTTAAAAATTTATCTTGTACAAATAATCTATTCAAAATAAAACTTAAAGAAATTTTAAAATACCCTAATGCTAAAAAAAATTGTTTAGTCTACCTATGCTTTATACTTTTTGGCCTTGAATTGTAAAATTGAGTCAAATAAAGGTAAGTATGCATAAAAGAATATCAGAACCACTTGTGTTTGGAAAACTATGGAAATGACATGGCAAATGTGGTAGGTCATGATCACTTGGGAGTCTTTGAAGTGCTATGCTACTATGATAATAACAATTTACATTGTTTATTTTATCATCAACAACAGGTAGAATGCCTAATAGAGATTTCAAGTACAAAGAAACATAACACAATGACTGGAACACACCATATGCCTTGGAGAAAACTTGAAAGGGAAAAACTCCAGCAAGAGTAAGCTAACAGCTCCTCTTTCGACTATCATTGAGTCCATAAAAAGCTTCTAGGGCAAGAATGATCCATGTCTTCACACATAACAAGCTCAACAACACACCTGCAATATATTCTTGCACCATGGAAATTTTCATTCTCTACTCACAACAGTCAATAAGAACAGAACACAAAGGTTTTCTAGAGGGTCACTCCTCATATTGTTTGGAATGTGTTGTATATTTTGCATGCTTTACACCCCTAATGGACTGTATACTCATCCACAAAGTTTTGGGGCTTGGGGCAATATGGTGACATTTTTTGGGCCTTTTTTCAAGGGGGTTAGTTGACTCATGGTCTATGCCCATTGTTTTGTAATGCCACTTAGTGCTTTCCTATTGTGATGTGCCCATAATTAAATGCACATGGATTAAGGTTATTATGGGCTAAGAGCATCTTATTGTATAGTGAGTTCATAGAAAGGTTAAGCTAATGGATTGACTCTAGAAGACAAAATAGAAGATCTCCTGTATCTTTTGTTGAGAGCATTGATATGCTGCATTGTATTGTGATTCTATTAGTGAGATTAGATACTTTGAATCTGCTTTGGAGCCTTTGTTTTTCCCAAAAGGGTTGTTCTAGGGTATATCTTGTGTTATCTCTTAGTTGTTACTTTGTTGAAATTTGTATAAATATGGACTTACTTGTATTGTTTCTTGCATAGGTTTAATGTGGATCTAGTCTAGTTTCCTTTCATAAACATCTCTTACAAAGTATATATAGACTCCTTGCAACCTTCCCTAGTGCCAAAGAGAAGATCTAAAGTAAAAAATGTGAAGAGACATCTGAAAAAAGCTTCAAATTCCAACCTCAATTTGAATTGTGGTGAATTTGCTGCTTCCACTAGATTGTATTTATGAAATTACTATGGTCAAAGCATTTTTTGCTGCTTTTGCCAGGTGGCAATTCACAATAGCTCTAATAGAAATGATTTTGCCACCTGCTCAGTCCGGCAAAGTCGTCAATTTAGGTTTTGCACTTGGTTTAAAGTTTAAATACCTGCACCTCCGATCCAAATTAGCTTTGCAATTTCCCAGACCATTGCAAACATGAATTTCACAAAAGTATAGACAGATAAATGACAAAATTCACTGCAAACAGGTGATTTCTTTTTCCCATGGTTTTGGGTCATTTCCTTAGAGTGAAAGTGGCAACTTTGATCCATGGTCTAACATCGTTGACCTGTTTTTTCGATCATTTGACACATTTCTTGTATGTGATTACTGAAAATTTATCAAATTTGAAGTCTAATATCATGTATATGCATTATTTCCTATGGTCTTTTTTATATCTCTTTTGATCTGGTGTTCATAGCCATTGTGCCAAGTGCTCAAGGAAAATCTCTCTGCGCTGACATATTAGATACTTCGCTTAAAATAACTATTTGGGGTCAATTGGGCTTGACTATAATTTTAGTGACTAGAAAGCTTAAGAGATTTTTGACATATATTTGATCTGCTGATTATTTGTTTTATTTTGACAGCAAAGAAGAACATTTATACAGATGAGAACCAGTCTTAAAGTTGTAGATAACTCGGGAGCAAAGCGGGTGATGTGCATTCAGGCCCTCAAGTCAAGAAGAGGTGCTCGACTAGGGGATACAATAATTGCATCAGTAAAGGAAGCACATGCGCGTGGCAAAGTCAAGAAGGGAGACGTAGTGTATTGTGTGGTTGTGCGTGCTGCTATGCAGCGACTAAGATGTGATGGAAGCCACATCAGATTTGATGACAATGCTGTGGTTGTAGTTAGTAAACAGGGAGAGCCTGTTGGAACTAGAGTATTTGGTCCTGTACCCCATGAACTTCGAGAACGCAAGCATTTGAAAATTTTGACATTGGCAGAACATGTAGTTTGAGGCATGTTCTACTTCTAACTTACATGAAGTCTTGGTCAGTAAACACTTATGCGTGTACATTTTTTTAACTTACATAAGAGATTTATTTGGTAATATATGGATTTTGTTTCCTGTATTTGATGTGAAATGTGGGTTCATAAAAGCTGTCTTATTTGTTTTTTAACTCATTGTTTTTATGTTTGCCAGCCAAGTTATTAGAAACTTATAGCTATAATGCATGTTTATTTATCTGACTCAGAGGAAACAATGTAGTTTAAAAATTATTTATTTGTCTGTACTTTGCTAGATTTGAAGTGTCATTTAAATTATTCGGGGCATCATAACTAAAACAAGTAAATCATGGTGGATGGGAGTTTAGACTGTAGATGAGATATGGATGATGCTAGCATAGTACTAGTTTCTTCCACTTGAATTTTTGCTTTTATAGATATGGTATAATGGTTGATGGAAAAAACACTTGATCTGACTATCATGTGCTATGCATATAATTTAATTGATGAAGAAGTCAAGGAGCATGACGATGGCCACTACTTGGCTATTGTATCAGTTTCCTTAGAATAAATGTTGAAGGGAAAGGGAGCTAAGAACTGTAATAACATTTCTTCGATTTTTATGAAATGCTAATCCTACAGAATTTGCGGTAGGCAGGTTATAATATGTGTTTGAATCAAACTCATAGATAAATGGATTCATCCATGTAGGCCTCAGAACAGATGCACCTAATATAGACCTGTGCCCAGTGCACACCTATGTCAGTATACATGCACTATATAGAATTTTCTAGTTATTATTTTATATAATTCAAGGATTATATATGTGTATAAATTTTCTGTATACTTGAAATACATTTTATGCCTTGTGCACCCAAGTTTTGGAGATCTGCATGGGCGATGCACAACCATACCCTGTGCTAGCTTGTATCCTAGCAGCAAAGTAAACTCAGTTAAAGCTGAAGCCTCAATCATTTAGACATGCCATCAATAGGTCCGTGCACTAATAATTATAATGGAACAAAGGGAATATACTTTGTAAAACCCAGATTGGATGCTGCTTTAGACATTGATTTTATGATCTGAGTTGCAGAGTAGATCCCATGACTCTTAGTCCTTGCTATCTTCTTAAAATATGATTCAAAGTCCTCTTTATGTTATAGAAGTTTATTTTTATTATGATAGTTGCAGATTTGGGAAAATCCCAGTAGAATCCTGCCAAAAATAGACCAGCCAAGACTGTAGCCTAAATTGTGGAGATGGAATGGCAAATAATGAAGTTCTTATAATCCAGAATATCATATAAATATATGTAATCATATGCAAAGGCATAGTCGGCTGCACCTAGATTTAGATTACCCAAATAACTGTTAGTCCATTAAGAGGCAATCAAATAGATACAACTAGACGGGAAATTTCTGAAAATTGAACAGATCACAATCAGCTTCCTTGCGTGCTGGTCTTCATAGAGTCACTGGAGTTCTGTCAATTGCCACAGTCTAGCATACAAAAATAACTGAAGTACTATTTATCAGATATCCCCTTATATGCTTGTACAAAGGCATGTTGTTCCTGAACATAAAACTTGTTCCTGTATTGAGTTGTGCTCATCACTGAGGTGTCTTTTTTATTAATAGCATAGAATTCATTAATTTCACCTCAGAATGGTACAAGTTTCTATCCTTCCCACGGATAAGTCTTCAATGATGTCTGTTGAGAATGTTATGTTTTGATTGGAGAGACATTGTGTCTGTATAACAACCATCAAGAGGCCTTGATATCCTTTATAAGCCCTCTCCATCCTTGCATGTATGATTTAGAGTCTAGCCCATCCATCTTGATTAATTTATTAGTGACCATAAAAAATATACTGATACCAGATCTTGCAACTGAAGAAGATTTTCTGGCTGCATCTCGAACTAAGGGACCTGCTTTGGAATAAAATACTGTTCTTTGTATGCTTTCATTAAATCCGTGAAGACCTTATCTTTAAAGAGTTATTGGTAATTTGGTAAGTTACTTGCCTATCCTTCTGCAATTTCACCAGATTAATTTTTCATTTTTGTTGAATAGAGGGATCAATAACTCCCATTTTCAAAGGGCTGCCTCTATAACTCTCCCCTTGCCCCAGTAAACTTAAGTTGCCTGGAGGAGGACAAATGGGAGCCCAGGATTCAAACAGCTGATCTCCCACTCGTAAGTCACTTAGTTTAAGCCAATCCTTCTACTGGCCAGACTTGCATCAAATTGATATGTTGACTATCCTCAAGCTGGTTAAGGCAAGTTTTTATTCTTTGAATTTGTTTAGTAGACATAATTACTGCTTTAGCTGTTTCTTGAGTGATACCAAAGAAGCCTGAATTTAACCGCCATGGTAATTGTACCTTTCAACTAAAATATCCAACCTCTATCCCTAAGAGCCACTGCAGCAAGTTCTATGACTTTAAATTCACTGTTACATTTCAGGATTTTAAAATGGATCCATTCAATTTGTAGTTTGGTTGGTTGCTTGTGACCATGTTCCTTAACCTTCATTTCTTTTTGAATGAGGAAGTGATCAGATGTTCAAACATGCAGGGCAGAAAAATTAAAATGTTTTGTAATGTGTCTTGATTTACTGGGTTTATTGTTTGCATTTTTTTTTAATTGGTTGGGAGCACTTTCTTGGGTTATTTTCTATTTTCTAAAATGAATGGAAAAAGCTGTTAGGATTAATTTCTCAAGTTTGTAATTTTAGGAATTTAATTAGCAGTGATGGTTGCTGAAAGATTGTTTGACATGTTGAGAACATGTGTTCAATTTTGAGTGGATGGTAAGCTATGTGTTAATTTCTTGGTGTTGGTTCTTGCTTCCAAGGAGTTCAGCTATATCCTTCTTTGACAGCGGCAGCTAGAGCCTGAGATATATTGGCTGGTGCACTCTCTTTATGCTCTGAACTTTGAATAGTATGCAAACCAAAGCTTTTGTATTGTCCTTCAACGTCTCCAAAATAAGAGTGGGGCAGTTATGCTAGAGAAACAATTTGTTCTTTTAGAACCTCAATGTTGAATGGGAAATTACTTGGAAAAAAATTATTGTTTGTTAGCTGAAGCTATTAGGGCTACTGCCCTGTAAATACCTATTATTTTGATGGAAAGCTTCAACTGTCTCAGTTCAAGCATTATGCACATACTTTCTGTATCTCATAAAGATAGGGTGATTATACATTTCATTCAATTTAAGATGTGATTCCTTTGAAGAACCTTTCTCAAACGGCTTCTGTTTTAAAAATTTGGTGCCTTTAAGCATACACAAACCTAGCCTGTCCCTTTCCTTTGGATCACCCATTTCCCCCCATTCCTGCCTGCATCTTATTTCCGGCATATCTTCTCCTGTAAGAAGTGTCTTTCTGCATCCTTAAGTTACATCTTATTTTCTCCATTGTATGCTTCAAATTTTCTCATTCAGTTAATAAACTCGGGAATGGTTGTTCTTGTCTTCATGATTTCACTGGAAGCAATAATCATCCAAAGAAAATATGAATTTCAGAAGTTAATAGCACATATGAATAGATTGATGAGAAGTATTAGGACACTCTGTATGCTTCCCATTGTTTAGAACTATGAAATTCATAATGCAATGAATTCATTGGTCAGTCTATCATGCTGAGAAAACCCTGGCAGTTAGCTTGTGTTATTTTGGTAGTGCCTTATCAACCTGATAATAAATATCAATGAAGTTAAATTTCTGGTAGAAAGAATTTTCCTTAATTTTGGTCATTTATGGCTAAAAAATGATTTTCTACTGATTACTCTTGGTAACAATGGGGTGGCAACAGTATTAGTAACATTATAAAGAATATCATTTCATGATCATTCTCATTGGAATTAGATTGACATCTATTCAGATCTCTACAATTACCTTGGAAGTGCTTTCATTGCTGGTGTCAAGTCAGGATGACCTATTCAGCATAAGCACTGTTTCTGTAATACTCATTGCAGTTAATTTTGGAGATAGACGCCACTCTAAATAAATGCCATCAGTTAGTTATGATTATTAATATTGAATATATTAATTAGTTTGATGAGGTGTCAAAGAAACTAATTTTGTGAGGCTAGGAATTTATGTACCTATTAGAGCCCTTAAAACAGTAGGAATAGGAGAATCTTACAAATTATAACTTAATTGTTGTCTGTCTAGCATGTTATGCTAATCTTTAAATTTTCTTTGCCAGCAAAATTTTTATGCTTTCATGAAATCTGTCAAGATCTTCTGAAATGCTTTTAGTCCATCCATTGAACTAGTAATCAATCTTAACGACCACATTCACCTGCTAAATTTGAGCTGAAGATGTAATTTTGAATATTCTCTTAGGTAGTAGTAGATTTTGGTAAATAGTTGCAGAATTGATTTCAAACTATTTGGATCTTCGAACACTGTACCGAAATCTATCATTTTCCTTGTAGATCGTAATTTTTTTTTTATCTTATTGCATGGTTAATTGATATATTTGGGTCAATCCTGTCCCTGCCCAAGTATTTGGGACTGCAATGCATCTTCCATTTGAGAAGCAGAAATTTTGTTTGTATCCTAAATTTCCCTTTAATATTCTAAAGAACGGTTTGCATGCCTTTCTGGCTTGTATAATAGAGCAAAAAGATCTAGTCGATAGATTGTGTATCACCTCTTTCTAGCTAAATAATTTCATTCTCGCTAGTATTTAAAACATTGTAACTTGTTGATGTTCTCTATGGAGGGATACATTCTTTAAGTTCAAAATGTTAACAAAATGTAATACAAAATGCATGCTATGTTATTCTAGCACTAATGGCCAGAAGCTTTCTTATTTGAGGTTCAAATGTTACTTTAGAGTTGGGGTATGTTACAATGTAGTGCTGTACCTATAGTACAGGTGGGTAGTTAGCAAAGAAGTATGTTGCAAACACTTGTTTCCTTTTGGAATCCCTCAGAATCCTCATCTTGTTGCTGCTGTTTCTGGCAAGATCTATAGTTGGGACATTTGTTACAATTGAGAGATAATGTTAAGTACATATACCATCCATTGATATGCTCCAATTTTCAGATGCTAAACTTAGCAAAATCTCTCTCTCTCTCTCTCTCTCTCTCTCTCTCTCTCATTTTAATTCTAAAAAATTCTTCATTTTTGTAACATCTTTATCAAGAACCAATTTTGACTTGTTCAAAAGCCCTTGTGTAATATATATTACGACTTACAAGTGACTTCTTAGATCATCCAGCTTCCTTGTGTAGTAAACATCTAGATGGCGCCTTATCTAGATATGATTTCTGACACGGAAAACTTTTTCCTTTTGACATTCTGAATGAATTAAGGATCGCTGATTTTGATGTTCTATTTTTTCATGTGAAATTGCGAAGATCTCTTGAAAGCCTCAATGCAATGGGGGACTATAGCAGCCATTGTGGATTTATATATTTGGCATCTCTGACATGGTCAAACAAAAGCATGATTTCGGGTAAGTTTGAAAAGCTGCCACAAGTAAATAAGGCTTTAATGAGTATTACATAGGAGGTTTATGAAGAAAATTATCAATTGGACGGGCTTTCCCATGCTAATTATACTAGACCATCCTTTCTTCTTTGCATTCAATATCTACTTGTAGGCTTGATAGTTTTGAGCTTTCCCAGCTCCACATTCAAATGTTCATAATTTGTCCCCATGCAACAACATATAAATATTAAGGGAAGCCTTGATTTGTTTTTCTTTCTTTGCATTGGTGGCCTTCAATAAAAAAGGGTCGTTTAGGAATTGTAGATGGGAGAGTACACGAAGAGTTTTAAGTAATTTTTACCTCTGTAATCTTCTACAAAAATTGACAACAGTGAAAGTCTGGCCAAAGCTTTAGCCATGATTATTAAGAATTGCTAGTAATAGAAATGGTGGTGTTCATTGTCATTTATTCTTTTGTATCTTTACACTCATCATCCTCAAAGTTTAGAGTGCTATGTGGTTCTCTTGGTATTTCTTTTTGTTTCTAACCTTGATCAACAAATGGTATGAAGATTATAATCCTTTCTTTTAGATTTCCTCTTTTTAACTACTATCCTCTTTACTCATAGGATTAGACGATATGACTTATTAATGTGGAGATTCATCAACGCACTCTCATAGTGAGCAATGTTATTGGATTTGATAACGTGGAGGAGATTCATCAATTTACTCATAATACAAATGTAGCTGTGTTAGAAATTGGTTATAGATTCATCTATTCAACTCTTCATATTTGCTCTAATGCAACATGAGTAGATATTTAAAAAAGAAGCCACTTACGAAGGGCGAAGTAGTAATCTCTATTTGATTGCGTGCACATGCTTCTATTCTAGTCTCTTCAATTCCATATTATGTTTAATGATGTTGAACCAAACGACAAAACAAGGGGAGAAGCCCTAAAGAGATAGGGGAGACACCGCAATATGGGAAGAATCTACTAACTACTACTTAGAGATCTACAACTTGGATAAATAATGATATAGATGTGGAATTGGATGTTAGGTTTGTTTTCTTTGGTCATGGTACTCTCCACATGTTTCCTAGGTCAATGTTGGAGACAATAGTTAATCATGCTATGACAATGGGGCAGATTTGTTATTCATGTGATACTCCTCATGCCAGTAAGTGTATGGTGGAATGGGTTCTTCAATTCCAGTGTGTTTGATAGGAATTGCTTGAAAAATATTATAATAAATTTATTCTGCAAATTGTGAAATATTCATCACTTCAATGGTATTTTAAATTTATCCCCTTGAGTTGGGGTTCTAACTACATATGGATTGCAAATCTGGTCAATGCTTACTTTTGGCTGAAAATAAATTGATTTTGTGCTTGTTATGGCCATAATATTATGATGACTGTTGATATGCCCTTGATGTAAGGTGTTTTGGTTTTAAGCTATGCACAATTCCAATGGTTGATAACACATTTAGTTTTATGCTTCAACAATGCCACAACTTTTATTGCATTGCAACAAGTAAAAATGCTTTTCTCCCTTTTTTGAATTTATAGTTGCAAGGATATAATCCCATTCAAAATATTGAGAAAAGTATTCTCTTAGTATAATTCCCAAAGTGACAAAATTATGGACATTACAAACATTCACTTAAAATCCTCCAAATCCAAGATTAAGATGCATGTTGATTTCTTAGAGATTAAACAACTTCCATATCAAGTATTCATATTTAAGAACAAAGTCTTGACCAAGAAGGGCATTGAAAGACCTTGAAATGTTGTTTTATAAAGGTTCCAACAAAGAGTTGAAAGAAGATTAACATGAAAGTTGAAGAGTGAAATTCAAGAGATTATAATTTTTACCTCGAGTTTTCAAATGTCTTGAAATTGATTTTTTTTCCAAATTACTCAAGATAATTGTACTAGTCCAAATGGTACAATGTCAAATTAAGATGGTAGGTCTCATATTTCATGATCTAGAGAAAAAAACCAATATGTAAGATTGTTCACTCCAATGTAAAATCACAACATACTTTACAAGCCAATAGTAGTCCAACAAGGAGGAACAACCTAACAAGTATTCAAGATCTTTGAGGTTTAAGTTAAATATGATGAACGACTCTTGCAATTTCCTTGGTTTAAAAATATATTCTTTCAATAAATAGGACATTAGCAATTGATGGATTGAGAAGAAAAAAGAGTTGTGTTGCAACGACCTTTGAAAATCACTGCAAGACATTGTACAAAATATCAAATTGAGACTAGATGAATCCCCATGCCTATAAACATATTTACATTGCAAATATTCATTAACACATTCATGTTATGATTTTTCAAACAAGCAATTTAACAAGGAAAAAAAGGTCCATCATAGGAACTTGTTATTGTATATAAATAATTCACTTGGCAAGCATTTTTGGTTAGGAGCAACACCATATGATTATGCCAAGTCTCTTTTTGGGATTACTAGTTGGGTTTCCTTTCTTGATCTTTGATGAAAGCTCATCATAGTTTTCTCACTCGTTGTTGTCCTTGTTAAAGTATTGGAAGGCGCCATCCAAATGAGCCTCTCCTTCAGATCTATTTGAATAGTTGGATCATTGGACCATGGACCAAGTGTGAAGGTTCCCTTGAAGAACAAAGTGTTGTCAAAGATGATAGTCAAATTCCTTTGCCATCAAAGATGATATATGGCTATTGAAGTTGGTTGGGTTGGGCTTCTTGTCAAATTCACAAGGGTGTTGATGAAGTTATGGAGTAGGTTGCTGAAGTGAGTAGATGGTTGGAGAAGTTAGCATGTGATTGTAAGCGAGTGAGATGTTGCTCAAGTGTGTGAATTTGAGAGTTGTTGGAGAGCCCATGATGTTGTTGAAGTGCACACTTTGTTTATTGGTGGTTGTTGAGGTGGATGAAGGATGCTTATTTGGTTCCTATCTACATGGACAATATTAGGGAGCTAAAATGCCACGTGTTATATTTGATTGGTAGAAAAATCCAAAACTGTTAGTTTCTAAAGTAGGTCATGGAAGTAGACATGCATGGTGGGTAGAAGCAAGTGGTGATCTTTTGCATGGGTCAATAGGATTAGTAGGAAAATGATTGAGATTCTAGAATGGCAATTACATGGATGACCATTGCAAGTAATCATCCATATTCCTAAGGTTGTTTGATCTTACATGGTGGTAGAAAGGCAACACATAAAAATGATAAAACACTTTGTTGTGAGGTTTAGTGGGCATGTATAGAATATTCTAATTGTTGTGTTGATAGATAAATAACAAGTTACAAAGTGTTGGAAAGTGTATGAAGTGGGAAATAGTGAAGTTGAATGTGTTGATGTGTCAAGAGAGGAAGATGAAGAAGCTAGATCCCAAAATTTGGAACTAGACATGGTTAGAATATTTGTGATTAAGGAGAATTTGAATAGGCTAGAAAGCATGATGCTTGCCTTGATAGCAAGAATGGATGGAAATAGGGTGCTTCAGATGGAGGTGAAGACTAGAAAGTGGGCGTGGATTAAAAAGACACAATAAAACCAAATAGGTTCTTCAAAGTGGAGGCAAAGACTGATATTCAACCCTACAATGAAGAAATTAATGTCAAGAAAGTGGACAAAAAGGTGTCCCAAATGGAGGTATATTTCAATTTGCATTAGCTATCTCCACAACTTCAAATCTCTTTTGCAAGGTTGAAACTTGTAGCACATGCTCTTACTTGGTATGAGAGCTCTGCAGATTCATTAAAGGTTATAAAATTACCATTGGTGTCAAAGTGGGAGGATTTCAAGTTATTGTTGTGGAAACAATTTTACCCAATATGTCATGAAGAAAAATATGTGATGCAGTGGAATCATTTGAAGTTGGAACAATGACAGAGGTGTACAAGCTTATACCAACAATTTTTAGAAATGGGTTTTACAACTTGGGAAGGATGTAATGGGGTGTAACATACTAATTAAATATGTAGGAAGTTTGTTGGACCATCTACAAAGAATAGTCTTAATGGCTAAACTTGATAATACTAATGAGGCATGCGCACATGTACATTACCTAGAATTAGATAAAAGGGGACCCCATTTGCTTGTATCAAGGGAATTGAATAACAATAAGGTGTAAAAATAATCTTGAGGGAAAATGCAAGAGTTGTACTTTCTCGTCAAAGGAAAAGGTAAATAAAAACCTCTTATTCGTTGTAATAAAAAAGGGAATGAAGGAGAAGGTTGTTGGTAGATGTATCTTGAATTCATGCTTTCTTGGAGGAACAAAAATGACAAGAATGTTGTCATCATGGAGAAAGGCATAAAAGCGCATGAAGACTTTGATGTTAATGAGTGTCTTTCCTCTCATGATGTCCCTAATTTCTCTCATGCTCACAACTTACTAAATTTGGTAAATTAATCCTAGTCATTCACAATCTAACAACCTTCATCTTCACCCTCCATCTTCTCCTTGATCCATGTAACATACCCAATGTTTACAGTTTTCACCTAAGTTTTAACTCAAGAAAGTGAATAATTCAAGTTTTCAAAACAAAGAAATGAAATATTTTTTTCATTAACATAATTGCATATTGCATAAATAATTCCACATGACATTACATAAATAAAATAACATAACATATTTCCAAGTAAATGAAACTTATCTTTTCAAATACAAATTACAATAGATACATGATCATATATTCAAATTCATAACTTACAAGAGTTCAAGGTCAAGGTATTCTCATTTGGATCACACTTCTTCTATTTCACAAGTCTCGACTATCGTCTACAAGAGGGAGAGCATCATCCAAGCACTTTTCCTCCAACCACAGAATTAGCGGTCCCCTACACACCTTCCTAACTGGAAGTGGCCCTACCCTTTGAGGAAGAGTTTGGTATGGAAGCCTCTAGTAATGCCTATCTGAATATCTGGTGTTGTGTCCTACATAACAAGTATGGCCATACAACTATGGATACCCTCCAACCATGCATGACACTACTGACTAGCTATGCAAACCTGAAACATAGTGAATCGACAAAGAGTAAGCAACGACTTTTACACCTACTTTGGCCAAAATTTTGATATATATAATCAAATCCTTTCTAAAGAAGCGGTGTCAAAAGTTCACCTCCTCCTACTCGACTTGGAAACCCTACTGAATTATGGTTAACTCTTCTCTTGGTTTGACCCAAAGGATAACTATCATAAACAAGATCTCTTTCAATAGTGATGACTCACTAATGTCAATTATTTGACCAAATAGGTTTGACTCATTTATCTCGAATACCTTGTTACATACTTGTAACAATCTAGGTCTAGGCAACTGCCTCTTATTCAAGTTCTTTCTTACTAGGTTTGTAAACAACTTGACGAATTATCTTCCTTTGACTATAATACCCAAGTTACACTCTTGCAACATTCAGAGTCTAGGCAACTGCCTCTTATTCAAGTCCTTAGTTTTAAACCATGGGAGTAACTACTCTCCTATTTTATGCACAATTAGTTAATACCGATGACACAATGTCATCAACTAGGCACACCTGGTCTGAACCTAACAGTACTGACAATATATCGATATGTATACTAATCTAGTATTAAACTTGAATTGAAGATTGCTTCTTCGTACTAAAGTTTCAAATGTCCATCATTTAATCTTATGGATCTGTTCCTTAAGAACTCCATGCCGAATACAGTTAACCTTGCATTTGACAATATTAGACATTCATCTTCATAAATAATGGTTCAGACTCTTCGTTGTCATGCCAAGTATGGCTTCGTCCTTCTAGAACGTCATAACCGATTTGGTTATTCATGACATTAAATATCATTTAGTTTGATTTGATAAAATCTTATATTCATAGTAATTTTTATTATTGACTCGGTATAATAATCTGTTTACCTTTGATAGCTCGATTGAGAATTGACTAATCTCCAGATTCTTCATAGGTTTCTCCGATGTTATCCTTTGCATTTTTATATAAAATACCTATGTTTGTTTATATATAGATAATCTTTACACGTATATTCTCATATACAAATGTGTGATAGGTTTACAGCCACATAGGAGAATATTTTCTCCTTGAAAGATATTTGTGCTTCTGCACCTTAAAATCTCCTCGCATTATGGCTTTGGTTTTGTTGAGAACGTAAAGTCCTCTTCTTAGTATTAGGTTACTGTGATTAGGTAATAATATAGACTCTTGGTCAAACTATAAGATAATATCATTCAAAAGATAATAAGGACGTATACACTTCTAATACATTTTCAAACCCTCTCATTCATCACATTATGATTATCAAACATCATCTTATTGGGATAATATCATGTTACCCTACTTAGCTTCTCTTTGCTATGTTAATCTAAAAAGTTGGTTGTTTGGGTTAAATACAACTGTAGAGATATTTATCCTTCCAATGGAACTTTCTTTCTCTCAAATACATTTATAAATAATGCTTAGATTCGCGTAATGCATCATAATCTAGCAATATGATTTAAGATAACTACTTATATACCTCTGTGTGTGTTAAATTTGTGAAGTTAGTATCAACACAAACCTTAATGAAACGATTTATATTAAAGATTCAAAGCAAAGAAGCTATTCTAATTTGCAACAAACTAAATCTTTCAAGAACATCTCATTGTCCTCTATTCTCAATTATTCTTTTAACCTTTTGGCCCTCATATTTCTATGTGCACAAAGGCTATTAGAATGACACTTAAGAAGCGAGATTAGTATTCAACACTAAATGCCTACATGAAACTATATGCAAACAATGATGATGAATGCTATGATGAGTGGATGATGATGTTTATGATAAATGAACAAGTGGAGGTGGATGCTATGGTATTGAACTAGAAGGATCTATATATGATTCTACATATGCTCAAATGCAAGCTTAAAATGAACTAATCTAAAATGCAACTATGATGCAATGGAGGACATAAAATGCAACTATGATGCAAGATTTAAAGCTAAGATGTAAATGAAAAGTAAAACATGATGTAAAGACTAGCTATAAGACTCCAAAATGCTCCAAGCTCCAATGATAAAACCTACATGATAACTTTACTTCAAATGTGGATGCCAAATACAATGCCCAAGGGTTGTATTTATAGCCTTTTCCAAGCATATAGTGAGGTGGCAATAATCAACGGTCTAGATTCGAACAAGAAGAATGGATGGTGAAGATGAAGAGAATCAAGATGATGTCCCCTTGACCAAAGACAACATGCCATTTGGATGGAAGAATCTCTTGACCAATGGGCAACATGCATTTGGATGGAAGACTCAAGTGTGTGAAGAAAAGACCATATGCTTCCAAAATTGGTGGAAGTGTGTGAGGAATAAGCCATGTGCTTTTAAAAATGAGTTGAAGATAATTCTAATTAAAAATTAGAGTTATTTAATTTCATGTGACCTTGGTGAGGTGGCACAAAAAGTTGTAGACATGTGCTCAAATTCCTAATCGAGATTAGTGAAGATTAATTAAATAAAACAATCTTATGGAAATTTGTTTATTTAATTAATTTAGAAGAATATGTTTTAGATTTGGAGAATTAGAGAAGGGTGAACAATATAAATAAATTGAGAATTTATTTATATGTAGTCAAATATTAATTAAATAACTAGTATTTAATTAATTAAATGCCATGACCATTTTTAGGTGTATACAATACCTATTTGATTCCCTAATCCAACTTATCTCTTTGTATTTCTAAATTAGCTCCATGCATAACTAATCAAGCTATTTGTACATGTACTCACTTTGCTAATAGCAATAATTTGCATATAACGATGGCATAAGCATCTCAGACAAATAAAAAGCTTAGATTCAAAATTAGAATGAGAAAGAAAGAGATATTTTAATCATGCTTGGATTAAAATAGCTCGACTTTAATTCCTGATACTCCTTGCGTCAAATCTACTCAATGGCTCAACCTTAAACTATTGCCTCCTCAATTCTCAGCTCTCCAATCTACTTTTGCTTCTCTCCCTTGCTTTTAAAATGGTAACTACAGCTACCAAGCAATGCACAACCAAATATAACAACTTTTCCTTTCTCTTATGACAAATTGGAATACATATTTCCAATTACTCTTTCTCTCAAAACTACTATCTCCTCACAAACTCATGAATACTCTATGCTTTCCTCACTAATATCTCGAATACTCTTTTTCTCAAAATATCAAAATGAATGTATGAATGAACAACCCAAATGGCGAGCAACTACTCTCCTTTCATAATGAAAATGGATAGAAATTTGTTGCTAAGAGAATGCTCAAAGAACTCTCAAACTGCCACCACCCAATCAAACCTGCCAGGTGTGGAGTTAGATTGATCGACTCATTTCTTATTTGTTTGCAAGATTTTATATTTTGACTTATTCTAATTTGCTACCATTCCACGTTGAGATTGTAGTATTGACATAATGCAAGTTCAGTTAATAAGACTTAAAAAAAATTTGACTTCATGCTCTTTATGCCACAACATCTTTGTTAGCAGTTTATTGTTACAAAAACAATCTACTAACTGGCACGTTGAATCCCAATCAAAAGAAAACTCCATCTCTCATTCTATCACCCAAGTCATGGGCTAAAATGATAACCATTACTCATGTGTTTTACTCAGTCAAACGCCATTATGCATGGCTATTTTAACATCTATAAATTGAGATATAAACTCAACTTCAATGATGTTTTAAAAATGTTGTATGAGGCGCCTAAGTTGGCGATTCATTAGCCATATAAAGCTACCTTTATAAACCACCATTTACTTCCATATTCGCATGGCATATCTACCATTATTATGGCTACCACATGTTATATATATATATATGCGCCACCACACACACACACATACATATCCGTATATATATATTTAGATACACAATATATATAACATAAGCTAATCACAAGAGTTTTAATACTCTAAATCAAATTGACTAAACAATCAAGGAGGATTAAAGACAACCAAACCTAACTTTCCTATCAATTAAAAAGCTATCAACTTAGGTTTAACACTTACCAATACAAAACTCATATTTACCTAACAAGGTTCCTCTAACCTATGCAAGTGAGTGTGTGTGTCTACTCAGATAGATATGCCAATGGTTCTCATACCAACCTCCTCTCCTAGGTGATACTCTCCTTCCCCCCACTGGAGTGTTCTAACCTTTCCTGCATCCAACTTAGAGAAACATGTTTGTAGTTAGTTGATAACATATAAATCACATTCATCATATAACATAAGCATCATTAAAGAATTTAAAAATTAATTTCATCATAATGCATATTCATACATTTCATTCATCCATTGAACATCATCAAGACATAATCATGCACTAAAATCATATTTACTCATATAGGTAAAAGTAATTTGGTAATCTAGCATTGGGGTGTAACATATCCTCCCCCTTAAGAATTCCTCTCAACCATTCTCCACCCTTTATCTCATAATCAAATCTTATCATCCATTCCTTCTCCCAAAAGCCTATAAATTTAGGCACTCTCCCCTCCAAAATCACCACTCATGCTAAGTATATGTTGTTGAATTGGCGATCTTCAAGCAAGGAGCATCCACATCCCAAAGTTATTGGAGGAAACCATTCAACAATGGAGGCTTTTGGTAACATTTCATGTTGGTTTTGATGTTATTATCTTGTTTTCTTTCACTTGTTGAGCTCCATCTAAAGATTTTGTTTAGTTTGGAATATGAACTTGAATTGGTTTTTTATTTATGTTTGAGTTTCAATTTCCAGCATTACATTTTGGCAACTTCGTTAGGGATTTACCCAATATTTCACTTCATTTTTGTATTTGTGTGTTTTGTTGTTGATTTGTACTATGTTTGAAGGTCTTTAAATGGTTTTAACAATAAAGTTTTTGCAAGTGTGTCAAAGAGGAAAATTGACTACATTACAATCAAGACGGTTGAGAAACAAATTTTGACATAAAACATTTGATATTTCTCTGACAATTTTTTTTGAGGTTTTTACAAGGCTATTGGAAGGTACACATTCAAAATTCAAGGTAAAATTGACTCAAATTAAAAATTCATTAAGATTTTGGTGAAACCACAAGTTTTAGGGTAAAATTGTCTAAAAAGGACCAAAACCATGAGTTTTAGGGTAAAATCACCTAAAAAGGCCCAAACCATGATTTTTAGTTAAAATCTGCCTTAAAAAAGCCCAAAACCATGAATGTCTAGGATAAACTGCCTTCAAACAACCAAAACCATGGGTTTTTAGTTGAAAACAATTGTCGAAATCATCAAAACCATGGGTTTGTAGTTATCTTTTCATGTGTTTTAAATTCGCTTATATGAAACATTTTAATTGTATTTGACTTATAAAACTCACAATTCTGTAGATTTGGGTGCGAGTGGATTTTTAGTTTAATGGGTTTGGCTTTTTAAATATTTTTTGATTTGATTCCTGGTCATATTGATGTCCAGGAGCTTCGCTATAGTATAAGCCTGCGATTACATGTTGATCACTGGGGCTTATCCTAAGCTTCCAGGTGCTTTTAACCCCCTCTGCTTAGCCTACGGTCACCTAGGTGACCAAGAGTTGGCCAACCAGGGGGCTTAGCTCTAATTCAAGCACCTTATCAATTTTATAAAAACTACTTGTTATTCAAACTATCATAACTTTTTTTCTACTAATTGGATTTTAAAACTTGAATAGGCATTGAAAAGATGGTTCTACCATGGACACTATGTGTAGACACTAAAAATTGTCCTAATTAAACTCATTCCTCTAAGTTCATATTTCTTCCTATCCATATAATTAAATAATTTTTATTATTTTATTATTCTAAACTATTCTCTAATTTTAATTAAGCAATTTTAATTGTTTAATTAATTAACCACTTTTTAAATAATTATCTTTAATTATTTAATCTCCAATATTCTTCATCTAGATTAAATAAATATGTTTATTTATTTAATTAACCAATTTCTAAATTCTTCAAAAATTAAATAAATATTTTTATTTATTTAATTATTCATGTGAGTACAAAAAAATATTATTAAATTTACATTCTTTTTTCAATCATTCCATCTTTTTTTGCTTTCATCTTTCTTCAATTTTAGAATCTAAATCTTTCCTAAATCATTAACTTTCCTTCATTTTGGAAATATCTTCTTCATCCACTAGTCGACTCAATCTTCAGAATGGAAACTTTATATGCACAATTATCTATTAATCAAATCAATTAATTCATAATTATCTCTTCAATCTTCAAAATGGAAATTTCTATTTTGTAGTTGAATTAACTCTACCAATTTTTCAATTATCTCAAGTCTTCATCCTCATCCTCATCTCTTATTTGATTTTTCCTTCCAAAGTCTATAAATAAGTTAATTTCTTGGGTCTCACATTTTATGCCAATCAACTCTGTCAAAATCTATCATCAATCGTATTGTTATGCTGCTAAGATTTAGCATCCACGTCCAAAGATGAAGCAACATCACATCATGTCTTTTTGAGGTTTGCAATGGGATTGGTAAATTAGAGATTTAAATTTGATTTCTTTATTTAAGTTTTCATGTTGTTTTAATTTTTATTTTTTTTTATTTCAATGCATACACTATGGTGTAGATATTTTTTCAAAAAAATCTCCATAATTCAGTTATTTTCTTCCAAATTTAGGTTTTCACTTTCAAACTTTGTTTGGTCATAACTTTCACAGATTTGTCATTTTTTAGTGGTTTTTTTTATTTATCAGAAAAGTACAAAGATTTTGTATTTGTAGCTTATTTTTCTATAAGACTTACTTTTTTTATGAATTTTGTGTGTAGGTATTTTCATGATTTCAAGACATCAATCTTGTAAACTACTAACTCAAGTGGTTTACATGATGTTTTATTGAAGACCTTGATTATAAACATTTTAATTTTATGTGTGCTTTGTCTATTTTTTGTTTTCTTACATTGAAATTGGGTTAAAATTCACTCACACTTAGATTTGGGACGACAATTTACAAGTGTCTTTTAAACCCCACACATTTATATATGCTCTTCTCTCACACCCTAGGGTGATCTTGAGGATAAAAAATAAGTGTTATTTTTTTTTCTTTCTAGGGGGCTTGCTTGAGGATTTCATCACCCGAAGGGATGACCTCAGCTCTAGTGTTTAGATAGAGTATAAATAGCGGGAGGTGAATTGAAAGGCATACCTCTTGGAAGTTGTGATTTTCTCATTTGAGCTAAGCCTCCAAGAACTTTATACCTTGGGGAAGTGAAGGAGAAGGGTGGGTTACCCTCTTCTCTTAGCTGTTTGAATTTCTTGCACTTTCAAATTCATAGATTAGGCCTCACATACCCTTGTGGTATTTAGAGGATTCCCTATATAGGCCTTGAATAGCTTAGTTTAAGAGCTTTCGGTCATTGCTTATTGTTGTGCAAGGTGTTAAATCCAAACAAATGGGAAAGGTGAGTTGTTGTGCCATTGGACCCCTATCTACCGACTCTTGAAAGAAAGGTGTCTTACACTAATCTTAAGGTATTAATAGATTAAATTTTATGGTGGGCCCACAGTAAGTTAACACTCCTTTTATTGAATAAATTTAGAATTGTTATTGTGTCTTCTTAATTGAGTGTTGTATATACCAAAGTGGATAGATACACATGTCATCTATCCATTATCACAAGTTGTTAGATATTAGGAAAACTAAGGAAAAAATGTCATGATATTTTAAAGTCTTTCTAGTTAGAGCCTTTTTTTTGGATTCTTTTAGGAGATTGGCCCAAAATGCTAGGAAGATACACTCAAATTTGACATGTTTTAAAAGTGGAAATTATTTTTTCTATTGGAAAGATAATTTTTTAGTTGTCTTTTCAGGTTTTGTTGTGGACAAATATTTTTTGTTTATACTAAATCTCTTATATGGTCTAATGTCATGTTACAAATATAGGTCAAGGCTAATCAAGTGGATTTGGAAATTTCCAACATGCAAACTCTCATTAATTACTAAGTCAATGCCCCTTTTAAGGTTGCTCATTTGCCACCTTCTCCTACTAGTGGTGATGTCTCTCTACCATGCACACATGCCTCTTTGCCATGCATGCATCATCATGGTCACAACCATAGCTCTAGACATGGCTAACTAGACTCTCCATATTATAGACATCGTGATTGGTCTCCCTTGCTACATGGCCATGCTTCCACCTCTTAGCATGATCATATTAGACAGCTTGAAAGTGGTAAGTTTCCTCACCTAGACCTTGTAATTTCTCCTATTTGTACAAATCTTGCTCAAGAAGAATAAAAAGATAGAGATAATACCACTATGAGTAGGAAGCCCATTCTAGATGGCCAAAATCCTCTAGTTGGTTGGAGCCTTCCACTTGAGAAGGACCTTTATTCTCTTTCTCATACAACTATGGTGGCTTATTAGTGTACTTGCTTTTCATATTTTTATTTTTGACTTGAGCTTTGATATTTGATTTCATTCCACTGATTTTTAATGTAAATAATATATTTCATTTTTGTTTTTATAATATATAAGACATATAACACTATTCATTATAATAAAAAGATCTTTTAATGCGAATTATAAATAGTCTCAATTTTTATTTTTTTTTAATATTGAACAAAACAATAAAAGAATTACAAGAAGGAAGCTACGAAGCATAGCTGAAATACATTGCTATACATACAATACCCAGCAACAAACGCACATAAGATAGACAATATTACATAACATGAAGACCAATTTACAAACCGATAAACCAGCCATAAAGACAGCCAGAAAAGACCAAGATTACTTTTAACTTAACAAATGCCCAACAAATTTTTTAAAACATCCAAAATAACTTTACTAAGCTAAATAAAATTTCTACCGTAAATCCTATGAAACTATTAAAATGTAAAGAAGATGCTCAATAGAAGAAAACATTAATTACTGAAAAGAATGTAGTGAAAAGTGTATCTCACCTTCCAAGTTCCAAGTGATAATTGTCAAGTGCCCTCTCACATTGAAAACTTTACAGCAATCTGCCAGTGTTAAGGAATAAAGAATGTTTAAGTGTGATTCAAGAATATAGGTTTAGAGGAGAGGAAACGGCAGTTTGGTCTGTTGAAGAACAATAATATACAATAATTTTCATGTTGCATGCAATTTTCTTGACTACGTAAACCATATGCAATGTTATGATTTGGTTGTTAGGAGGTTGCTTAACTATGGAAGCTAAGTATACAATAAAACCTATTCATAACTTGTATGAAAAGTTGAGTGGGAGAAATGTGGTTGAAGTTAACCATCAAACTCAAGTCTAAATGATAAGTTTATGGCAAATGAACAACTTTTCTTTAACTGCAACTCACTTTGCATAATCAGGAAAACAAGTCTGACCCACCAAATAACCTCCAATTTCAAAGGACTTTTAAAAGTTGATATTGCATGATAGAAAACATATTTGATCTCAAATTCTTGGTAAACAACAAATCTACAACAAATCTTCTCCCTGACATTTACTTCAGCCATGTTCTTCACAGGAGGGGCAACATTCCACAGGAGGGGCAACATTTAAGGCATGGAAAAGAACCTTGAAGTATAGACTGCTGTCAAACCTTTCTTTTTACTGACTATGAAGTACAATAATTAAAAATCAATCAGCTGAAAAACCTCTCAGATATATTAAAGTTGGTGGCCAGTGTGACAGAAATAGGACGGTTCTCCATGTGGTGGCTTTGAATGGATATAAGGTGGTCTGCCTATACCAAGTAATAATAAATCTTAAAATAATAAATTTCAAAGGCATGGCCAACACCCTTTGTATGGTGCAGTTTGAAAATAATTTTGAAATGGTCATTCTTACCCTTTTGGCTGTTGTTTTTTTTGGTTTTTGTCTTATAGTGTGATTTTACATGTTACATGTTTCGCTTTTGGGTACAATCTTATTGATGTATGTCTTTTATTGTAGTTTAGTTGTTCTGACTATTTTTCAGAACTTGTCTTTAAATGTAAAAGGATTTGGACCCTTTCTAAAATAATGAATTGCAAGTTGCGTGAGTTTGAATTTGAAGTTGTCGTTAATTTAAGATTTTGAAACAATCAATCACATGATCATTCCACACCTTTGATATCAGACATGTATTGAATATGCATTAAGTTTATAAATGTTTTAACCCCATTTATTCTTATCTTTCTATATTTTAATACTCACATTGACCTTGTAGTTTGATTACATTGACTAGATGAATGACAAGAGGCCACTCCACCTCCTATCCTAGATGTCATTCATAAGGGTTCAAAGTCTAAGAACAACAAAATACTAAGACACGAAAATGAGGTGAAAAACCTTGGTGCTTGTATCCATAAGGTAGATACTCTTATTTCTATGAGGAGACTTCTTGTCCTATAAATAGAAATGTATAAAATGATCTAAAATTCAATTTTAATATTTCAAGAAAATCAAGAATCGTGCAAATCCAAAAATCACCATTGATAAATACTCCAAAATCCGTGAATTTCAAAATGTAAAATTTTAAGAAAACAAGAATAAACTTTTGAGCATATCAAGAACAACATCACACTTTTTACATCACATAGATTTTTGAGAAACTTTCGTTAGAGTTACAATGTTATTTTTACATTTTCTAAAAATTGAAAAGATACAAAATAAAAATCACCCAACAATCTCTTCTATACATTCATTTTCAAAATAAATCCTACAAAACGAATGTCATATATAACCACCTAGTGTGGACATGGCCTAAAATTGAAATATAATTAGATTAACACATTTGAATAAAAAGGAAGTGCACCTTTTTACAAGAAAACCCTCAACTAAAGAAGATTACCCTTTCTTGAGTCACAACAAACACATCTTTTTTCCAACTCTTTCAAGATCCAAAACCAAGCAATCCAATTCCACAAGTAAAGTCCAACAATCCTTTCAAAATAAAAAAATTCAAACAAAAATCAAGGAAAGGAAAAAAGAGCCCAAAAGGCACAACTGGATAACTATTTTATAAAAGACTTGCCTTTTCCTTAACACCACCTTGATTTGCACACATATTCCATAAATCAAGGTGAGTAGATTTAAGCATCTAGGACTATGCAATTCATTTTCACACAAGGTTTGATTCCATAGGCACAAGAATGAAGATTAGCTTAGTAGGTATAGGTTGACCTAGAACAAAAATGGTTCAATCAATCATTTATCATAATTTACTAATTTTAAAATATACTTTTATAATACAATTCTAAATCACAATGCAACAAAAAAATATGATTCCCATGTGGTGGTGACTTTGCTGAAGAGGCATCAGTTAGAGGATGTTAGCTGGCATTTGGTTGTAATTATAAAACAGATTCTTCATCTATGTGCTTCCTTGGAATCCGTTTCTTTCTGTCATATTCCTAGAGAATGGAATGGGGTTGTGGATTGTTTGGCTAGATGGGCTTCTAATCATTTGCAAAATTGGAATGTTGTGTAAAGAGATCAATTACCCCTAGATTTGTCTCAACAATTGGACCACTTAGTGGGGATTGACATAGGTGTGTAATACCCCTTTTGTACTACTCTTTTTTGGTTTGAATAAATTATTACCCCTCTTTTATTTAAAAAATATATTTGTATACCAATTATCAATCTAACTCCTTAACTTAAAGTTAATTATTACGTATATTGAATATAATACTTTATCTTAAACTATTCAAAAAAATCTTTTTATTTCCTTTCGAATATAAACTTAAATTTATTTAAAATATAATATTTTTACAAAACATTCAAAATTCAAACTATGATTTTTTTAATTAATCTAAAAAATATATTAAGAACATAAATAATTCATAAATTAAAGATTTGGAATTTCTACAGTTCATGATGAGTCATGAAATGTGATGGGAAATATTGATAAAAACAAATTCATCCAAACAAATCCAGAAACATTTCAAACTACAGATATATTATTTTTTATTAAAATCTTAAACCTCTCAATTTCCAATACACATTCAAATCCAAATTTCAAACAACCTATTTAAAAATTTAAACGTCTCAATTTCCAATAAACACCAGCAGACTTCTGCACAACCTACCAAGAAGAAGCATTAAAAATTCAAATTTCCCAGAACAAACAACTTACCGACTGTATAATTTCAGCACAATAATTCTTCTGGTACAAGTGAAGCAAATAAAAAACAATAATGGGGGGCCCCTGGGGGCGCGGAGGGAGGAAGATGGAAGGAAAAAATTCTGGAATTTGCCCTAATACGAAAGAGAAATGGGCCTACCTAGGTCTTGTTGACAAGGCATAAAAAGAGCAAGTTTTTTAATGCTTGCTTTTCGTTTGGCGTAGCGTGCAACACAGGGCGATCAGAGTTGGTGGGATGCGTGAGAAGCAAGTGCACGGGAAACTCCACGCTTTCACACTTTAAATACCCTTACAGTTACCTGTACATATTCCTATTCCTATTCCTACAACTCATTGGAAAATGAAAGGTCTAGCTTTTTTTTTCTTCTTGATGAAGGCCTTCAATCATTTGGGGCTAATTTCTGGAACTCAATCTGACATCTTGTGAGAGTCATTCGGGGGGAATGCATATCTGTGTTTTCACACAGATCCAGCTTTCTGTTATATTATTCTGTGAAGAAGACGGCAGGCTTACAGATGTGCATTCTCCTCTAATGACTACGGGAATGTCTGGCTTTCTCAGTTTTTCAGTTTTCAGGTATTTTTCTTTGTTTGTTTTCTTCCTGCAGTCTGAAGGTTTCTGTAGATAAATGGTTGGCTTGCATTAAGTGATTTGGTATTTGGAAGTCGGCTGTTCAAATCCTACTGAAACAGGGGAAGGTATTATCAAGTTTAGGGAATTTTGCAGTTATTACAGCTATTATAGATGGGAAGAGTTTTCTATAATTAGATAAGTTTGATTTTGTTATAAAAGTTTCAAAAATCATCTTAATATTTGAATATCTGGAGTTGGATTGTTTGATTTATTAATAATTGATGTTGTTATTTTCAAAGATGATGAAATAAGAATGATTTATCATCGATTTTATATTTCAAGTTGGATTGCTTGTCTTATCAACAACTGTCTTTGCTATCTTCAAAGATGATGAAGGAAGAATGATTTATCTTCATTTTTTAATATTTCAGATTAGATTGCTTGTCTTAATAACAATTGTCAACTATTTTCAAAGATGATGAAGTAAGAATGATTTAGATTTTGAATATTTCAAGTTGAATTGTTTGTCTTATTATCAACTGTCATTGCCATCTTCAAAGATGATAAAGTAACAATGATTTAACTTCATTTTCTAATATTTCAAATCAGATTGCTTATCTTATTAAGAACTGACATTGCTATCTCTAAAAATAATTTATCTTCATTTACTAATTATGTGTATGTAATGAACATATAGTTGTAACTGAGTGAATATGGATAGAACAAGGTGATAAAACTCATCACTGCAATGAAAAGATGCAGAGATTCCTGTTCTTCTGAGGACTATTTTAGATAAAGAACTCAAAAACAATTTTAGATATTAGTGAAGCATGGACATGACTCCAACAACAGCATTATAATTGGAATACATAATAAACAGAAGGAAAAAGGTCAAATTATTGCAAATTTTAAAAAGTTCCACATCTAACCTCATGTCCCCATGCGGCTGCTTAACTCCATTTTCTGTTTAAATTTAAGCAGCAGGAATGTTCCCATGCATAAATTTTATTGTTGGGAAAGGATAATTTGGAATCTTTTCCTATTTTAATGGAGCAGCTACTGTTTAGGAATTGAAAATAAGAAAAAAGGCGGGGCTGGAAATAAGCAGCAACTGCATATTGTTAAAAATCTGCGTGGCTCCACAAATTTCTTTCCCTCTTTTTTAAGATTTGCTTTCTTTTCTCTTTTTCTATTTTTTTTTTTACAAATTATTATTAATACTATTAATACAAATTTAAGTTGGCTGCTAAAAAATAAGCAGAAAAATTAAGCATTCATGGGGCCATCAGCTCCACAAATAACTCCTAAATAAGTTGAGCAGTGGCTGCTAAGCAAAATAAGCTAAGCAGCCGCATGGGGACACGAGGTAAGTAAAGCACAGTTTCAGGGTTTATTAGAAGTAAAATTGAATGGAAGAATATAATTGCATATATCATATTTACAGAAATAGAAACGATTGTAAAATTGAAAGGAGGAATATAATTGCATATATCATATTTACAGAAATAGAAACAGAGATATGTTAGAGTGACATGGATTTCTGGTTAGAGTGATATGGATTACTCATTATTTTTGTCAGTTTGAGTAATGAATTATGAAATTTGATTAAAAATATAGATTAAAAATTAAAATATATATTTTTATATAAAAACAATTGAATTACATAGATATCAATATTTCTGTTTTTATATAGAAATCGAATTTACTCAAAAATAAACAGAGGGAAGGGATTATAAAAGATTATACATATCAAATAAAAAACAACAAATAGAAATACACAATTTGTTAATAACGCCATGATCTATTTTACTTATTATATCAATATTTTGTGAATATCGGAATCTAACCTCCAAAAACAGGGCAGGATGATCCATAAGAATGCTCCCCTGATTAAAGCACAAATGTGTTTTTTATGTGTACATGGAGAAAGATGAGGCCATAGGAGCATGAGTAAGGAGAGCGATGCTTTGGCAGATTGTTATTATATACGCATGCATGCAGATGCAGATGATTCACGCTTGTGCTTTAAATTTGGCAAGAAATGCATGAGCACCCAAGCATGTTCGACATGCCCAAGCTCCACTCTATCTTTTTACTCTTTATACGTGTGCTATATTACCTCCAATGCCACCTTAACATCTAAGCCCATTCGGTATCTTTCAGATGTACTGCCACCATAATTTCAGAAGGTTGAGCTAAGGCCATGCAAAGTAGACTTAGCTCATTTATCTTGACCTATTATTATGTTTCATTCTTGTTAAGGCACAGTGATGATTATTTTGTTGGCATGTAAATGTTGGTCAGATTGCCATCTTAAAATCTGGAGACTTTTATGGGGCTGTATTTTATGATTGGTAATGTTCTAGGACGATTCGGCATAAAAGCCCACATGTTAGACTGGTTTATTTAAGCTCTTCCTTTGTAGGAATACAGTCGTCTTATAAGTTTCATAATATGGTTAAGGTGGCAAACCGTGTCTATGGTTAGGAAGGAAAGATTGTTATCAAAGAGAAGTGAACACGCAAATTTTCATCTTCAAAACTTTTAAAAGGATAAATTAGATTAGTAATGGTAATTGCATTGTTATCGAATTATTATTAGATAGATAAATATAATAAGTTTTAAAGCAGTGTGGAATGTAAGTTGTCTCTTGCTTCACTTGGTTACAGATACATTTATGATATATAATTGAAATCCTACTTCTCAATGTTTTACAAAATTCAAATATATTTTCTATGATATATCAAACCCATGTTGTTTATAAATAGATGTCGGGATGTCTTCCTCACACAGTGTGAAGCCACATAAGTGGCTATGGAAGGAGAAACATTGTATTATTTGTTTCTAATGCAAGAACATTTTAGGGGTTGCATAATCTTGCATCAGCCAAAAATATTTTTGTTATTGGTTTGTAGTGTACAAGTCTAGTGCTTGTGCACCTTGTTTCTTCGAAGTGTACTCCTTGTTTCTTCTAATATTTTATTCATCAATGTTCTATTTGTGGATGATTTCTTGATAGTGAACTCATGTAACTATTATGCTTGTATAGAATTGATTTTTGCACAACTCTTTTGAATTACTTTCATAAGTACAACTTTGTCGCACTACTCAACAATTGCTATGAGACCTTAGTTAATCTTCAACATTATTGTGCAATTTGATAGATTAGCATTGGATTGATGTGCAAGTCCTTCTCCAACCCTTTGTTTGTTATTTACTCATGCATCTTTGCACTTGCTTCCACATGTCACATATTTGTGATTTCCAATTTAAAATAACCGATGGTTGACTTTAATGTATGTTGATTTTCTCTTATGTGAATGGTTGAGAAGTAGTTAAGAGCTTACTTGTGAGTAATTGTTCCACTTCATCTAGATTATGAATCATAATGATTCAAGCTAGTTCTAGTGATAATTCACCTTCTTCTTGAAATGGTAGTTTCATATGTTTGTTAACAGTTGGCAAACTACCTCAAAAGTTTATTGATCATTTATTAAGGCAAATATTCATAATGAATGTCTACTTAAGCATGCAATTTAAATGAGAAGGGGCTAGCATTTTTAGAGGGGATTGGCTAGTGATTGGTCTTTGGCGTTAGATTGTGGCATGTAGAGAATCTTTGTAGAGGTTGGGTCTTTCATTTTGATGGGTTACATCCTTCTATAAAGCATCCATGTGTGTATTTTTTTGTAATTAAATAAAATTCTTGTTTCTTAGTCTCCATTGTTTTCTTTTTTAATTTTTTTTGTGACTATGTGCACTTGTTCTTGGTTGGTCATTTGACCCACTTACAATATTGCATCAAATGGTATCAAAAATATATGTTACTAATTAATAGGAGAGTTTTGTGCACTCAATAACAATAAGTATTATGCCATTGTTGCATTGTAGGTGTTCCAACGAGCAATAGACCAAAACTGAGAAGAGAAGGTAGAAACAATAGAGTAGTTAGATGATTGTGCCTAGTGAACATTGTTAAAATGATGAGGGCCCTTCAAATGAGGCTTGGTACATGGAGATTTCATGAAGAAAAGGAGTGATTTGAAACCAAAAGATATTAGTGGGGATGAGAGAAGATGAACTCACATGAAGAAACTCATATGTTGTTTTTGTCAATGAACTTATTATAGAAGATAGGTTTGCACAAGTTATGATGAGAATAATTAACATTTACCAAGGTTTGATTTATTAAGATATTTGAGATGCTTAAATCTAGAAAAAACTATTGGATTAATTTATTAAGCTAGAGAAGTAGTTTGGTTTAGATTTAATAAAAGACCCCAATAAGGTGAAGTATGACACCACAAAGTTGAAAGGGCATGATACTGTTGATGGTGTTTTCTGCACAGCAACAACTCAGACAAAATGCAATATTCTATCTCTCTTGAAAGGTAATCTTTAACAATAAATCACTAAAAATCACCCCAAGGTCTCTCGGGTGTCAGGTCATGACAATGCATAAACAACTCAGATAATATGTGAAATGCTGGTAATCACAATCAGACCTTACTACAAGCAAACTGTATCTTCCCACTTATCAGATTTTGCAATATGATGATTTCAAATCCTAGATCTAACCGGATAATAAAGAAATAGCAAAAGATAAGGGTGCGAGGATATGATAATATCTAAACTAATCCTAGAATGAACAATGCCAATGAACGATATCTGGAATGGACCAATCTCAAATAACCAACTCTTGCTTAACCCACAATGCGATATCACAAGAACGGTGCAATCTTCTAAGGTATATAGATTTTCAAATCATAGATATTCATCCACAATCGAACTAAGCACAAAATCGATATATGGTCCAGGTTGACTTCACCAGCCTACTACAATCAGTTAGTTACTGGGAGTATAGACCAGAGATTGCTACAAACATTCCAAATATGAAATCATGTACATTACCCACCAGACTAATTCAACTCTAAAAACACTAAATTCTAAATCTTCAAGCAATTTGAAAAATGAAACAACAAGAACCATCCAAGATAAACTAACACAAGAGATTTCACCAGGAAAACCACAATGTCTTCAATTGTATTAGATCATCAAAATGCTGCAACAATTCCACTGTTCTGTTACAATATTTGCTTCAAGAACTAAATACTGCAAAAGTTCTAAACTCTGACTCTTACTCTTCTATTCTCTTCTCATCTATATATATCTACAATGAGGCAGGAATGCCTTTTATAGCAAATTCTCAAGACATGTCAGCCCAGCCAAACATTTTACAAAATAAAATAGCCAAAACAAGTCGGCCTTAGAAATTCCAAAATAAGGCACACATTAAATGTCGATACATCATCAAGGTCGGCCTAGACACACTCCCCAATGTAGCTCGGATCAACATATGCCCTATAATAATAGGGAAGAACAAATCTCAAAATGGGCATTAACTACCGCCTCCCTTATCCTTACTCTGGGCCAATGATCCCTGAACCTTCAAAAATACTTTATCTAGCTCGGTGACAGGTGGCAAAGGCAAGATCCTAAGCCGACATTCAATGGAGCCAATCTCCTCTTTTGACTGTTCAACAGTTTTATTCCAATCATCTTTGTGGGCTTGATACTTATCCATCACTGCCACATAGGTTGCTGCATCATCCAACTGGTGCCCTGTTATGACATTCTCGGAATCTGGAGCATAAACATCATGCCACCATTCCCTTAACTGTTCTAAGCCCAAGTATTTGGGAGCAATTTTCCTCCTGCTAGTCATAATCTCAAAAAATGCGATGCAGCCATCATACACTCCAGTTAGGTCACCATCTATCAGCTTTTACCGTTTCTGAATCTTCCTCATGGCCTTCTGCCGAATCTGCAAAGCCTCAAAACATTCCCAAGGCTCATCAAGTCTAGAGGAAGGAAGAATCCCATCCGTAGCCAACTGATCTTTGCCATATTCTATGACCACTCTGGATCTCTGCAACAGAAGGTCAATATCCTCCTTGTCCTGGGATAACACATGCTCCAACAAATCCTTGGCTCTGACGACATCCTTTCCAACCGAAAGGACATCCTTTATTGCACTGTCTCCTTTCACTTGCACATCCTTCAACCAATCCATTGCAGTCTGGGTAGAGGCCTTTATCTTTTCAATCTCGAAAATGGTTTCCTTGGGCAGAAAACCAGGAGTAGCTGAAGAAGATGGATGAAGAGATTGTTGAGGTTTCATTACATCCTCCAAGCACTTCCTAAGCCTCTCATTTTCCTTTTTAAGCTCATGTTTTGACTGGGTCTCTTTCCTTAATCTGCCAATTATCACCGCACTGGACCCTTCATACTCTTCAATGTCTTGCTCTACAAAAGTTGGTCCAAGGTTGAAAGTCTGCACATTGTAGTCCTTACCAGAGACCTCTTCTTTAGTTTTATCCGTAGTAGGGGTGGCAATGTGGATAACTCTGTTACTTGCTTCATCCTTTTCTATCCTTGAGACAACTTTGGCCATCTTCTTCTTCTTCCCTTTGCCGATCTTAGATAACATCTCATCCCAATCGAGAGGAGTGTCTTCAACAACGACCTGTTTCTTTCTTGTAATCTCCTTTTCTAACCAATCTGGGATAGCAGGTTCTACCCAGATTTCATCCATCTTCACCTCTTCATGTTTTTTCGGTGTTTCATCTTTTCCTTTCTCAGGAGACTGTTCACCTTGATCACCTATTTCAATCTCCTCTTCTTGCACCGGTGATGGGGTCCTAACAGGGATATTCTCCTTTTCAGGTGATCTGTCTCCTTTTCTATTCTCCGGAGAATCCTCATATTGCACTAATGGAGAAGGGTGTCTTTCTACCTCCTCAACCTCAAGCTCAACAGCCTCACCAAAAAGCTCCCCTTCCTTGAAAGGTTCTGCCTCTCCACTAGTCTCATGTTCTTGATGGGCTGCTTCCTGCTCAGGTACACTTGGCGAAGGGGAAGTAGCCCTAGGTTGCTTCACAATTGGTTCCCTCGGAGAAGGATCCATCTTTTGCATAGTTTCCTTAGGGGATGGAGTTCTTGATCTCCTCGAATAAACCTTTGTCTTTTCCCTGAACTCTCCACATCAACAATCGAAGTCTCATCTTTGGAGGTATCCTGGCCCTTCTTCTTTGAAACCCTAGTTGTCCTTGTCTTCTTTGGCGGTGGAGGAGCATCCTCTTCTTCTGCTTTTTCAAATTCCTCCTCTTCAGAAGACTTTCCTATTCTCAGAGCTCGGCTTCTTTTCTTTCCTTTTGGTTTTCTTTTAGGTTCTGGTTCACTTTCTTGAGGACCCCTGATTTTGATTTTGAAGGGTGAGCTCCTTTTAGTTTTCCCTTTGGGGTCATCTTCCCTGGATTCTTCTGAAGTGGACATAGGATTGAGGTTTCCCATCAAATTAAAGGTACAAGGTACCTTCTCACTTTCCAACTCCCAAACCTTGTGTTTCAACCATGAAGTAGTAAATTTCATAACTGGTGCCATCAGATCTTCCAACTCAGTTACCTCATCATCGTTCCAATTTATCTCTCCAATTGATCTGTCCTTAATAGACTCATAGGCATGATCTTGCACCAGGTTTCCATCATCCTCTAGCTGGTCAGGGATTAACTTGACATTGTATTGCCTAATCACATCAACAGGAAGCCTAGAGTACCTTTTCTTCCTTGCCTCAAAATCATCTTTGATATTGGCCCAATAATCTTCTAGGTTGTCCTTATGACGGTACTCTTTGGTGGCCTTCTTCTGTGCTTCCCCGGTGATATCAAAATTTGTCTTTTTGGAGTGGAAGGAAAAACCATGAGCTGCCAATTCATCGCCTGCTGCGTGTACTGATTGAATGGAAGGGCACACCTCTATTACGCCAATTCCAAGAGGGAAATCCCCACCAAAACCTGTTTTATGCTTTTCCTTTTTGACAATTGCATCAAATTCACATACCTGTCTAACAACTTCCAATAACACAATATGATCAGTAGGGTACCTAGGTAACCTGTATGGAGCAGCGGGCATCCGTCAATTTTGATATAAAAAAAGGTGGGAAACTAAATGAACCAGGCTCCATATTTCTTTATCAATTCCTTTGCTCCATCCGACAGTCTCACATGCTCCGCATTTTGAAGCATCCTAGTGATATGCATTGTGAATACATCATTGGCTCTTCTGTAATCCCTGTGTCCTAGGTGCAACTCCGGGTAAATATTATAGATTATATCCTGCCCAAATGTTCCCTGTGGATTCAAACCCCTGTATGGGTAGAATCTAGCCAACACATACATCACATAAGAAGACATAGCGAACCTCTTGGTTTCTAGGACATCCCTCAGCTGTTTATCAATCATGGTGCTAATAAGTCTGTCCCAATGGTAATTAGTTATTTGTTCAATTTTGTTAATCACATGGACCATCCAGTTTTCTAACACACCAACACTCTTCAATCCTGCCACTCTGCTCAAGAATGTGATTGCATCGTATATATCTAACCTGAATTTAACCTTGTGCAACTGTTTGGGCAATTTGGAGTAATGTGACTTTGGCTTCTCCAACCAAGAATTAATCATCTGCTGAGCTTTGGTTGGCTCATTCTCATAATATGTTTTGGCCAAGTCCATGTTCAAGGCGCACACAGAAGGCAAATCCGGCATGTCAAAGGCTTGGGCAATAGAAATAGGACTAAAATTTGCTAAGACTCTTCCTTCGGTGCTGACAACCCTCTGTGTGTCAAAATCATATTGTCGGGCACACTCAAGTATTAACTCATAGCATTGGATTGCAGGAGGGAAACCTGCCACATGCACCAGTCGGGACTTCATCATTCCCTATCTCAGGACTGACAAATCCTTCTGAGCCATTCTCTCTTTAAACTCCTCGTATCTCCATGCTCCAACATTGGTGTCAGAGACCTCAGACCACACAGAGGATACTTTGCTGTCAGGCAGTTGACTCTTGGTATCCAATCTTAATCTTTCTGCCTCTGAAATGGAAGACCCCTCCGTATCTCCTTTAGATTTTCCTGCAGCAGACTTGCTTGATTCGGCCTGCATTTACAAAATAGCATCATAAGCATCCAATTATTGTACCTATTCCAATCAATGGGTTAGCATAAAATCATATAAAGCCATTGAGATCCATCACAAATCATCAATCCTTGAAAATCCGAAAAACAAAGCAATCCGGGAAAACAAGGTAAACCGGGAAAATCCAGTTGGGGCAGAATTTCGGAGAAATCCGACCTAGACGGATTCCTGCTGCCAAGACATCATTCGCCAAATAGATCGTTAGTACGAACAGAATATTACAAGATTATCATGAAATTCATCCATTAGCAACAAGAAATCAACATTTAGCATTTACTCCATTAATCCTATCTTCAGGAAATCGAAAGAAATGAAACCAGACAGGAAAACCGGAAAAGTCCGGACAGGAAGGATTTTCACGGACAGTTCAACTACTCCGGAATTTGTTATACCCCGCAGAATTGGCCGAAACCGGGAAAATCCGGGTGCACAAGAATTTCGCGGACACCTCGGAAAGCCGACAAAATGCTAACACGCGAACCATTAATCAAACGATCATGCAAACTTCTCTACCTGGATTCTAATGGTCCCAAAATCGACGCTAATAAACAAGGCCTCAAATGCACACAAATTCAAACTTCCAAGGCCTTCAAATGACTAATCCTCATGGCGAAACAATGATGCCCTAATTTTGGCGACTGAACTCTCCGCCATGAAAACCAGGGTAAGCTCGGGGTTTGAAATACTATCCCTAAAGATGAATCTGAGCATTCCGAGTCTTCACAAGGCTGGGGCTAGTTTAATCTAGGCGCAAGATAGACAAACCATAACAAATTCATTAATCTGGGCAGAGCACCGAAAACCCTAACTTCGCACAATACAGCTAGAGGGTAAAATTCTGACCCAGAACACCGTCCATAATGACACACCCACCATTTAATGGATAAACAAAAGCACGCACGATACAGGTGATAAAGTTTCACGCAAAGATGGGTCAGACCCAAATTCGATAAATACAAAATCGTGACCAAGCATTGGCCGACCCGAAATGACCATCAATTAACTTCGAAAGATTCAATCATCGTGCAAACAGATGGAAGGGCCATCGACAACTTACCATGGATTAATCCAGATGAAACTTGAACTCGAGGAGGCAACTGCAAAACGAGTGCGCCCTAGCAACGAAAACCTTGATTAGTGCTCAACCAATCCTCACGCGAGCAACTCGAACTCAGCAATCAGGACCTCAAATGGAGACTCTCAAACATCAAGGCAGAAAGCAAGTGAATAATGAAATCGAAATGATGCCCAAAAGACTTTAAATCCATCCATTTTCGTGTCTGAGCAAAGGTACTTCGAGCATTAATGAATGACAAGACATGTCTGAAAAATCCAGAAACCCGAGCCCAGGACGGAATTTCGGAAAAAACCAAGATACGCGAAAAATCCGGATAAACATGAATTCCGCGGACATGGCAGAAACCGGGATTTTAATGAAGTTCGGAACTTTGACGCAGTCCGGGAAAATCCGCCAGAACCGGAAAATCCCAGATTCGAGCAGAAACCCGGATTCGAAAAATTCAGCAGTAAACGGACAATGAACCAAGGCTCGGGAGAATCCGCCAGAGCTGGAAAATCCCGGATTCAAGCAGAAACCCAGATTTTCACCAAAACCAAACTTTAACCAATTCAAGCCTCAAGTCAAGACCAAAACCAGTAAGATCAATATCCCAAGACCTTAAAAAGACAAATTTCATAAAACCAAAGGTCAAAAGACATTCTGAAAAGAGGGTCCCCACTCCAAGTGGGGCTTGTGTGCAAAACTACACAAAAGATACCTTATAGTGGGACTACATATAAAAGGACCATATTCAAATGAATTGTGATATTGGAAAAAGGGATTTAGGTCCTAAATCAAACTAGTTCCAATATCACAATGTGAAAAGGATTAAAATTGATCTCAATACACACTTAGTTACAAGCCTCAATAGAAGAGCTAGAATGGTGGATCAAGGTTTTAATCCTTTGTTAAGTTGCTATGATTAATTGATTATTAATTGATTTAATTTGATGATGCAATGATGTTTCTAGTTTAACTATGAAAATGTAGCAAATTGTTGAGATTTTTAGAAAACACAAAAAAGATAAACAAAAACAGATTTCAGAATAGTAGAGGGTAGACATATAAGAACCTGGCATATAAATTTGGGTTTGAAATGACTGGACAAGGGTGTTGGGTACCCTAGACTACATAGTAGCTACTCAAGATACGATTGCACTCTCCTATTGCTCCTAGTCTGTGTGTTCTTCTCCTCTAGACTCATTGTCAGAACTTCGTTTGCCACTGATAAAATCCACTTTCCTTGATTTGATGACTTGTAGGGATTGAATGCATGAATGAGCAATTAGGTCTTTAATCTTCCTCCAATTAACTTTAGATCTATAACCTACACACATGAAAATGGGGGAAGGGTTGTGTCATATAAGGGCTTGCCAAAGTCAAACCGTATTTTGGTATTTCTACCTCCACAACAGTTAGGATGATGTAAAAAGAGATATTACCCTTGGTCGGGCAGAGACTAAATGATAAACAAGTGATAAATTGACAATTATTGCAACTCACCACTCAGATCTGCATTCCTTGATGGATTGAAGTCAATGTACTCGTCACTTTCAAGGAAAAAATGATGTTTGATTTGAATTCTTGCAAGTGAACATAGTATTCACAAAACAAATAAACATGAAACATGAACAAACTCACATGAAAATATGATGCATGGCTAACATGATGCTTGACTAAAATAAATGTTGCAAGAATTTTGATAATTTTGCTCTTAGGATGTTCAATTAATCGCCTTAAGATTTTCTCTTCAAAGTTGTTGGGATTAAAATGGTGAAAATGATTTGTATTTATATGCAATTCTTCTAATTTCCTAAAAATCAAATATCGATAACTAGCAAATGATTTTGGATTTTTAGATATTAAAATGTTGACACCTACATATTTAAAATTTAGCCAAAATGGGTTGGACAAGGGCATTGGGTGCCCTAGTCTAGACCCATCCTTTTCGGGGCCTTAAACATCAATATTAAATATTAAATGTTTATTTTCAATCCCATCTTTTAATTTTTGAAGATATTTATAAATCTGGCAAATTAAATGCATAATTAGGTCCAAGCATAAAGGGGGGAGCTAAACCTAGTGTGAAATAGTCAAGGGTGACAATTTACGATGCTACATTTAGCCCCCACTTTAGTGAGACTGTGAACTTATGCTTAGACTCACACTCAAGTAAGGATAAGCCAAGAAGGGTTAAATTATCCAGACATTGAAGAGATAAGATGACATTGAATCTAGGAGATGTGTTAGCCCCCAAATTCAAGAGATCATATGGCAAGATAATCTAAGGACAAAGGAACACACATGAAGTGAAATGCAATATAACAAACACGAAGTATACACAATGAAGACACAAAACATAACATAAACACTACACAATACAAACATGATGTAAACACAATGCAAAGGAAGTATGACAATCACGTACTAGCAAGCTCCGCATAAATATTACTATAATAAAGTCCAATATTTGCTAGATGACCCATGAACTAAAGCATCATAGGTTGGTGAAGTTTGATATTCACTATGTGATCCTTAACAAGAAACAACATAGGCTAGTGAAGTTCAATATTCACTAGGTAAGTTTTTGTAGAGTAGCAAATGAAAAACACACAAGGGCTAGTGAAGTCTGATATTCACCAAGTGCATTCTCATGTCCACCATACCAAGAATTATAATCTCAATAATTTTGATAAGGCGCTACAAAATGATCAATATGCCAAAAACGTATCACCAAGTTTAGTGTGTGTGAACAAAATGAAGCACATAATGGAATGAATGCCCCCACTTTAAAGTAATTGTTAACACCAACTATGAGTAATTTCCTTTAAGGTAGAGTAAAATAGTATATGCAACATGATAAGACCATAAGAGCTTATTGGAAAACCCTGTGCCAATGATATGTTTCCCCAATAAAGCTAACTCATGACAAGGGGTTGCCCCCAAGGCAAAGGCACATAACAAGACAAAAGATATCATGTAAGGGATCCATTGGTTTGAGGTTAGTATAGACCATAGATAATATGTAATATGATTATGCTCAAAGTCGACATCATTATTCGAATACTCGTGGAACAACGAACAAAATGGAGGAATGACACATTAAGATAACAAGCAATCTTTTGGGTCATCATGGAAGAAACCTAAATATATCAACACCTTGCATTGTTCCCAAAAGGAAACACAAGACAACAATGTTCACAACATAAAGATGAATGGAGATACAAATAGATGAATGTCACAACATATTCATTTTCTTGGTATCTTTCTATCAATAAGAACAACAAGGGTCGTCCAAAGAAAACTAATGAACACCAAAAACACACCAAGAAGCACATCACGGGAGATCACATTGTGTGCAAGCAAACACATAAAAACACACGCAAAGGTACCACACCTGCGAACTGATCTAAAGCAAATTGTCTACATCCCAATCTTGCTCATCATAAATGGAAGGCGAACAATACGCTAAAGGAACTACAACAAGTCTCATACAAGAAGTAGCATCAATTCAATGTATGGTGAATCACTCTCATCAAGAGGATCATCATGGCTACCCCCATTTAACTTCATCGATTTAAAAAATATAAGAGGTAATTCGTTATGATATTTTGTTTGTTCGTCTGGTTTATCTTCTTCTTCACTATCCAAATGTACCACAATGATTGTGAGCACCATCATTCATATGAGCCTCTTTCATTATTTTCTTAGGTTGGTATAAGTAAGGTTTTGCTTCATGGTTTGGTGAGGGTGCAGAGGGTGGCGAGGTAGAGTCGGGTGATGATAAGGATAGGTGGGCAGGAGGTAATTCATTGGAGTTGGATTAGATGGATGATCATTAGGTATGTTTGCACCTTTTTTTTGCAAGTTGATGAGCTATAGCACGATGTCTTCATTTATGCTCTTTTGCACTTCTATTTCTTCTCACACAAGTTTAAACTTGCAAAGGGGTAATGGAGATGTTCCCCAACATTGGTCTCTTTTTTTCCTTTGGAGGAGGAAGTGAAGGGATCACTGCAGATTGGGAGACCACCACATTCTTAGTTTTCAATCTAAAGACTTGTTTTTATTTTGGAGGCACAAAGTTAATCACATGATTATCTCTTGGTCTTTGATAGGATGGCGAAGATGGAACCACAACATATATGCCAGGTGGTCGAGGGAGGATGCTTGGTTCATATTGAGGTTCATTCACTACTTGTGGGGTAGGAAAAATGTCCATTAAAGTCGCTATAGTCTGAGGAACCTCAAGTGGGATATTAATAAGGGATAACTTGGCTATACGCTTAGCTTTAAAATTTTGTATGACATGAATAAAAATTCCTCATGAGGATTTACAAGTTCAATTGGTTGGGAAAAAATTAATCTAGGAAAAAATTTCCTTGAGAGGCCAAAGGCTTAAACCCACTATGATAAACAATGTGTATTTCTTCTTCAAATAGGAATTTTTATACGTTTGTGAATAATCGATGGGACTTGCATTCATGGAGCGTAGCCATGGACAACCTAACTTCACATGAAATTGATCTGACGTCTAAACTAAGGTAAATTTAAAACATCCAACTATTTAGGTCCAACATTTACCAAGAGAGTAATCGAACCTATCATAGGGAAAATAGAACCATGATGACTTTTTAACCACGCTTTTGATTGTTCATAATTATCTTTGTAAAGTTCATGCACAAATAATATTTCTTTGGTGATCACATTTTCTACACACACAAGATCAATGAGTATCCCCTTGTGGGTTTATCATTGATTCCATCAATGATATAAAGAGGACCACAGGTGTGTTTATGGATACATCAATATGTGTAAAAGCAATATTAGGAAATAAAGTGGGTTGGCCCTTACGAGGTTTGACTTCTATTGTGTTTACAACATTGGATAAGTCATTATCATCTTCTTCATTATCACTAATTGAACAAAGTTTGTTGAGTGACTTGGTAAGGGTTTGTAAATATTTGCAAATTTTGATTAGGTAGAAAAATTTATTTATTTCCTTTGTCATTAACACTGACCAACTGGATTTGATTAGATTCGATGAGGTCTTACACTTGGTGCTTAAAACACATACATCTTTTTGTATTGTGTCTAGGTGCACAATGATATTGACAAAATACTTTTGTGTTAAGGTTTGGTGGTAAAGGCTTAGTTGTATCAATAGGCCTAATTGGTAAATGCTTGGGTGCAACTAGCTATCATAGGAATATTAGCATCTACTATGTCAGCTAGGCTATGCAACACTTCTATTCCTTGGGAATTGTTTATTAGCTTTCTAAGGTTGTCCACAATAGGCATTTTCTCTCCAGCTAAAGGCTTGGTACTTAGGTAGTCTTAAAGACCTTCTAAATCCTTATCCAATTGTTTCAGTTTTGTGGAGGGGATTCACTACTCCCAAGTCCCAAGACAAATAAGGTTTAAAGGGAGCGAATTTCCCTCGGTCACCTCAATGGTAAAGGTCAAAAGATAAGATGGAAAATGAAGAAAAATTTAATCTATTTTTTTGGGCTTTCAAGACAGAGGACTTCAAGAATTAGATGAACAGACCACCAAGGTTTCGAGAAACAAGCTAACTAGCTCTCGGCTAGAGGACGACAATGTGGGTCAAGGACGACATCGCAACACACTAGTGTCTCATACAAACAAAGAGAAGAATTTGTAACCCAAAACACTCAAGGCTTGCTAACAACTCAAAAGCTGGAATCTAAATTTTTTAACAAAAACTAACAAAATGTTAGAAATGCATAAAAAGATAACCAGTACAACAAGAAGAATACTATAAATGAAAGATAAATTAACTACGAATGAAATGTCAAGTAGAAAGAGAAGGAAATAAAACTCATTGTAGGTCTAGCCTCCCACAAACTCCACACGAACGAGATCTTGCACACACGAAAATGAGAAGAATTTGGGGCTTCTTTTTGAGGCTCGCCTCAATCAAACCCTCGCTTTGGTGTTTCCACCTCCACAAACAGACAAATAGACCACAATAGAGAAAATATGACAAAGAAAATAATAGATGATACGCATAGAAAGAAAATACAACAATATGCTACCTATAAAGATGATAATCCAATGAAATAACAAAGTGGTACTCTCCCTTCTACAAGCTTGAAGAAGCCAAGAGGAAGGACGAGAGCTTTGAGAGTGCAAGACAGGCATGCAAGGGTGATGTAGATCTTGAAACCTGTAAGAAATGGTTCAGAGAGAATGGAAGCAAGAATGAAGTAGAAGAATTGGGAGTGAAGTGAGTAGAGTTGCAAGAATGAAGATTAGAAAATTGAGAAGTTAGTTGAATGGAATGAGAATATGAGTTCAAAATAGAGGTTTGGAGGCAAAAGAGCCATTTTTCAAGCGGGTGTGCAATCGCAAGGGGCATTACACTTTGCAAGTGACAAGAAGTGTAGCATCCCAACATCCACTGACCTGAGAATACGTCAGGAACATTCATGCAACACATAGATGTTTGTGTGACACAGAAGCATCCTAGTCAAAATTCCCTCCACCGATGAAAATTTGACAAGTACAGAAGGGACAAAATTCTTATAATGGCAGGATTTTGCATTATCAATTTTATTTAAGGCTGAAGTAAGGGTATGTTATGGGAAATTGTACTAGGGTGCAATTTTGCGCCATAACAAGTTAATCTTTAGCGATATGGGCAATAGTAGCCTCCAAGTCCACATGAATGTTAGGTTGTGACAAAGTCATAGATAACGTCGGATTAGTGAGGGAATCCAAGATGGATTGGTTTGAGGCAATACCTTGTGTGAAAGAGTCATAAGACTCTGGATGAACACCAGTTGTGATTGCAGTGTGGGAAGCCATAAGTCTAAAACTACGTCTCACAGGGGTATTAGGGATAGGAAACCAAGTCGTGAAGCTCATAAAATTATTATGAATTTCAAAACACTTTAGTGTACATACAAGGAACATCAAACATAGCACAAGAACCAAAAAAATTACAAGCAAAAAACCTAAAAAAACACAAGAATCATAGAGATGAGTTGTGATCCAATTTTTAGTCAAAACTGATTGGACAAGGGTGTTGGCTGCCCTAGACCAATAGGTTAATTTTACTAATTTCAAAATATGGATGTGTTCTACAATGTCTGAGGGTCCTAATATATAACTGTTTAAATTTGATGATAGGCAGACTTTCAAAAATGCACATAATTTTAATTATTTGTAATATGGAAAACATAATTTTGTATGCAATTTTTAGATTTCTCAAATAATAATGTAGTCCAAGTATAATTTTTAGATTTCAAAATGTAGTAATGAACTGATCCTAATTTGACAAATCTGAAAATTGAAATTTTTTATCTTTTAAAATGACAATAACAACAATGCAACTTTTCACTTTTTCAACATGCATATGCATAAATGAAAACTTTAAACACTTTCATATTTGTTTTCAAATTTCAACATGAGTTAATGCATATTTTTCAATACAATTATGAGCTAGATCTACCTTGCAACAACTAAAATTATCCCTATTTCTGTTTTGAATGGAAGATGTTATTACAAATTTTAACTTTTTCTATTTTTTTTACAAAAACTATGCATGTGTAAATGATGAATTCACACAACCTAAGATTGTACTTAGATTTTAAAATGATATGCTTTAGATTTCAAAAGATTTTAAAGTGCACAAATAGTCAGGTTCACCAAATGTAATATTGGAAAAAAGGGTCTAGGTCCTAAATCACACTAATTCCAATATCACAATGGGAAAAGGATTAAAATTGATCTCGATTCCCACTTGGCTACAAGACTCAATGGAAGAGCCAAAATGGTGGATCGGGGTTTTAATCCTTTCTTAAGGTAGTATGATTAATTGATTTAATTTGATGATGCAATGATGTTCCTATTTCAATTATGAAAATGCAGTAAACTATTGAGATTTCTAGAAAGTGCAAAATAGATAAAGATAAATAGAATTCAAAATAGTAGAGGGAAAACTCAGAAGAAGCTGGCATATAAATTTGGACTTGAAATACTTGGATAGGGGCGTTGGGTTCCCTGGATTGGGTAGTAGCTACTCAAGATCTGATTTCACTCTCCTTTTGCTCCTAGTCTGTGTGCTTTTCTCTTCTGGACTTGTTGTCATAACTTTGTCTATCACTGATAAAATCCATTTTCCTTGATTTGATGACTTGTAGGGCTTGAATGCATGAATGAACAATTAGGTCTTTAATCTTCCTCCAATTCACTTTAGATCTATAACCTACATACATGAAAGAGGGGGAAGGATTGTGTCGTATAGGGACTAGCCTAAATCAAACCCTATTTTGGTATTTCTACCTCCACAATGGCTATGATGATGTAAAAAGAGATCTTGCCCTTGGTCGGGCAAAGACTAAATGATAAATAAGTGATAAATTGACAATTTTTGCAACTCACCACTCAGATATGCATTCCTTGATGGACTAAAGTCAATGTACTCATCACCTGTAAGGAAAAATTGATGTTTGATTTGAAGTCTTGCAAGTGTTAGTACTCAAAAAAAGAACATGAAACATGAATAAACTCTCATGAAAATATGATACATGGCTAACATGATGCTTGACTGAAATAAATGTTGTGATAATTTTGATAATTCTACTCTTGATTTCTCTTAGGATGCTCAATTAATTGCCTTAGGATTTTCTTTTCAAAGTTGTTACGATTAAAATGGTGAAAATGACTTGTATTTATATGCAATTCTTTTAATTTCTCAAAAATCAAATATCGATAACTGACAAATGATTTTGGATTTTTAAATATTAAAATATCAACATAGACATATTTAAAATTTAGCAAAAATGGGTTGGACAAGTGCGCCAGGTGCCCTAGTCTAGACCCATACTTTTCGGGGCCTTAGATATCGATATTAAATATTAAATGTTTGTTTTCAATCCCATATTTTAATTTCCAAAGATATTTATAAAACAGGCAAATTAGATGCATAATTAGGTCAAAGAACATAGGGGAAAGCTAAATCTAGTGTGAAATTGTCAAGGGTGACAATTTACGATGATACATAAACAATAAAAAAAATATTACAAAGTATTGCATGGTCATAAAGCTAAAGGGGAAAATTCATGTCAACCAACTATATGTTGGATTTGCTTAAGAAACTATAAAACTTACACTAGAGGGAGATGTTCATCAAAGAGTACATGGAAGAGTTCTATCAACCAAACATCTAAGATGATCACATGGAAGAGGATGAAAATAAATTTTCTATGTATGTTGATGGTTCATGCAATTCTATTCAAGATGAAAAATGTTTGTTGCATATACATTCCATGGAGGATTTCTATCATCTTGTGCTTATAGCAAAAGAGAAGTTATCTCAAAGACAACAAGGCATGCAAGGCAAGGGTTGGAAAGATAAATCAAGAAAGTGGAAGTTTTCTACACAAAATGAGATTCCAAAGTTTGGTTGTACCACATAGAGCTCAAAGAGTGATTAGACCTATAATGAAGGTGGACAAAAAGGAAAGAGGTTATCGCAAAGGTTTGAATGGGACTTTCTTTAGGGGTGGGAAAGTAGGTTAGTGGGATTTTGAGTATGTAAACATTGTGTATGATCAAGGTTATGTAGGGAGGATGAAGAAAATAAAGCAAAAAGCATAGTCCTAGAGATTGGGGACATTTTGATGATGAAAAAGGTTCTCAAACTTGTAAAAGAGGATAACAAACTAAAGTTAAGGAAGAACATTATTCTACAATAAGTGAAAGTCATGTGGTAAGTGTTGTAAATTAATTATTAATTGTGGTAGTATGGATAGCTTATTGTCCACAAAAATGTTTTAGAGGTTGGGGTTGAAAAGTGTTTCATGCTCCACACCATATTGAGTCTCTTGGTTGCAAAAGAGACATAAGCTCACTGTGATAGAATATATTCAATTTCCATTTCATAATAGAGGATAACTAGATGATGTATAGTGTGATGTGATCTTCACATGGATGTATTTGATGTGTTGTTAGGGATCATTATAGTATGAGAATTATGACATCCATAATAGGAGAAAGAACACCTTCACCACCATAAAGGACGGTAATAAGTTTGATTTAAAGCCCAAGAAAGAAGAAGGATGCAAAGGAAAAGGTGATGATGCTATTACAAAAGATTTTATTAAGAAGGTGAGGGGCATGTAGGAGTGTTATGCATAATAGTCAAGCCCATATAGGATGAAGAGTTTTATGGTTGAAAGGAAGTAGAGGTTGAGATATTGCTCAAGGAATTCATTGACATAATTAATAGTGGGACTCAAAAAGGATTTTCATTGATGTACATCTCACATTGCATGGATTTGATCTAAGGATCCAATTTTTTGAACAAAGAACAAAAAAAATGGACATGAATGTATAATTGAATAGATAGGTTGAGGAACTATTATAAGAAGATCTAATTAGGTAAGATATGGCCCTTTGTGTATTCCTTGCATTACTTGCACCAAAGAATGGTAGAGAATGGAGAATATATACAAATTCTCACACAATAAATAATATCACCATCAATTATTAATTTGTATTTTGTGCATGGATTAACTCATGGATTACTTGAGCAGTGCACAATTCTTTTCCAATATAGATCTCAAGACATGATCACCATCAAATATTTGTAGCTTTATTTTGATTTGTTGTTCTTAGTTGTAGATGCACATAGGGTAAGTGCATACACATATTTTTGTAGTTCTAGTTTGCTTGACTTCACTTATGTATCATCTAGTTTCCTTTCATTTTATTTTTTGTTGTCTTTGTTTCCTATTGTGTGAGTGAATTCAAATTCTAGTGAAAACTTTGAATTTCAAAATTTTCCCCAATGACAATGTGAGATTAAAACACCAATGCATAAGGATTGCAATTATGTGAACATCTATGCATTGTGATGTCATCTTAGGCAGTGAACTCCATCTACTATTTCCATTTATGTATCTAATTTTTTTATTTCAGCACTTCTATTTTTTATAATCTATAAATCCTTTCAGTTTCCACCTCTCTATCTCATTTCATTTAATATAATAGAGAAGTTAATAATAGCTTAATTTATTCATTACATGGAACTTGTTATAAAATATATGAAAGAAGACTTTTCTTATGAGAAATGCCTCCATATGCATTTTTCATAAGTCATAGTTACCTCCATCTAGTTGAATTTCAAGAAAATAATGTCATTTTAGTCACAATTTGGAAATACAAACTAGAACATTTTTCTTGATGTTATACCCATAAAGAAAGACTAACAAAAAGGTCCTATAGTGATGCAACCCCCTAAAGATTGAAACTTTATATCAATTAATTGATTACATAGTCTCCAATAATGATTTGTATAATCCCCCAAAGACAAACCAAAGTGTAGCACTTTATAATTAGTGCATTTTACAAGGGGTCAAACCATGTGCTTATAAAACTATTGTGGTTTTACAAATTTTCTAAAATGTTATAATTTGTAGGAGTTAATGATGAACTCCTCAACACCCCAGGATCACCTGCAAGACAACAAAAACTTCCACAAGAGAGAAATGGCTGAAATATCATGCTATGATTATGAATGCAAGATTGTCAAATTGAATATGTGATGTGCATTTGATACCTTGTTTATAAAGGCAAGTTGTGAGGTAGGATTAGACAAGATCTTGACATTTGTCTTAATCCTATATAATGAGACAACTACCTCAAAAAATATTAAATGAATTAAGACACAAGAATTAAATGACAAAAGATAAGATAAGATATAGTGACAAATAACACTATCTAGAAAGATTCCTTCCTAGGATCTAAATGGCCTTAACATGTAAATAGGACCTAGATAGGTAAAACACCTATTTACACCAACACCCCCCTTAAGTGCAACTCAGGGAGTATTATTATGCAAAGATGTAAAGATGGGTCCCAGATACAAGGCCATGTTAGGTACACATGTACATATGGAAATGCAATCTCTCACAAATAGAGAAAATGAGAAAACCTAGTGGGAAAAAACTCCTTTGTAAAAGAGAGATGAAATACAAAATGCTTTCAATGGTGAATAAGAGGAAAAAACCCCATATGAGGAAAAAGACCCCCCCATAAGAGAGACAGAGACACAATGTAGCCCCCCCCCCCTTAATGTAGTGTCTCTTGCAATGATGATTGATGCTCGAAAATGAATGTTGAAGATGATCTAAGACCTTCGTACAACATTCCTCCTCTTGGGAAGAAACAAGACCAAGATGGTATGCAGGATGTCTTCCCATTCCTAAAAGGAAAATGCAAGAAAAGGATGATGAGTGATGTTTCTAAAGAATTCTCAAGTGTCTCCATGTCGATGTTGAAAGGTGTCACACTTCAAAAAAGAATCCTAGACCACACCACAAAATATGACAATCTAGAATCTCCTAGAAACAATTGTAAAGCACACCAAGGACAAAGATACCTCCTCTAAAGACAAAGAAGCCTCCTCCAAATGTTGTCCAAAAGAATCCACTTATGTCAAACTACAAAGGATAATCATGTAGAGAATGAACAAGAGGGTCAGAGTGTTCCTCATAATAATTGAAGAAGGATCATCTCCATCAAAGAGAACATGTATGCAATCAATGATGTCTCCCAAATCTGAAACGTGGGACTCACAAAACAAACTAGCAAAGCTTGTTAAGTACTCATCCCAAGTAGCCATCTCTGGAAGATGATGTATGTCTTGCTACACTGAATCACAAAGAGAAAAACTATGGAATCCCAAGCATTCTCAGGTACGGAAATAGATGAAGAAGATGGAACATTAGCACATGTCACTCAATCCACAGAAAGAATACCAAGATTCAAATGACCATATTGAATCTCCTCAAAAATTTCCACATAAGATGCCTCAATGTGAACATATGTCAAATCATTAGGAGAAAAATATGAGGTGTAGACTTGAGATTGGTGATCAACTTTCCCAACTGCAACTACATCTCTGCTATGCAAATCCCAAATTATGACAAAATCTAGTGTGAACTCAACACTCTTGCCTACTCCAACATGTGTGATCTAATAGATAGAAAGGATATTGGTTGACAATGAAGGCACACAAAGAACATCATGGAATGCTCTGTCATCTATGTCAATGTATCCTTTCCCACAAACACACATATATGTTTTGTTAGCCATTAGGATGTGTGGTGATGAACAAGTCTCAAATGAAGCGAACATACTCTTTGATGAAGCAATGTGATGTGAGGCTCCTGAATCAAACTTTGAAGAAGAAGATGAACCCTTTGATGATGATGAAGAATTGATTTGAATCTTCTGAATAAGATGCTTCAACTCATCAATCTATTTTGAATAACATTGATGTTCATCATGGTCTATTTTCTTGCAATATGCACATATAGGCCTCACCTTAGATGATTCCCCTTTTGAGGGAGAGGATTCAGATTCTTTATGTGGCTTGTTCTTTTTCTTCTTTTCAAGATTCCTTAATTCTATATGTACCTTAACTCACTAGCCAACAATGCTTGTGACTTGGAAGACTTGATTAGACCCATTTTCATTAACTTTGCTTCCTCTTGTATTAGGATATTTGCAAAGTCGTCAAACTTAGTATCAAAATATGATGCTCCCATAAAAATTCGATGGGTATGAAATCTAGAAACAAACACTAAATACTCGAGACGAAGCTTGGATAACACATTCAAAATCAATTGTAAATCATCTTTATCAATGTTGCAATCTTTTAGCTATTTTATTAGTTGTTTGATCTTGGAGATGTATTGAATGTGGTCAAAAAATTTAGGATCAAGATTCACCAAATCATTATCAATCCAATATCACCTAATCTTATCCATTTTACAATACAAGTTCTCAAAATTCTCCCAAGCATATTTAGGTGTTTTGCATGATTCAACATGAAATTATAAATGAAATGAGATTAATGAACATATTCCTCTAAGTGTTTTCTCATGATCAATCTCTCATTTTTCCAATTCTTTAGCATTAGTAGGTTGAGGAATAGTTTCTTTTAGATGTCATATAAAACCCTTCCCCATGAGATAATTACATACTAATTTTCTCCATGAAGCATAATTATATGGAGTTAGGAGTTCAATTTGAGATTTACCCATTGTAAGAATACAAAATAAGCCAAAAGAAAATAAACAACCACTAGAAGATTACCCCCCCCCAAATTACTTGATCAATAAACCCTCCCAATAATATATAATTGTAGTACTTTATACTTAGTGTGATTACATGTGTCACTTGCCAAAAACAGTGAAGTGGACTTGATCTTAGTGCTTACATATGCCAAATTTAGCCACAAGCTCGAAGTAAAATGTAACATAGAATAGGATCAATCTGATCACACCACTATAAAGTACACAAAAAATTATGCTCTTTCAAAAAAAAATCACCCAAAAATGATATCGTAGGAGCAAGAACGAAGCCTCAGAAGTTCCCAAAATGAGAATGGTTCAACAACACCTATGAGAATCTGCAAAATCTGGAAAACACAGGCACCAAAATCAAAAACCAATTGCACCACTGCAAAGAGCATGAAATTCTACCCCAAATCAAAAAGAATTTCTTGAGAAAAGGAGTTTGTATGACCAATTTATGAGCTTCCAAAGTTTGACTACCAAAACAAAACCTACAATGGAGAGGGAGCCAAAAAATCCAAAGGTTTGCTAATGTAAGCAAATGGCGAGGTAAAATTTGACATTTGAATGGTCGTTACAAGTCGACATGGGTCCAAGCAGTCAACGAGAATTTGGAATATTCCTCAAGAATATACTTCAAAATATTCTTTCACCGTTTTATATGTTGTCAAATTATTCTCCTTTCTTGGTAGGTATGGTAGGTCTCTGGCATGTCCTAAAGAGCTACGTGGGCTTGTAGAGGGCCACCACATGGCCACCTTTGGCAAGCCCAACTGATTTTGTACGCAAATAGTACATTTACAAATCTAATTTAAAAATATGTAGATAAAAATATATATATATATATATATATTTTTTGTTTTTAATTTAAAATTTTGAAAAAAATTAACCTGTGAATCCCCCCACCCACCTGCGATTGCAATCGTACAATTGTACGATCAATCGTATGATCAAATTGGGCAAAATTTTCCTATGAAGTCAAGGTCAAGTGCTTGGATTTTCTCAATTTGACAATCGATCAGAGGGTTTTTGGGCCTCCTAGACACGATGGCAGGGTCAATTTTGGCTCAAAGTGCTCCAAAAATTCAACTACCTTCTAGATCTGGTAACCTTTGCCCAACTTGAAACCCTTGTAGATCTGACAAAATATAACAAAATTTGACAAAAAAAAAGGGTAAACCTAACTTTCTCAGATGCCTTGAATTCAATGGTGAGGTCTTTGAAACCTCTAATCACACCTGATCTCCAAGAAAATATTGGTCCCTTGGATCTAGGAAGAAGTCCACAAAATTGAAGCTTTGATACCATGTAAGAGTTAATGGAAAACTCCTCAACACCCCAAGATTGCTTGCAAGACAACAATAACTTCCACAAGAGAGAAATGACAAAAATATCATGCTATGATTATAGATGCAAGATTTCCAAATTAAATATGTGATGTACATATGATGTCTTGCTTATAAAAGCAAATTGTGAGATAGGAGTAGACAAGATCTTAATATGTGTCTTAATCCTGTATAATGAGAACTACCTCAACAAATATTAAATGACATAGGACACAAGCATTAAATGTCAAAAGATAAGATAAGATATAGTGACAACTAACACTATCTAGAAAGATTCCCTCCAAGGACCTAAGTGGAATTGACATGTAAATAGGACCTAGATAGGTAAAACACCTATTTAAACCAACATAATTAACCTAATAAAAATTAAATTGTGTCATATAAAAAAATTGATATTTGTGGTTTTTGTTTATAATAATTATTGAAAGTTAACAATGCAAGAACCTTAAGATCAATCATGACCAAAAAAGTCATACAATACACTATGAAAGAATGATACAAGAATGAGATTGGATAAGGGGCACACAAAAATATTCCTTACAACCCCCTAAGAATTTTTTGCTTGGGCAATAAAAGTGCAAAAATAAATGAGCTCCCCAAGAAATTTCAAGAAGGTGCTTATACTTGAGTGCATTTACAAGCATTTTTATAATTTCACGAGTTTATAGTTTCAAATTTTCTAAAAATAGAAATTATAATATTACTATAAAATCAAATCAAATAAAGTGCAACACTCTGTAGTACATCAAAAATCCTACACTAAAAAAATTGACTCACAAAAAGGACTTTGTATGTGAAAGTTAGGGGCTCAAAGTTCCCAAAGTGAAAATTAGAAAACAAAAAGTTTGAGAAAATATAATTTATAGAAAAATGAGGTATCAAGTACAAAACTAACCTTTTTATTTTGTAACTATAAAAGAATAAGTCTATTTCAAAAACAATTTTTCCAAAAATAGACATTAGATGACAAAGAAACCCTCTCAAGCTTTACTTCCAAAATACAAAACTCCAATGGAGAATATTTAACTATCCTCATATCAATGATGACACCAACATGATTTAGTGTATGTGTTAGGTATAACTGCATAAAATGTGTGTAACCATATAATCACATGATCAAGGATATGTCATCTCTACCATGTGGAGGTGTCATGTCATATATCGCATCATTCCTAACATCATCACTATGTCATGACCCTTAATTGCTAGTGGTCATAGTTAGGGCTAACTGCAACTACCTACAAACATGTCTACTAGTGTTCAATGTAACAACCAATGTTCACAACAAATTTGTCTGATAAAGATCCTTGCATTAGTGAAGTTTATGAATTTTCTATATGACTTCAAAGGTCGTTTTTTCAATCATATGAAGCTATTTTTTAAGTGTATTTTTTGAAATAGGTCAATTTTTAGTACTTCATAATAGTTCAATTGATTTTTTTACTTCTCAATTTATCAAAATTTTAGCTTTCTCAAAGATTTTGTTATCTAATCGTGCTTTTGGGACCTTAAAATGCTCGTAACTTTCACAAAACAACTCTTCTTTTAGCCTCATTTTTTGAATTTTTTAAAGCTTTACAATTTTGTGTTATTTATTTGGTTCCTACTTTGTAACATGGTATACTTTTGATATCTTTATCCAATTTGGGACCTTTAAAACTTGAATTTGCATTGTAAAATGCACTAAAATAAAGTGTCAAATATTGTAATTGTTAGGGGGGTCATTACAACACTCATAGCAAGGAGTTGCACTTGTGTTCTCTTGTTTTTCTACAATCTTGCACTTTATTTTTGCACTATGGACTTGTTAACTACTCTTCTTACTCTATATGATTAGTATGAACAAAAAATTTAAAAATGCTAATTGTGTCAAGAAGCAAAAGATTATTCTAAATTACCATGGTTACAAAAATAGAGCATGTTCTAGATATGGAGAAAAATGGTATAACAAATGTGATGACACCTATGGTTTACTATGTTTATTTGTATATCCTAATCTACTCTTCCACATCGAGTCTTTGGATTCACCCAATCAAATTTGGACTACACTAGTCATTTTGTTTGGGGTTCAAGATATTATGAGAAGTCATTAGTTGGAGAAATATTTCATTAGTTTGAGTCCTAGCAGTTTTGATGTTATCTAGGATTTATGTAATAAAGCTAAAATCATTGAAGCTATAGCTAAAACAATATGGAATTGAAGAAGAAGACACTTAATTCATCTTTAATATTCTCTATAAACTTGGTTTAAATTTTTTAATTTATGTTTCTACCTACTATGCCACAAATTATGTACTTGGAGCTCAATTCATTGTCATCTCTCAATGATTTTGCTACCAAGGAGTAGAATAAGCTCATCTAGATAGGTACTCTAAAACCCTCTAAGTAGCATGTCTTTGTTGCAAACTAGGACATGAAAGAACAAATAAGGTCAAGAAATAAGGGAAATAAACAAAAATAATCAAACTCTTTATAGAATGAAAGTTTCTTCATTTATGAGCTTGTTTGGTGTAAGTGGATATGTTGGACAAACTTGTAGAAAATGGGTCAATTGATAAGTTCAAAGCATAATTGATTGTTAAGAAATTTTCTCAAATTATTAGCATTGACCTCACTAAGACCTTTGCACCAATTGAAAAGATGAACTCTACTTGACTCACACTTGTTATTGTTGCAACACATTATTGAAGACTCATCAAATAAACATAGAGTGATTTTCTTCATAGAGACCTTATGGGGAGATATTTATAGAGCAAGTGTAGCAGTTTCTATAGAATTATTTCATGGTTTGCAATCTCTAGAAATCTATCTATGACATGAAAAATCCCCTCAAGTTTGGTATGCTAAGATGAATTCCTTGAACCTTCTCACAATTGGGTTTTCTAGATGTTATTATGATTCAAACATCTACACCTTGTAGCATGATGACTCATATTTCTAGTTTTGTATGTTGATGACTTATTGATCATGTGGAGTTCTTCATCTTCCATTACAAAATGAAATTTTCCCTTCATTGTAGTTTTTTATGACCAACTTAGGTTTGTTGCATTATTTTCTTAAGATTAAGATATCTCAGTTTGCTTCTAGGATTACTATTGCACAATCTACATATGCACTAGGTATGTGCATGGAAATGGGGGACCAAAAGAGGGTCAAAAGTAAATCTTCTTAGAAATTTAAAAAAATTGATCTTGAATGAGAAATTGAAGATGGCCACACTCAAAATCTAAAGATGTAACAAGAACACGATTCATAGTGCTTGGAATCTTGTTTCTAAACTACTTTTTTTTTTAATAGTAGAGATTAAGAGGTTCAAATAGGGGAAGCACACAAAGTGATCTTGTTTTTGTCAAAAACTAGAACTTAGCATCTAGTATGCTCCCTCTAATTTTTTTTACATATTTCACAAATCGCTTTGGTAGAAAATTAGCTAACATCAAATAGTTTATACCCAATTTTTTTGCTATTTTTTTAATGTATATAATTTTTTACTAATTTTCAATGTGGACACATTCTAAAAAATAAAAAGTTGAATGTGCTCCCCCTTAATTTTTTTGAAACTTGATCAAAAGAAATTTATTAATGTATGTAGAGTAAATTCTAGAATGTAAAAGTATAATTTGTTTCAAATTTGGATGAATACATAAAAAATGACACAAAAAAATGCTACACAAGTTTTTGGAAAAAAAATACTAACAAAAGAAATAGATGATCAAAACCTTAACATATTTGAAATCTAAAAAAAACATGGTTAGAAAAGTAAGAGAGCTTGAAGTTATCGTTTATTTCTTCATATCAACATTGAAAATGTGCAAACCTGATGGAGAGCATACTCAACATTAGTTGTTTTTTATATTTTATAGAAAACACATCTTTGGGCTTTGACATGCAAGTCCATCACTTTGGGTTGGATGCAAAAGGAAAATACAACCCTAAGAGTTGGTAGTTTTCAAAGCAAGTTAAAGTGTGAGTGCATTATAACGTGTTCGTGTTTTGGAAAACATTATTTTTTGTTTTATAGAAACAAAACATAACACATTCCTATTATGACTCGATATAGACTAGGCCTATATGGAGCCATAATGCAAGAATGTTATAGGAAAAATGCACCAAAACACCCAATGCTAATGTTTTGGAAAACATTTTTTTTGCTTTATAGAAACAAAACATAACGCACTCCTATTATGGCTCGACATAGATTAGGCCTATATGGAGCCATTATGCAAGAATGTTATAGGAAAAATGCACCAAAACACCCAATGCTCGTGTTTTGGAAAACATTATTTTTTGCTTTATAGAAACAAAACATAACACACTCCTATTATGGCTCGATATAGACTAGGCCTATATGGAGCCATAATGCAAGAATGTTATAGAAAAAATGCACCAAAACACCCATCTTTGTACACATACCTGTAAGGAAGCTAAGGTAGTGGAACAATTTCCTACACTAATCTTGAGAGGAGGATAATGCAAAACTTTACAGATCTTTACAACAGTTACAAAAACTTAAACAAAAATAAATATAAATATCAATGAGTGATTTACATGGAGAAAACTCTTTCGGAAGAAAAACCCCACTCCAAAAGTCGTCCAATATATTATTCAAAAATCACAAAGATTGCAATATACTTCCAGAGCAAGCTTCTCACAAGAGTATCACCAATCAAAAATCCAGAGGCAACACAATAGCTATCAGACTCACATATAAATGAAGATAAAATACAACATTTTTATTATTTTAAAAAAATCATAAATTCATTTTTATAATATATCATATCTATAAATCTTTTTTTTTTCCTCAACATGAAACCATTTTTTTAGCCTGAAACAACATTTTCAAAATTAAATAGATATATGTATATATCTTCAAATTGTAGGGAACTGGAAAAGCCCATAAATAGACATGTCATCTTTCTTTATAGGGAGTTGTCCCCTTGACAGTATTTACCTATAAAAATATATTAAATGAATTAGCTACAACCTTATGCAAAATTTGACCAACAAAAACCTTTTGATTAGTAAAAAGTAGATAATATGAAAAATTTATAATAGATGGCGCAGAAGATAACAATAATTCTAATTATTAGAATGGCCTTTCCAAATCACTACATTGACAATATATATTACATTTTTCTTTTGAAATGTTCTAATCTATTATATTTTCTTTAACAATTCTTTTCTCAAATCTCTTTATGCTTTGAGGCAGCTATGTGGTACACAACTAATTCTTTTCCCCTTCATTTCCTAAAATTTGCTGTTATAAAAGAAGAAAGAGAAATACTAAGGATTTGAAAGACTCGTATATGTTGCATGGTATATGTTGGTTTATTAGCATATTATTTTGAACTTACTATTCTGAACCATTTCATTTGATTGTTTTTGGACTGTGCAGACTTCCATGCATTGTGTGTGGACCAGTGGCTCACTACTTGTAGAGAATTCTGTACACATTCAAAAAATTCAGTTCGTCCTCTCCTAGAGCAGATCCCACCTTTATCTTCTATTTCAAGATCGACACTTCGACTGAAAAATCGTCTATACCAATAGAAACTGCTATTCCTATAGCTGCACAACCATAAACCAAAAGTTCTCCTCTTTGCCCAACAACATATTCTCTAACCCCTAATAAAGTAATGAAGCCTCGTATGTTTGTTCAAGTTGCTCCTGTCCAGAGCAATATTTCTCAAATGTTAAATGCAAAAGGCATGCTTTTGCGCTCACCTAGAATTATTTCACATCACTGGTCTACAGGCAATGATGGTATGAGCTTGACAAGCAAAAATTACAGCAGCGTACCCAATTACACATCATCTTCAGATGATTCGAATTCCTTATGATCTTCAGTTCAGGGAAGTGATATTAGTTGAGTGTAATAGCTTTCCTTGGTACATCTAAGATGAGGCATGGATATATTTGTCAAGTGTTACAGCTTTCCATGGGGAATATACATCTAAGATGAGGGATGGACATCCATATGGAGGAATAATGCATATTGCATCCAGTATGTTGGGTTAATTGCTTCATATCAATGCATTGTATGGCGAACCGATGTCAAGCTCCAATTCTGTTTTCAGTTTGTTGATGAGGGTAACCCAGCTCATGTTTTAAATATCTTGGGATGAAGAAGCTAAGCTGTAATAATTTTTTACCTATAGCTTGATTTATGAAACATGCAAAATGTTCTTTGTAGTGTTAGCTGCAACTAGCTATTGTATCAAAGAGAAATTAAAAATTGAAGTTAAAAGGGTGCAAGTAGTGGTATTCAGTAAAAGTTGAGAAACTGTTCAATAAAGTGCATAATGAAACAATCAATCCACTGATCCTATTTTCAACATTTCCTGGGGAATTGTTTTAAGGTGGAAGAAAGGTCTTCCAAATCCATCCCTTAATCACACATCAGAGTTAAGGGTGTGAAGTTGAATCGAGTAGGGTCTGGCTTTGTTTAAATTGGATCCTTGGATGATATTTTGTACTTGGCAATTTGGTTGCAGTTGTGTTTGATCTTTTATGTCCCTTCTGAAACCTATTGTGTAGGCTTTGAGCTGTTCTTTCTCATATACAGAATTTATGGTCCTTTCAATACCAATTTATCTTTATCAAAAACATTTTAAAAATCACTTACCCTTTAATTAGATAGCATGCAAGTCACAAAGTTACAAAACAAAAATAGACAGTGACACTGCATGGCTGTAGGGTATAATGCAAACCTTATATTGTACCAGAGATTATGAAGAAATCTATATTAGTGCATGCTAACTGATGTGCACCTTGGCAACTTGTAGACTGCCTCAACTCCCTATTTCTGCCTAATAATCCATTTTGGTTACATGTATATACCTTTTTCTCTCTAGCTAATAGTCAATTATGCTTATCTGTATATAATGCTTTATTAAGGTTTCTGGTGTTATCAATTTCTGATATGAGGAGCGTGACTGCAAGACCCCATTAGGAAAGTGCATTTATAAATATCGCTTGGTTATATAGCTTCCTTGTTATGATGGGTTTTGATTCTTTTGTAGTTTGATGATGATCTGTATGGTGAAAAGTTGATGTCCATTAAGAATGTGCGTCAGAGCTTACAAGTGCTACAGGCAGGGGACTTTGTCATGGCATAGGACAGGCCTTCCCATCACAGACAAAGCAAAGATAGGCTATATGAGCCATTCTTAGCAAAGTTACAGTGGGAAATTCTCCATGATGCTACAAATTACTACAATGAGCATTATCAAACTCCAAATATTGATTTTGCTCTAAAGAAAAAAGGAAAAAGAGGAGCCTCGAGAGAATCAGGAACAGATCTCAATCATTATTTCAGTGAAAGAATTCAATATCTCCAAAAAACAGTATCAAAACTTAATGTAGCAGTTTGCATTCATGAGCCCTCCTAAACGTACCATATGACCAATGTATCCTACACTCTCTCCTCTTACACATAGACACATTATTACTCAAATTTGTTTTCTATTACAGACAGCATTAGAAGTTTGACAAAAAAATTGAAGCATACAATCGAGGCTAATTGCACCCAAAGCTTTTCTATCGGTCTTGTTCATTCAAAATGACTGATAGCCAATTGTAATCCAGGTTTGTTCAGAAAGACGATGGACAAGGCAATAAATTGACCTTCGTTAATATGGACCTATTGATCCTGTGAATTCTTATGTTGCAGTTCCTTGGTTTGAATTATATTTTGTAAGGTAATAAAACGGCAGGGAAAAAGCTAAACCGATTTAAAGAAAACAGTGAAGAGAAAAATGAAAGCACAACCTACAGTATTCAAAACGAAATCGAAGTTTTCAAGAACTTGATCATAGCTCTGCTTGGTATAATCCACCACCAGATCAGCTCCCAGGATTTTCACAAACTCCACTCTCCCCGCGCTGCAAGTCGAAACAATTCTAAAAGCTCTGTGCGCGTGATTTGCCAGCCGAACGGCGAGCTCCCCACGCCATATACTCCTCCCACGATTACCACGCTCTGCCCCTTCTGAAAATTGATGATCGGTGCCAGACAAGTCCTTCCAAACTATCTTTGCCTTAACAGCTTCATTTGTAGCTGTGAATTTTCAGCAGTGGATGTATTTTACAGAGTATGATTGTCGGCGCTTACTGATTTGATTGCCCAATTTCCGGACTACGAATCTAAAATATCGAGCTATTTTCTAGGGTCTGATTTTACTCAACATTCAACAGAAAGCCCTAATGATGATGTTGGTATTGTTCAAAAAATATTGATTGTCTGAAGTTGATTGCCATATTTTTGATGAGCTAACAATTATAGTAGATCAGCATGCACATTTTGATGTTGACAGTACTCATGATTTTGTTATAATAACATGTTTGAGTATCACGTCAAAATTATGAATCAAGAAGCAAAAGCAGGTCTGTACATTCCCAAAACTTGCACCTCCTGTAACCTACTTCACAAACAACTTTCATTTTGATTTTTAATTAACTTTCATTGTGATTTTAAATTATGGAAAGGAATAAACTTCTAATCTGCATCCATCAAATTTCAAACTTCATTTGAGTAATGTTATAAACCACCATGTTGGGATCTATAAGAATTACCCCAAAGATGTATCTTTTGGGGGTCTTAATGATATTTGAAAAAAACAAACAAAAAAAACAATTAAAATTAAATATATTTCTAAGTGTAATGATTAAATTAGAAGTATGAACAATTTCTAAGGGTAGATCGTATTGATCAAAAAGACTATATATTTCTAGGTCTCCTCCTTTTCAAGCTATTAACCAAGTCTGTTTAGGAGATCACTAAGAATCTCACCACTAGTTTTTGAAAAAATTCTAATTGTAATGGTTAAAGCACGGGTGTATATAACTTCCAAAGATAGACGTAATGATCAAAACAAACTATCTATTTCTAAATCCCTTTTCAATTTATTAACCAAGTTTGATTAAGAGACCAATAACAAACTCACCACTAGTTTTTGGAAAATGAATACTGTTTTTAAGAGACATTGTTTATTTTTACTAAATCTATAATGAAGCTACTACTGGGAGACTTCCTTTACATTCTAAGATATAGATCCAAAAGACTTTTTTAAGGTTAATTTTCCTTGAACTTATTATTTTATTTTATTATTTGGGTCTATGCCTTCTAAATTAATGAATTTGTATATAATCTTAATCTAAAATTATTTTCACTCTAGATAATCACAGTAAAATATATTTTTCTAAATCTCTCAAGTTATTGATTGATCTAATATTTACATCATGCTAGCATTTTTCAAAAACATTCTTTTTGACATGTAGTTAGATGTCGAAATGGTAGACATTTACCCCTTATTTCGCCACTTATCACACATTCCATATCTTCACGTTCTAAGAAGCCCTTATGTCCTCTACTTTTGTATACCTAGGTGTATATGATATTAGGGGTTATTGGAGATGCCAACATGTTGCACACATCACTTTAATTAGTTATAATGGTTCATATGAATAATTTGTGTAATTGGTTATGTTGGGTAATAAGTCGGCACCTACATTATGTTATGAGGTCATTTGTATTTAAAAGGTGATATCAATGTAAGCAATATGTGAAGGGTATTGTATGTGTTTGGAAAGTATTATTGTATTATGTTGCCCTACCTTAAGGTTTATTCTATTTCTAAGTAAAATGAATACTAGGATATTTTGGTGATCAAACATCTCATGTCATGTGACCTCTCATATTCTACATGTTATTATTGTTTCATAAATTTCTAAAATCATATGAAAGAGTCTTAAAAACCATAGTCGTACAGAAAATAAATAAAAAAAAAAAAAAAATTACATTATTTATTTTCTCTATTTTACATGTTGGGGGTTTGGGCTCATATACTTTAATGTTTAATGAATCATAATGAAGTCCTTTTCTTTGTTGCAAATGTCATGTGATGTTGTAATGGCTTATTTTTATTATTTACTATTATTAGACTTTTGTATTTTTATTATGGATGAGAAATGAAATAATTTATTTTCATTTAAGTTGTAAATAATCAATAATCTTATTAAAATGCAATCTTGATGATATTAGTCTAGAAATACATGTTCTAAAATTCTCAATCACATGAAGTACCAAGTTATCATGTCATATGCATGGTTTCCCTTGATATTTAAAGTAGTAGGTCTATTCGGTCTTCAACTCCTCCACAATCATTTCATACTTAAATTTAAGAAAACATTGAGAATTGTTTAAACCACCTTGACTAAGCATATAAGACGTTAGAATATACAATCAACCTCTAAGGAAAAGTTGATTTCAGGCGTACTATTAATCATGTGATCAACAATTTGGTACCATTTGACCTCACAATTGTACTAACCAAAAGGGGTATAAATTCCCTTAAAAAGTAATCAAAATTTGTAGCACAAGTGAGCAAATATGAATATCTTTCCAACTTGGTTAAAAAGGAAGTAGAATTGCAGTACCACTAGTGTTATGAGTAGGACTAAGTGAAGATCTATTAGTTCAATATCAACCTAAATTACTAGTAGAAAAAATGAAATTGAGTAAATTTTATATACATCCACACAAAATACATATAAAACCATAAATATGTACATACTTTTCTCATGTGCAAAGGTTTAATGCCTACAAATTGAGTATATATTAACTAAATGTTATAAATAGACATATATATATATATATACATATATATATATATATATATATATATAGACATAAAATCTTCACATAATCCACAAGGCATTAATGTTGATTTATTTATACCAATGATGTGTAAATAGGATGACTATTGCACTCTCTACCCCTTAGTAACAAATTTAATTTGATGTAGTCATTATCTATGCAAAGGATTCAAGTTGAAACTCCAACTATTTTGGTTGTTGGCTTTCATCCTCTTGAAAGTAGCGAGCCAGTTTGGCATGGTAAAGCGGCGCAAGTGGAAGAAAGTTGGATCATAGTTAAAGGAAAAAAAGATAAATCCTCTAAAACCTCTTTCGACATGATTCTCCGCTCCCACAAGAAAAGTGTAAAATGTAAATCTTGAATGGTCTTTTGGAACTGGTCTTTTTCGCTGGCTGCTTGTTGTCTTTTCTGCAGCCTTGCTCTTTTTGTTAAAGGGTTTCGGGTCCCTTCAAAATCTGTTTTTCCCTCTATCAAAAATAAATTTAATTTGATGTAAACATCTCCATGTGCAAATATTATAAATAGACAAACAATTGTGTTAAACCATTATCGTCAATAAATTTATGTGATGGTTGTTTGTCCTCCTATAATCCCTACCTCTCATAATGTTGTCATCTCTACTATTCACTTGAAGGATGTGTCACCAAGGGAAGTTGAGACTTGTGTAGTATTAAAAGAGGGAGATTTTGGATATGGCATAAGACTCAAGGTCAACTTATGTGGTGGCTCCCATAACGCTTGGTAAACAACATTCAAGAACCTTGTAGGGTGGGCTCTATGTAGTTAATCCCACATCTTCTAGATCACAACATGATATGAAAAGATCATTTTTGGCCCTAAAGGCTCTCCGTGTAAAAGGTACAACACCGTGTAAATGCTGCTTATATGATCAAAAACTTGATATGAAGGGTTTGCCCCTTCAAAGAAGATTTTGTCATCTTTAACTATTGGGTCCCAAAAATTATCACGAGTCTTATGTATGTTTTTTTTTTTAAGTGGGGGTAAATACTTCTGATCGAAGGTATGAGCCAGTGAGACCACATACGGGGACTCTCCACAATATCATCCCAGCAAAGATCTGAAGGAGCAAAGATCTGGAGGAGCAAAGCAAGGTGTTGGAGCATCTTTAGGAGAAGCAAATGTGCAAGTGAAGGGCTCTCACAAGTTTGAGAAGCTTGTTCAATTAAAATGATTAAGGCAATCCCATTGTTTAGTCTTTGGGGAGCAAATTTTCAAAGAAGCTATTGAGGAATGGACTGATTTGTAAATTTAGTCAATTTTGACCTGATGTTCTAAAGGTAACTGAAAGAAGCTAATGGAAAGTAATGTGGAATTCAGTTTAATTCTCTATGAAAAGATGTGTATTTAAGGTAATCACTCTCGTAATGATCCTTTACAATGGTTCATGTTTGGGTCAAGCTCTCTGATCCCTATGCAGTCTCTAATTGACTCTTGTTTGCAGGCTATAGGAAACTCACTTAGTGATTATATGCGAATTGCTTCTCAATCCTCTACTTTCTCCAGTACCATTTTTTATTGCATTCAAGTAGAGATATATATTTCAAAGGATCTTCGTGCAAATTAGGCTCAAAATGGAGGACCGGATGTGGATACAATAGACAGATTATGACAATCTTCTGTTCCATCGTGGAAGGTGTTTTGCAACAAACGATGCGGCTTCAAAATGTTTAAGCCTGACATGGTAACTGGATCAACTTCTTGGTGGTAAGGTGCTAAATCCCACAAACTGACAATTTCAGGTATGTTGGGAAGCAAGGGCCCTCTAAACTTTCTCAAAGGCTCATTTGGCTTCAAACCCAATGAGGTTGATAAGCCATTGAAGGCATTCTATAAATACTCCTTTAATTACATGTATAGATCCTTCTGGTGGGAGATGCTCGCCTCTTTAGGGTTCGGGGGCTGCATCCTCTTCACCTCTTTTAGACCTGCCAATCAATCTAGTATTGATGCCCCATCTTCAAGGATTTTCAAAGTAGGTCAGAAATTACTATCACTACAGCAGCCAGATGTAGTTGGGCCCTTTCCAAGGTATATATGTCAGGATAGTTGATTATTTGCTATTGTTATTTTCTCTCTGGCTTTTTCAGCCTATTGCCTCGAGAACGCACAATTATATTATTAAAATACTCATATACTAGATTAATATAAAATATATTAAAAATCATTAGTCTGGGTAGTGATGAAAGTATAAAGAACAGGTGCAAGTAAATCTGCAGGGTTCTAAGCAATAAAAACACGGGCAATAAATCAAAAGTCACATAATATGCCACAGCATTATCTCTCCTGCCCCTTGAAAGCATGGATGATTGTAAATTTAAAACCAACAACAACAAAGCGAAAACTAAAGCAATAGTCTGAAAACAACATGTGCAATATGCGGCTGATGAACAAAGAGACACTAGAGCCGCTTTAGTTCTGTTAAAGGCTGAATGCAACCTTGACAAAGGAAAGGACATCTAAGAACATGCAGCAAGTAATCCCATGATCATCTTTTCACACATACACACCCATTATTGAACAGATAAGTAATGGTGTCATTAACTGAGAAACAGCATTCCTACCACATTATTCTTGGCTTCCAAACTGTAATGGAGCAATTTATAGTCCCACACCATTAGCAGAGAAACAGCATTTGTAGCAGAGAGCTAAGGGGTGTTTTATTCATTTTTACATAAAATGTGATGACCTTCCAGAGTTACATAGTTATAAACTTGTATCAGTTACCCGGAATTCTCTGTGAATTTCAGATATGAAACTTCTCTATTATCAACAAAATGTTTTGCCAATGACCCTGTTGAGTAAGGACGATGGCACTCAATGTTCAATAGTAATGCTTCATTCAAATAGAGACAATTTCTCAATTTCTAGAGCTATCACGTCCCATTGTAGTTCCCACTCTAACTTATTGTATTATTCTGGAGTTCAAATTTGCATCAGGTCAATGTAGACAACCAATAATAGATATGTAAATCAAATAAAACAGGATCCAACCTAATTTTTAAGTGGTATCTCAAGATAAATGAAAGAATTTTTGGTCCATTATAGTTCCCACTCTAACTTATTGTATTATTCTGGAGTTCAAATTTGCATCAAGTCAATGTAGACAACCAATAATAGATATGTAAATCAAATAAAACAGGATCCAACCTAATTTTCAAGTGGTATCTCAAGATAAATGAAAGAATTTTTGGTCCATCAAACTGATCTAGAAGGACTGGGCATATCCACTGCTGATAATCCAGGTCCTAAACATGGGGGAATTCAACCAGGTGCTAATGAGCTCCCTTCAAATAGTAGAAAGGGGCCCAAAAACAACTTCAGGCTGTCAATAGCTAACAAAGTCAAAAGAAATAAGAACACTTAAACCAAGCCCAAAAACAGAAGAACCCTCTAACTACAGAGAAAACCACCTAAAACAACCATGAAAAAAACAAAATATGAACAAAAATTAATAATGTCTTGGGGTTCTGTAACTTGAGATGAATCCATAGCCAGATACAAACAGCCTATCAAATTATCTTCCATAATATAGCAATTGCAGTAATATTATTTCTGAGAAGATCATTTAAAGCAAAAATATGATCAAGCAGCCTGAACCTTCTATTTATGATAAATTTCAAGTAAACTAGAGGATAAAAATAATTTTAAACATAGATTTAACTTTGCACGAAACAAAACAATTAATAACCAGGCTAATGTTGTATTGCAAAATCTTATACAAATTATCGATTTATAAAATACAATTGGTCTTATAAAAACATTTTTCAAAACAAGTCGTTACAAAATTCATTTGAAAGCAATCCCATTTAATTGTTTGTCAAGAATAAAAATGACCACTGAGTTCTTCAAAGACTATGCCAGCAATTGACTCAACAATGGCACAAAGAAAACTTGAAATGCATAGAAATATAGATCTCAAGACAATTCCCCGATAATAGCCTCTCAAGGGCCAGCAATCTATCGGTAACGTCGAAGAGAAAGACTGTTGTTTCTCTTCCAAGTAGCACGCCTAGAAGGTTGATTCTTGTGGAAGAGGTGACCTCTTCCTCGGAGACCCCTGTACTTCTTCCCAGCAGATGTTAGTCCTCGAAGTTCCCTGTGCTTGTGAACAGGATTGCATATCCAGTTTATTCTAGGATCATTTCGGATAGCCTTGTGTGCCTCATCAACAAGAATTATTTCAAAATATTTGTAGGTTGAGTCCTGTGTAGCAAAAACATAGTCAAAACTGGGCTATCATTAACACTCCAAATAACTTGCATATTGACAACAAAATACTCAGCATGCTAGCAACATCTCCTCTAGTGAATGATGATCATATGTGACTTCCAAAACACAAAGAAGAAAATGCCTCCACAGACATCACAGATTGAACCGTGCATCCCAATATTTATTGTCCATGTGCATGTCATACCATACCTGATTTATCCAGTAAGAGTTCAAAACTCTTAGTCCCCCAAGCTTCCGACCAGCTCGTTCCTCTGCCACAGATCTCAAGTTGCGCTGAAATTTGAGCTGAGTGATACCTTGATTAGTTGGTTTACCATAAACAATACCTTTAGGAACAGGCCTCTTCCTGCCTCCACGTCTAACTCTCACACGGTAAATGACATAACCCTGCACATATTTCCCAGAAGTCAGACAAGATCTGGATTGTGTATATCGGTTAAAAATAAAGGGCATTACATAAGTTACATTGAAAAACCACAAAAAGCAGACATCTAGCACACATATGGTTCTGCTACATTTCATATTAATTACACAACAGATCACTCTAGCTGATTCAAATGCATGCTCCAACTGCATCAACTGAACTCCACTAGAAGCAATAACAGACTAAGTCACAGAGTTCGCCGAATTTCAACAATGAAGTTCGAAATTCAGCGAAAGTCAAAAATGCACAATTAAAAAATGGTTCAAATTCGCCTTATATTTGTACAGGTAATGGCATTTTTTTTTAATAATAATACATTTTAAAAAAACGCTTTTTTAGGGCTTTTCACGTAAGTATCAAGCAACAAAGGCAGCAGCTAGGGGTACTACAAACTACTTAACAGAGGCAACTAGCTCTAACAATAGTCAGGCAGGCTCAGACACGAGCTAGGTATTTATACCCCCAGCTCAGGCCCCTAAATTCACCTAGATCTCACAAGTGAATAAATGGCCACAAGAAACAAAATTAAGGCAAACAGACTTCAAATGTGCAACTAAATAATCACATCAGAGGACTAGTTTTTTTAACTTGTGAACATCTGGCCAAAAGGTATGATACGCATAAGAACAGACCTAAGCCACAAGGTTCAGTTTGGGGATCCAAAAAAATCTAACAAAACTTGTTTAGTGAGATATTTTTAAAAATCTTGTGATTAGGATCAAATAATGAATATTCATTTTTTTTATATTAAAAAATCTGAATGAGAGGCAAATATGAAACCATGAAAAAATATATAATTATTTTCTCTGAAATCCTTATTTTGTTTATTATCTCTATTTTACCAAGTTGGCTGGAAACAAAGCATTTCCAGGTATGAGTCGTACCAAAATCAAGTACACATCTGAATCGCCTATGGAATCTGGGAAAGGTTTGGATTTGAGCAACAGAATTGTGTGGATACATTGCAGTGCATACCCAGGCAATTCTAGGATGGATGTGGCAAAATCCCAAACCAATTCCAAATTGATTCCAGCAATGGTCAAATTTTTCAACACAACTTTTTGACTTTTTACCAATATTAATGGTTTATGTATTACCAATATTATATATTTGATTACTAATTAATTTAATAATAAATTTATGATTTTGATTTTTTCTGTGTGAACAGTATCCATAACATACCCAGATCACCTCCAGAATTCTGCCATTATCAGCATTACCCATATCTGTACCCGATTTCACATTCGTTAACTTAGTTTTATCATGAAAAGGTTAATTTAAATTTCATGTACATATCAATTTCTAATTATACATATAATATATCATCTAAGTTAATAACTGATAGAATTTATCATGTAACTTTATACAAACCACAGGATATGCCATATAAGTTTATGGCAAATTGACGGTATTATTTAAATTCATATCTAGTAGGATATCATATAATTTATGGGAGACATCATATGAGTTCGTAGCTGTTGGATGTATCATCTAAAATTAACAGCTGACCAGATATTCTAGAGGGCTTCTCTGAGACAACTGCCAGTTCTTGAAATTGGAACTCACATTCTGCAAGAGACCAATTCATAGTTTCTATACAACAACACCTACCAGTACAGATAGCACCTATGTGGTGATGGGCAAAGAGTACAATAAGGTGTTTTCCTGTAAAATTTTGAATTGGAAATTTGAATCATTTGCTTGTGTTTTGGGTATCCCATTTTGACAGGGCATAGCATGGTCATTGAAACTCCATTTGAACCCATTCTCTGGGAATTGGAAAGCTACCTGCTCTTCACAGTGGTGCTGTCTTTTATGTGGCTATATTATTGAAGAACCGCTTTGGCATTACTTTGTGCAGCTCGTAAGTGTGCAACTAGAAGCCACATCTTAACAAGGCATAACTTTCTTGTACAACATTCCATTTTACCCCACTTTCAAAACATTGAAAAGATATTTCAGTACCGTTCAAAGTGATATATTTTTTATTTGGCTAACCACGTTGTAATATTGCTAGGTTAACACCTCGTCTGTTATCTTTGGGGAAAATTACGTGATTGAATACTTCACCTCTAGGAACCAAGCTTTGATTTAAAGAATGATATTTTTGAATTCTTTGCAGCAGTCAGCTTCTTTGGCATGCAATCATTGTAATGATACTTCCAGTGCTTTTTATGTTGTTGATTTCGTTACTTCCACTCTTTTTGATGTTGTGAAAGCTTTCATTTCTAGTATTGTTTATTATATTGTTCATGCCTCTCCTGACAGTAACATTTATTATACTGTACATGTCTCCTGATAGTAATGGTTCTTCTATTGATCCTGTTGATGATTTTATTGATAATGTGACTGCTTCTTCAACTGAAGGATGATCATGACACTTTAGTTGTTACCGGCGGGACTACTCTTTAAGTTTCGTGCACTTCAAAAACACACAGAAGGCATTGGTTCTAAAGTTTCTTATTCAAATGGTATACACAGGTGGAGTACTTGGTAAGCATGGACATGGGATTGAAACTCCCCTTGAGGTAGCATTTGAATGTGCAAAACATGGCTATATAAAAGTAATAGTAAGTGACAATGTGATACACCAATTATGGATTCTCCTCAAAAAGAAATCAGCGTCTTCATTGGACACCCATTATAAAAGCAATTATGAAAAAGGAAGAAATGTGTTATATTGTGGCAAAGCAGAAAATTTTGTGAGGAATTGCTTCAAGAAAGCACAGAGATGAGAAAGAATGATAAGAGCAGGGGAGATTCTTAGAACAGAGGAGATACTTTAGACCATATGGTTCATTCACAAAGAGAAGCTGGGATAGGTACAATCATCATGTGAAGGAAATAGGAGGCATTCTTGGCCTCAACACAAGACATGGTGAAGCCTTTGCAGGACTAAAGAAGTATGATAGAATGCATCATATTACGATCTCCATACATTTGGGTCTAGCAGCCATATTAAGATAAGGAAGCAGATGGAAAAATGATGGATAAACATTTCGTTGGATGTGAGATAGTATGAGAAAGGCATAAACATGAACATTTGGCCCTCCCTTTTCCTTCGCAATATTAATAGTTTGTCATGGAGATGATGTCAGGACACAAGATGGATAACTGAAAAATATCATGTATTTGCATATGTTAGAGCTTGTGATAAGAAGTGTGCATCGGATTGGATGACTATGTAATTTTGATGTCATCCTATACTACATGATGGAGGTTGACTCACTTATGAATGTGCTGCCCAATGATAAAATATGCAGCTTGAAGGAGTGTGTCTTGAAAAAAGACTTAAATCAGATTGAAAAATAAATCAGAGAAAATCGTAATGCATTTCAATACTACCATGCAAACAAGCAACTTGTTTGATAGGTGACTTTATATTGTACAGTCTCCTGTGCTAAGGAATTCAAAAATCTGTAATTCTAATCTGAAACATTTCGAAGTGAAGGGTTCCAGTTCAGAATCATTGGAATCAGACCATCCACAACTAAACAGACTCAAATAAAATGGTTCTAAAACTTATCAAAATTGCTGCCTAATTTAAGTGTTTTTCCAACATATGCACATATTAAAGGCTTAGTCACTTCAAAGTTCAAACCAACTTTTGTAATATCCTTAAAAAGCATTCTCTACTCATTTGCTTCTCAAAGACTCAACTTCCCACCATCCTTGGTAGTTTCTCAAACCTTGAAAATTTCTTCTTGTGTCTCAACTTCTCACTGTCGTTGGCAGTTTCTCAAACCTTGAAAAACTAGGGAAGCCAAACTTCTTCCTCTGGGTTGATATCAATTTGTGTTTTGGTTATGTGTTGTCAGATGGTATGCGAAGGGGTTGGCAGCAGTTGAGGTGGCATTAGATTTGAGTTTTAAAATTTCAAACACAGACATTTGACATTTCATCAAAGAATGATAGAGAAGTGGCTCTATTCTTCTTTCTTGAAAACTCCCCTTCATTGAAAGCTATGGCATTTGTTCTGCAACAATGTAATAAAAATAAACAATCTTTCAAGTCCTCAATTTGAAGCAGGACTTCTCAGACGTAGACGTACAAATATTGGAAGAATGGTGAATAGTTGATGGCATCTTTTCATATTGAAAGCATTGTATAGGAAGGATAAGGATAGGATATATCATAGAAGTAAAGATCCCAAATTCTTGGAAACAGGTGGAAGAGGAATACCCCAATGAGTATCACTTCAATCTACTAGATAACATGAAAAGTGACTTTTAACACTCCTAGAAAATTGATGATTTAAATATTACATCTTATGCTTAGTTGATATGGACCATTAAACACATGCAACTTAAACACTCATTGACAGCATTATTATGTGGTCTTTCATAGTACTATAAAGTTATAAACTATTACATCTGACTATGTCTTATGTTTTAACTTCTATATTGGAATAAAAGTCATAGTTGTCAAACATATTTACATAAATTTGATACTCTTATACATTGTAAACCTTACACTGTTTATTTGCATCTTTGGGAATAGTAGTCATATAGTGCAACAATTCATGTGAACTTACCTGTTTGGCCTTGTATCCCAGACGTCGGGCCTTGTCAGGCCTTGTGGGCCTGTTCGCCCTGACTATGCCAGGAAGCTGGCGATATTCCCAGCACCTCACCCTCTGCAAGAACCTCATCACATCCGATTGCTTCTTCTTCCATAGCTCCTCAATGTACTTATAAGCCCCTGCACACACCCCGCCAATACGTTTTCATAACTTTCAGTATGAAGTAAAAAATCTTCAAACATTCTCGGAGTTGGAAAATAAAGAAACCAAAGATATTATTTATAAAAAGAAGATATAATAAATAAAAAATTAGAAATCAATTTTACAGAATCCATAATAACAGAAAATACAAAAAGAACAAATAAATAATCCCATCAAAGTCATTGCGACAACATCTTGGGCAATATAAGCGTATCGTTGCAGCATAGACAATCCAAAAAACAAAAAGACCTAACTCAACCAAATACAATAAATCTTTTCTAATCAATTGAATACTCAATAAGCCACTACATTTCACCAAAATCCCTTCTACAGCTTCCATCATGCACTCAAACAAACCTAGGATTTCCTTCCAGAAGATGAAAAGCTCAATATATCAGAATCCAAAGTAAAAGAATCGAGAAAAGGGTATTACATAAACAAATATAAGGCTTTGGTAAAGCTAGCATTGTGGCTACACCTTGTGGAACAAATACAATTAGGTTCCAATATGTTTCAGCATAGACAATCCAACCACGCAACAAGATGTGAAATAGGCAAATTACAGAATTATTTTCAAAACATTTTTTTTTTTAAATATATGTGGATCCATTACATGACTTCTGAATCTGCTTATACATTTACAAAATCCGTCAAATTTACGGCTAAATAAACCACAAACCTGAAAAGGCCTTATAAAACTATAAAAATCTGAAAATGACTCATACAACTACGCCGTAAACAGCATAAAGTGAGATACAGGAGAAAACCCAGCTCAAATAAGGCAAAGATGAATCCAATCCAATGACAACTTACCCATCTCCCCTCCTCTCCGCCTGCAACTCGTCAACTTCGTATCAAAGGGAACGTTTGGCTGACAGGAAGCAGATTTATTTCTAGGGTTTACCTGAAACCCTAAATGTCAATTTAGTGTAAACCGCCTATAAGTTGTTCACATGTGCCATTGCAATAACTTTTTAAGAGGAGGTATGTTTTAAGTGTTACCATTCTATAAACTAATAATTGCACCTTAGGTTTAATGGGCACTTACAAAGATGTATTGACAATATTTTTTTTAATTGTGAAGAAAAATATTATGTATTAAATTGTTTGATGTAGTATATGTAAGTAATGTAATTAATAATAAAGTATGTAGTATTTTTAATCTAAAAATAAGGGTAAAGAAAATGTTTTTATTGTTTATATTGAATGATGATAAAGTTTTAGATAATTTAGATAGACAATTATAATTGTGGTCATTCATTATTGGGAGTTTCAAACTCATCCAAATTAAAAGGGGCATTCTACTCTTAATATAACTTGAAGCATATATAAAGTAAATTTCAAGGTGTGTTCATTCTGAAAAAATGTGGACCATGCCTAATAGTGAGAGGAGTCTTCACCTATAGTACAAATGTGCTTAGCTAGTCATGGTACTGGCCTAAGAATTGCTCCTGCACTCCCATCAATTTAGAGGTCTGATGTTTCTAAATAAAGGAAATAGCTAGAAGCATATGTTAGAGCTTTGTGTTTGTTTTTAAATAGAGTGTCCAATATAACAAAACATACTATCTTAAACAAAAGAATATCGTTGGCTACCAATTTCTCTTACCTCGAGGAATATAAAGTGTAAGAATTTAAGCTATGGTTCTATTAAAGTTAAAGTGAATGTAACCCCAATTAAGACCCTCAAAGTAGCTTTATTTGCATATCAAATAACTTCTAAGAATTTAGAGGACACGAAGAAATAACTATATTGCTTCCACAATAGTAGACATCCTAAAACATGCAAAACATAGATAATAAGAATGACTACAAATTGTTGAGAAAAGGAAATCATAAACTCACTATAATAAATGTAGCTTGACCTAGCTATGCTAATTATATATCAAGTCTTTACACTATGGGCATAAACTTTTATAGATAAATGCCTTTAAGAAGTCACAGCTTGCCAACTTGTTAAAGTTTTATAATCTTTTGATTTGAACATGTTTAAAGCATGCACATAGGATCAAATGATCATGAATTGTGTTGGTGTGAATAAGGCATACTACCTAATTGGTACTTCTCAAGCCCTATTCACACTAGTTTACTTGAGTTTACTTAGGGCATTATCACTTGATCTCTCGAGTCATAAGATTACTTAAGTTTACTTAGGGCATTATCACTTTATGTCTCAAGTCATAAGATTAAGACACGTGTCTTAATCTCATGTTGTCATATGTCCCACCTTGGTCTATATAACTAAGGGGTTCTCATACAATCATATCCAATCATATTCATGTACACATATCAATGTGCATTTACATCCTTTGATGAAATAGAATTATTCTCACATGTTTGGTCTCTCTTGTGATTTCATTGAAACTCCTAGATCTTGGATGGCTATCTTCAAAGCCAAATCTTACATGATCTATACCAACTCTTACATGATATCAAAGCTCGTAGGGTTGTTTCTTGCTATTCTTTTTGAGAGATCTAGGTTGTGAATCTTGATTGCTCTTGGAAAGTTGAGTATGATCTTTTTTGCATCATATGATGACCTGGAGAATCATAAAAACTTGATAGAAATATTATATTTTGAGGGGTTGTTCTTTGTGGATTTGTATTGTAGATTTATTTTGTTTGAATTAGACATTGGAGGTTAGATTTACAAAGGTTTGAAGTTGAGAGGTGGTTGTTGGATATGAAAAGTAGTTATATTTTTTAAGCATTTTGGATCAAATATAACTCTACCATCATGTCTAAAAGGCCCAAGAACCTAAGGATCAACTACCAATTCATCAAAATTTAATGCTTTTCCCTAGACCATTAGGGAAAGTTTTCCTCTACACAATTATACAAATCGTAGAATATTCTCTACACACTTGATATATTCCTTCAGAGTATTCTTTGATGTAGGCATTGCACAATGCTAACACCATTACAGGGTACAAAGTAAAAATAAAATAAAAATAAAATAGACCTTATATAGAGGGTACAAAGTACCCTATCCACAAGGTTCCTATGATAGGTGTAGCGTACACACCTAGTCAATAGGTTCCACATGATACCCATTTTTGCGGCCACCAATGTCAACCACTACCAAGAAATAATATACTAGCCCAACCACCATGCAACAAAACTACTTAGGGCAACCAAAAAATTACCTTGGTTGTTGAAAAGTAGTTTCTCATGGTTTAAAAGGTAATTTTCATATTAAATACAATAATTTTTAACTTTTAAAAGGTAACTTTGGAAATACATTAGCAATTGTGAGCTCCATATGAATATTTCACCCATCTTGAGGTATATTTTGTTGTTAACCTTAATGATTTCAATGTGACATCAACAAGATTTTTACCCCCCAACTCACCCTCTTCACAATTTGCATTTTTATTTTGGTACTTAATCTTCAAAGGCCTCATTCTTAATCATACAAGTTCCTTTTTTAGAACATTTTTTTAATTTGGGATAGAATTTTGAGAGCTTAATAGTGGTGTAAATAGTTTTTTATTTTGGTCTATGATTCTACCAAAATTATAGGTTCTCATAGATGTTGCTAATTAGTTCTCATTTTAGGAACTTCCAAGGTTCCATTTGGGCTCATACACTAACATTTTTTGTGCATTTTTTTTATTTTTTGTGTAATTCATAATGGTTTGATCAAATTGATATCATTCCATCAAAAATTTGTACTTTCATTTTTATATCCAAATTCAACATCTATGGTGTGATGAAGGCCACTTAGTTGATTTGGCAAGTGGCACTTATAATCACACTAAGTACAAAGTACCAAGATCATAAACTGTCAAGAGTACCATTGATTGAGTGAATATGGGGGGGTCTTCTTATGGTTTGTGGTTACATTCCTCTTTATTTGTGCTTTTTCCTTCTTGCTTCATCATGGAGCAATCTTCGGTTCCACTTTTAACACCTTACAACTATCCTAAATGGAAATCTAAAATAAACAAATTGCTAATAGTTAAAAGGTTGTATAATACAGTTCATGGGCCTGATGTTAAATCAACTAATAATGTAGTTGAAAAGAATAAGTGGTTGAATAGTAGTGAAGAATTTATTGGCTATTTGTAGTTGTATGTCTCTCCTAAGTTGTTTCACATTGAGCACTTGACTACACCTATGGCTATGTGGGCTACATTTTAAAATTGTCTGGGAAAATAGATGAAATCCAAGAACATTTGTTGGAAAATAAACTAATAAATCTCAATCCACGTAATTTCTACAATGTATAGGACTTTATCACCAAATTAAAATTGTTAACAACACAATTGAAGGATTGTAAAATTGAAAAATCATATACAAAGTTGATTTAAGTGTTCTCTCAAAGCTAGGACCTAAATATTCAATGTTTGTGTCTACGTTTTATGCTACCAAGAGTACTTTGGGGGTGAGTTTAAGATGCCTTCCTTTGCGTATTTTTTTATGTCACTCACTAGGGATCAAGATAAGATTATTCAAATAAGCACCTTGAAGTCTTCAAAATCACATCTTGATTGCAAAGGATGAGAAGGCTTCTAGTGGCAAAGAGAAGAAAGAGAATAAGCCTAAGAAGAACACACAACAACAATCCACTTCCACTTCCACTAAAGAACATAAAAATTCCTCTTGCAAAAGGGAATCATCCAAGAAGGAGAATCCCATATGTGTGTATGATAAGAAATCAAGGCATGACAAACATCAACATTCTTCAAAATAGATTGATGAGTTGAATCATATTCTAAAGAAGAATCAAATCAATTTTCCTTCAACTATGTGAAGAGTTTCATTATCATGATCTTCTTCTTCAAAATCTAAGAAATAAAAGAGGAAAGCAATTGTTTCAGTTGTATATTTTGAGTCAAAGAGATGGATATTGAATTCTAGAGGTTCACATCATATGGCTTCATCATAGATTATGTTCTCTTTATTCGAGACTTGTTCATCACCGCACATTTTGATGGCTAACAACACATATATGTGTGTGTTTGTGGGAAACATTCAATTAATGTTCTAATGAAGGATCATTTAATTATATTATTTGTGTACCTTCATCATCAATCGATATCCTTTCTATCCATCGTATCACAGATGGTGGAGGAAGGAAGAGTGTTGAGTTCACGCCAAATTTTGTCATTTTTTAAGATTTGTATAACAAGGATATTGTTGCAATCTTGAGTGTACACCTTCTCACATTTTTCTCCTATTATTCCTTCAACTAATACACGTGTTGAGTCATTAGTGTGGACACCTTTGAGGAGATACAATATGGCCATTTGAATCTTGATGTTATTTCATTGACTAAGGTTCTAGAGACATGCGGTGACATTTCATCTCCTTCATCTATTGTTGCTTCTGATGAGATTGTTATTACTACATCCATGTCTTCTTATGATTTCGTGCAACAATACATTCATCATCCTCCAAATATAGCTACTTGGGATGAGTACTTGACAAACATTACATGTTTGTTTTATGAGTCTTGTATTGTAGAATTAAAGGATGTTATTGAGGATATTCATGCTCTTCAATGTTAGCTCTTATAGAGTTGCATCATCTTCTTTGGATGTGATGGCACATTCATACCCTCTTGTTCTTTATCTACATCATCATTTTTCATAGGTTGGAATTGGTTTGGAGAACCTTGAGAAACATTTGAAGGAGACATCTTTGTCTTTGGATTATGTTCTACAACCATTTCCACGAGGTTCTATATTTTCACCTTCTTTATTGTGGCCTAGAACACCTAACTTGATTATGGAACCTTTTGACATTGATATGGTGGCACTTGAGTAGAATTCACAGACATCATAAATATTGATCTTTCTTCAAACATGTTCCTTTCGAGAATAGGAAGATATCTTGCACACATCCTTGGTGTTGTTTCTTCCTAAGGGAAGGAATGTTTTTTATCAGCTTTGGATCATCTTTAGCATTTATTATTGGAAATCTACCATCATTACAGGAAATTCTACATTGGGGGATTGCACAGTCTCTCTTCTTCTCTCTTATGGGGGTATTTTTTCCTCGCATGGGATTTTTCCCTTCTCATACTTTAGGAGAGCATCTTGTATTTTCTCTCTTTTGGAGGGGTTTTTTGCCATGGGTTTTTCTCATTTTCTTTATTTGTGATACATTCATTTATATATTGGTACCTAATATAGCTCATAGTTAGGACCCATCTTCACATCATTATATCATTACATGTTTTATTATTCTCCCTGAGTTGCACTTAGCGAGGGGTGTTGGAGTGAATGGGGTAAATTACCTAGCTGATTTACCTCTTAGGTCCTCTAATCCTAAAGATGACATGGCTTTAATTTTATTTTATTTTAAGATGTATTAAGGTAGGAAGGTATTTGGTGTGAAAGAGAATTCAATGTTTCCGTTTGGACCCAACTTAGATAATTAGATTAAGGAATATATTTTATGTCTAAAAATAAATTTCAAAGAACCAACCCTACCTAATTTTTTATAATCTTTCCAAACATATAATTTTTTAACAAAAAATTCAAAAAATGCAACCTATAGAACAAATTAATGAAAATTTTGACTAAACTTTCACCACTAAATTAAAGGATTTATTTTATTTCCAATATTAAAGTACAATGAACTAACCCTACCTAACTTTTTATAATATTTCTAAAAATGTCAAAAATTTAAAAAACTTCCAAAAATTGTGACCTATGGAGCAAATAAATAAAAACATAAAATCACAATAACTTTTAGAAAACGCACCTTCAAAAGCTGAATTTTTTTCTAAGAACTTACCTATGGTATACCTCAAAACCCAAAAAAAAAAGATCAAATTTTGCACCAATTTGGAAGAATATGGTGGAAACAAGAATGATGGCCCAAATCATAGCTCTGATACCACTTGTTATGATATTTCTAGCAAATATTTGTAAAAATAAAAAATATAATAGACCACTTCGAGGGGGTGACCTCCATTATTAGGTAATAATATATGGATTCAATAGTGTAAGATATGATGATATGGGAGAGAGTTATCTTCCTTATTTATAGGCTAAACTATGTAGGGACATACCCCTTCATCCTAATTAAAGAGTATTACTGTATTAACTAACATTTATGTTAGGATTAAGCATGCCACAAGTGCTTATCCTTAGGAATATATCATATTAGGCTCATAACAGATGTAGATGTTTTATTCGGAAGGATACTATTTGTGTGATTATTTTGGACTGAACCTTTGTTTGACGTTGAGGATTGATTTTGATCATACTTTGGAAAAGGATCTTGATATATCCCTAATTGCTCATTAGGTGAGAAGGATGTATGACCTTCCACTATGAGTTCACTACGATCAATTAAATCTTGGATATAGTTCTTAAATTTCATGCATTTTGAGATGGTATGGCTTTTGACACAATGGTACTCATAATATTCATTTTC
>VDFB02000003.1:76755790-76869407 GCA_007258455.2 Sequoia sempervirens | reverse complement strand
AAACAAAATTAAGAACATTTAATCTCTTTATTTTGCCTACCATTGTTTATAGGTATTGAATGTGTCCTATATGTAGTTTTGTAGTCTGTTTTTTAAATAATTAAAAAGTGTGTCTCATTTCTATTAATAATATTTGTTTTTAGTTTGTTTTTTAAAAGGAAAAAGGAATTATAATAATCATGTTTGTTTAATGAGTTCGTATTGTTATTTATCTATATTTTCTTTCAAAAAGAGTTAAAATATTTATTTTTAATTAAAATTATAAAAATATAATTATTGTTATTTATCTATATTTTCTTTCAGAAAGAGTTTAAAATATTTATTTTTAATTAAAATTTTAAAAATATAATTAATTATAATTGTTATTATTTATAAAATCTAGAATCTTATTGTTCTTTACATGTAATTCAAGAAAAATAATAATTAATACTTTGTTGCAAATTGTAAGAGTGAATTGCATATCTTATATTTTCCCCTTTCATTTTGAATGGGTTGCCTCATATGCACTGATTAGTGTACAGGTGACATGCTTCTACTTAAAAAATTGACATTAATTTTAATATACCTTTACATATTCCAACAACTAGACTTAATATGCAAATTATCTATTATTTATCTTGGGTTGATTTTACAAGGGTGATTATGACCCTAGATTAAAACCATGTCATGGATTTGACCCCCTAATTTCTAATTTCAAATTTAACCCTAGGCCCAAGCCAACCCCCTTCCTACAAGCTATTACAAGATGACTTGAATGAAAAAATATTCAAGTACATAGTGTTGTATAAATGGACAAACCTTAATTTATTTAATAGATTCATCACCTCCTAGTTTGATCATCACATCATCATCTACAAAACATTATCCAAGACCATCATAACATTATCAACCAACAATAGTATTTGCGAGACAAGAATAAGCAAAACATATTGCATAAGTGACTCATCGCCTCTTAATTTGATTATCACATCATCATCTACAAAACATTATCCAAGTGCATCATAATATTATCAACTAACATTAGTATTTGCAAGACAAGAATAGGCGAAACATATTGCATAAGTGTTTGATGTGGCGTTGATCTTGTTCACTTCAAAGAGTTTGACCAATGTGAAATTCCTTGCATAGTATTCTTCAAGACCATACTCTCCGTTATTTAATACTACACTTGTACAAATAAAATATGAAAAAATAAAAAACAAATTTATTTTTTATACATGATAAATGATTTATAAATGCAAAATAATTTCACTTTAAGTCACAATAATATTATTTTATTTATTAGCTATTATAACACTTTATTAAAAAAAAAAAAAAATTATATATAATTTTTATTTAAAATGTAATATTTGAATATTCAAAACATTTAACTTAACCACACTACTAATAAATAATTTGAAAAAAAAAAATCAGACAGATTACAACAACAAAATAATCATTAAGAACAGAGGGCCTAGCTCGATTCTCCTCCATACGTCGACCACCTGAAAAAAAAAATTACAAGGAGGGCTGCAGTCTTTTAAAAAAAAGAAAACTAAACCATTACCCTTAAAGAGTCTATAACAGATTAGAAACCTAGTGTTAGCATTGTTTCCCCACTTAAAAAAATCCTCACACAAAGAGATTAAAAACATTTGAACGGTGAGCGATGACCCATAATAGGATAGAATGTTGAATGGTGGCAGAAGATGAGAGAACAGCAAATCTAGTGTAGGTGCAGGGTGTACCAGAAGTGATGATGGATCATGCCTTGTTCCTTTCCCATGATTCTCCAACTCTCTTCTCCTCTGGCGCATCTCAAAATCGCATTTCTTGTGCACAATTTGTTAGAGCGTCAAAATGCAAGGGATTTCCCAATAACACTCATGCTGGTAGACTCTCATTAAGAGCAGGAGCGCGTCCATTTAATCTTCTAGGCAAGCGAGTTTGCGATAGAGGAGTGGGCTACAGCAGTAAGGTGATTGCTTCAAGCACACAACTACCTGTGCAAGAATTTAGGAGTAAAACTCCCCAGGACATGAATGTTTTAGTAGTAGGCTCCACTGGCTACATTGGCAAATTTGTTGTTGTGGAGTTAGTGAAGCGAGGGTTTAATGTGTTTGCCATTGCCAGGGAAAGAAGTGGTATTGGTGGAAAATTAGGGAGGGAGGAGATCAAGGAAGAATTGAAGGGAGCCCAAGTGTGTTTTGCAGATGTAACAGACATACAGTCTCTGCAAACAGCAATTGCTGATCTGGGTATTTCTGTTGATGTAGTTATATCCTGCTTGGCTAGCAGGAATGGCGGTGTAAAAGATTCATGGAAAATTGATTATGAGGCTACCCACAACAGCCTTATTGCAGGAAAGGCGGCAGGGGCATCACATTTTGTTCTGCTGTCGGCAATTTGTGTGCAGAAGCCCCTTCTGGAGTTTCAGAGGGCCAAGCTTAAATTTGAAGCTGACTTACAGAGGGAAGCAGAGAATGGGGGGCTCACTTACAGCATTGTTAGACCCACAGCCTTCTTTAAAAGCTTGGGAGGTCAGGTGGAACTGGTTAAAAGTGGAAAGCCCTACGTGATGTTTGGAGATGGAAAGCTGTGTGCTTGTAAACCCATGAGCGAATCAGATTTGGCTGCCTTTATTGTGGACTGTAGTTTAGACAAGGATAAGATCAATAAAATTCTTCCAATTGGTGGCCCTGGCAAGGCCTTGACTCCTTTGGAGCAGGCAGAAATACTGTTTAGGCTTATGGGCAAAGAACCCAAGTTTTTGAAGGTGCCCTTGGGAATAATGGACTTTGCAATAGGATTCTTAGAGTTTTTGCAGAAAATTTTCCCATCTTTGGAAGATGCTGCCGAGTTTGCAAGGATTGGGAGGTACTATGCTGCAGAGAGTATGCTGGTTTGGGATCCACAAACAGGCAAGTATGATGCTGCTGCAACACCCAGTTATGGAAAGGACACCCTGGAGGAATTTTTTGACAAGGTTTTGCGAGAAGGAATGGCCGGCCAGGAGTTGGGAGATCAGGCTGTGTTCTGAGGCAAGGCTTTCCTCTTTCCATTCCTAACTTCTGCTTGTGGATATGGGCTCTCAAGTGGCTCAAAGTAAATTTCTAGCATGTTGTTTGTTATTTGGATATTTGGATGTGTCAAATGAAAAACAATGTGCCATTATTTAAGCTCTTCCTTCTTAAGTAAAGTTAAGAGAAGATGCCATGTGTTAATTTTTTCATAAGAAAGCTTTTATATGCAGATTCATTCAAACATATGCTCTATGCTTTACTTTCTTGCTCTGGTTTTTGTTTCTTCTCAACTCCCATGTTTTACACCTATAGTTTTTCTTTGTCAACCCTGTCTCTGAAATGCTTCCAATAAAACTACTGTCTTGGTTGCAGACATAATTTTTAGAATGCATTATTTGTAGATCTGATCATGTGAATTTTTTTCTTTGATCTATTATCAGAAAGCAGAAAACAAAAAAACTTGATTTCTTCTCATCTGTGGGCTAACACACTGTGTTCCCCTGTGACTTAATCTCCTTGTCCATTTGAATGGCCTCAACTCTGTGATTTTTCACTTTACAGAAATTTGATTAATTTGAGATGGAATTTTATTCCATTAGATATTGAAATCCCACAATTTAATTATGAATGTCTTAGTAACATCAAGTAGAAAGTACCCAGAATTCAAAATCAATTACCTGTAGAATCAAAATCTCAAATCAAGGGGCTTGACAGAGAACCTCGTTTTAGAATAGGAGTTTCAACATCTAAAAAACAGTCTCATTAAAACCAAACCATTAATAACTAAAGTAGAAAAGGCCTCCCAAAACCTCCAGACTATCAGGTTGCTTGCTTTCACCAATCCTACATTTAGAGGCAAATCTTGCTAAGAATATTTTTTAAGGATTATACTTTACTCTAATTAATTTTATTTACATCAATCAAAAAAATAAAATTATTAAAATAATAATTGATTAAAGATAAAAAGGATTATTTCAGAAAATTAAATTATGGGTACTTAGTTTTATTTTTAATGTAAAAGTCTTTGTTCATGCATTAGAAATCTATACATCAATACTTTAATGTTTATTTTCTATTGATGACTTGAAAATTTGGCTACACACTATCAAAGATCATATATGTGATTGTGGAGGTTATATGAATGTGGGCCTAATTTAATGTGGGAGTGATCTTATAACTTGTTGGAATGATATGGTAATTTGTAGACTTCTAACTTCACTCGCTTTGGTTTTCTAATGTATGAATGCATGTAAAGATTGTAGTGTTTATAAACATCTTAGGGGAAGTTATTGGATTGCAAGGTTCATGTTCTCCTAGACTAGCTCCCTAGACAAACCAACTTTATGGATATAAGAAAATGATTAAGGACTATAGGGAAGCATGCAATATGCTCCTATGATGATGATGCCATGTTGATGTAATGCACTTGTAATCCAATTTCAAAGAATGTTATTTAATTATGTTATTTTGGACTTAGGTGCTAGATCCTAGATTCTAGATGATTTGTTTCTAATTATGGCAAATCTTTAAATATACCACCCTAGTGACTTATTTGGCACAATTCACAATTTAGTCAGCTCATAATGGCTAGTCAGGTAAGAAAAAATTTAAATGAGTTTTTAACTTTGAAATTGTGGGGTCCAGGAAGTTTGAGGGAGAATGAAATATTAATGGAATGGAGTGAAATTTGGGGATGTATGATGTTGGTACTTGGGAATAGGTGAGGTTGTTTACCAACTTCCATGCAAATTAGATCATCTTACACACTACTTAATGCATTAAAGATAACCTAATCCTAATGGACCCAAAATGCATGGGAATGCAATTTTCATCATTACATTTTTTGTCCTGCCACAGCCATAATTTGACTTGCATGTGAGCCACTATGAAAATGCATGTCAAAGTAAAATCAAGCAACCAACATGAAAATTTAAATATTTTTGAACACTCAAAGGATACTTAATCTTTGTAAAGTGACAGATCATGGATATGTATTGTCTCTACTCTCATGGCCATGAGTTTTCCATATTGAGCACTTGCAATAACATTTTTTTTTGCAATTATTAGTACCTATCAAGCATCTAAAAGTGGGCAGAGTTACGAGTTAAATAGTTGTAAAAAAAAAAGAAACTTGAGTAGGGTGAGAGATTCCACCTATTATAGAAATTGATAAAGAACAAATCAAACTACGAACAAATGTAAAAAGGTTGTTGACTATGTGGATGAATGTAAATAGGCTCTATCTAAATATAGATGGGATGCCAAAGATCTTTGTCTAGATGTGAAATGCCATACCCCATTTTTAAACAATTAAGTCACATTATATTTACATTGCTTATTTATTATAATCAAATTATGCAATTAAAATTGTGTTTAATTGTTGTTTTTCTCAAGGATTTTTGGAATAGAATATAGTTTCCATGTTTAGATTATTCCAATGTATATATATTCAAGTACATATTAAATATAGATACTATTTTCAATGACATGAGAAATTGATATGATTTTACTTTATTATTAATCTGATCATTTGATTATTGATTTGGTTATGGTTAAATTGATATAAATGTGGCTAACAAAATAACTACTTTGTGGATAATGAGGTATATGTAGGACAATTTAGTTCCCCCTCCTAGTTGAGAAGGGAGAATATCATCAGAGAGATGAATGCAGATCGAGGTGGCCAACAAACATATCATGTCTTTGGAGAAAAAGTAAATACACATGCACACACGTATGCACACACACACACACACACCCACACACACACACGTGTGGTTTCATGTGTATTTAGAGGTGTCGGTTCATTGTAAGAGTGTTAGTCCATGTTGGTTCATGCAAAGGTAACTATGATGGCATTTGTAGTTTAATTGACAAAAGTTGTCTTATACTTGATTACTTTTTTATTATGGATTTAGTATGATTGATGCTTGATCATACTCTCCTGGATGTTATTTTTGTGTTCACCCTACTCCTTGATCACTAACTTGGTGGTGTGAGAAAGAGAGAAATCTATTCTCTAAGTAAGAGGTTGTTTTTCCATGTAAAGAATTAAAAAATAAGTTTTAATTGTTAGAGAATATTTTTAAATTAAAAATAAATAAATTTTAAAATACTTAAATGAACATGTCACTAAAATGCGGGAAATTTATGGTAAAGTAGCTGAAAATTAATTAAACTCCTCTTAGCTCACCACCACACCATTGGTTATTCGTCTGGCATGGAGGGACGAAGAAAAAAAGAAGCAATAGTGGGAATAACTACAATCAAGTGGAGAATGAGACAATTATGGCATTCATCAAGTGGCACAATAATAGAGTGTGAAAATAAAATTCATAAGGAAAATATGAGGGAAAGAGGAACATGACATTTTGTTGGGATCTACTAGTGGTTTTGCAAATGAAAGACAAGGAGAGGAAAAGAAAAATTAGGGTGAAGTAATTTTCAGCAGGTCAGATAGATACTTTCTTTTATATTTTCTTGGCTTAAGAAATTCATGTGAAATTGTTGTGAAGAATACTCTACATTTGGAAAATGGATATAAGGTATCGCGTAATGTTTCCTTTAGGAAAATAAATCTTTTTATGAACACTTTCAACTATTACCCTACTATAAGGACTCATTTCCATATGTATTATATAGTATGTATGTATTATTTTAAGAAAATGTATACATAGGAATACATACATTGTAAGCACAACTAATCGTAGAGGACCCCAAATACCAGTATAATCGATTGCATAGTAGTAAATGTTTAAACTACAGTAATTTTATAGTTTTATGAATTAACCAAATCCATAAATGTAAACATTTATTTAGAATCATAATGATGAGATTGTGAATTTTACTATATAAAGACAGTATTTGGTGGACACCAAAGTTCTAAGTTGAACTCTTTTGCCCAAATAGATATCTATTATTTTTCTTGTTTATATAAAACTTATTCGCCCAAGTAGATATGTATTGTTTTTGCTATACACACACACACACACTAGTTCATTACATGTGGTATCAGAGCTTTGGGTTCAACACTAGCACCTACAAGCTCACTGCAAACTTTTGCAAGGAAAAATGTCAACTAATAGACCATTTTCTTCTTGAACCAAACATGATAGGAAATAGATCTTGAAAGTATGCCAAGAAAATGAAGAATAAAAACAAGAATAAGAACAATACTAAGGAGGAGACCAAAAAATCCAAACCATCCTTGTTGGAAGAATTGTGGTTATTTGATACTAAAACCTTGGCAATAGCCCTAGACCATATAAAATTTCTCAAAAGGAAAACAAGTGGTGTCTAAATGCAAAAATAATATCAAGATTTTAAAACCTTCTATGATACATGACATGCCTTTTAGGTTTGGTCACAACACACCAAATATAAGTAAAGAAGTGATAACGAACTACCTATGTGTACATCCTCCCTCAAAATTTGTATTACTAGACTTTGATGGAGAAGAAAAACTTGAGGTCCACTTATCTGATAGACCTCAATAGTGAAAAAGATATTGTAACTCAGAGATCCCTAGATATAAAGAGATTTTCTATTTTAAATAAGGATACGAAATGTGTGTGTGTGTGTGTTTCTATGCTATCTATTGATTGGTGTGTTGTTTGAAAATGAATTAGAGAAAATATATAGTAACTTTGTCAATAATTTTTCTTTAGACAATAAATTTATCTTAGCAACGCAAGACCTAACGTAACATCATCCTAATGTACCAAGATCAAGATGGTGTGAACAAGGACCAACCTTGGGGTGAGTGTGAATGAATATGGAGTTGTTGCACAAGATTATGTAGCTAAAGTAGACTAGATTATCACAGCCTTAAATGACACTAGAGAAAGGATTCTAGCTCTTAAGCAAGAAGTCTGAGAACCCTAGAGGAAAGAAGTTGAAGAGGAAGGGAATAACCATAATTCGAGTGTGAGCTTGAATTTCAATGCAAACCTACTTGGCCAAACCATTAATGAATATGTGATAAGGAGAGAGGATATTAGGTCACATTTTGACTTTGAATTGGCAAGAAGTATGAATAAAATCAATCCACCAAAATTTGGTGAGACTGTTTTGGGGGACGAAGTTGAATCTTGGTTGAATGAGATGGAGAAATACTTTAATATCCAAAACTAATCTAAGGTTACAAAGGAAATTTGAGGAGTGTGTCAACTATTAGGAAACTTCAACTTGGTGGGTGAACTAAGATGAATTTGGATTCCACCATTGCTATGTAGGACCATTTTGTGATCTTGTTTAAGCAAAGGTGGTTACCCCAACTCTACTTTGGTCACAAGTTGATGAACTTTCAAAATCTTAGGCAAGGAGACTTTTCTATGACTAAATAAAGGGATAATTTTACAAGACTATTGAAATATGTTCCCAATATCAAAAGGATGAGTGGTTTTGGATAAGGAAGTTCATAACAAGGTTAAATCCACAAATAGGTGGAGAAGTGGATGTCCATGGACCTTCAACAATGGATCAAGTGTTCAAGAAAGCTATAAGCAAGTGCATAAGCTCAAAACCATTACAATGTATATAGAGATTTAAAAAGAGGTTTAGAGAAAGTAAGGATTTGAAATTCTTCAAAAATAATGATTGGAACCAACAATCCAAACAAAGGTTTCATGATAGGAATTCTAGGAATAAAAATAACTCCAGCTTTAGAAAAAGTGAAAATGAGCAAAAAGGGAAGAATGGCGGGTCAAAGGATCAAATACGAAATAAAAGAGGACCACCAAGAGGATGTTTCACTTTTGGAGGTGACCAATATGCTAATAAGTGTCCCAGGTGACCTCAAGGAAACAATTTTAAAAACACTACATTGCCTTCTTAGCAAATATTCTTTCAACAAAGGTTTCATGCCATAGTAGACAATCACCAAGCTAATTTCTAGATCTCTCCTATTGAAACTTCAAGTACACTCTTTGGACATCTTGTTTCCATTTTAATAGATATAGGATCCATTGAATGTTTGGTTGCTACAATGTTTCTCAATAGTATTTCTAGAAGAGTGGATTACATGGCCAACTCTTGGTCAATTTAGTATGCAAATCAAGTTAAAGCTAAGGTAGAGCAGTGTATGTTTGAATTTGAGTTGCAATTATCTACTTTTTACATTGAGGTCAACGTATATGTAGCACCTCTAAGAGCCTATAACATAATTCTTAAAATGAATTGGTTATGGAGACATAGGGAAAGAGTAGATTGTTTCACAAATAGAGTGTTTAGATGACCTGAGAACTTGGGTCTATGTTTAAGGAGTAAAATGTGATGTCCAAATAAGGAAAATCTTTGACAATGAAACTCAAGAAGGTAAAGAGAAAAAGTTGTTAGTTTTATGTTATCAAGGTCAATTAATTAGGAGATCAAGAAGAGCCTACCTTTCAAAAGTACCTTTTTATATGTGAATTTCAAGATGTCTTTTCAGAAGAGTTGTTAGGCTTACCTTCGAGAAGAGAATTTGATTTCTCTATAGACATAATTCTATGATCAAAATCTTAGTTTAAAGCTCCATACAAAATGACCACTACAGAATTGGTGGAATTGAAAGCTCAACTAAAATATCTCTTAAAAATTTTAATCAGGCCAAGTGTATCAGCTTGGGGAGCACCTATAATCTTTGTTAAGAAGAAGGATGGTAACTTACAACTTTGCATTGATTATAGGATATTAAATAAATCCAATGTTAAGAACAAATATCCTCTACCTCATATTGATGATCTTTTCAATCAAATGCTTTAAGCTACAATCTTTTTAAAGATCGATCTGAGAGCCAAATATCATCAACTAAGAATAAAAGAGGAGGATATCCCCAAAAAAACTTTCAGATTCAAGTATGGCCATTATGAATTTACAATTCTACTTTCGGCTTAGCCAATGCCCCATTCGCTTTCATGAACCTGATGAAAATCATATTCAAGGATCTATTAGATAAATGTGTTATTGTATTTTTAGATGATATTTTAATCTACTCAAGGGGTCAAGAGGAGCATAGGTATCATCTAAAGTTGGTACTTTAATGTCTAATGGAGCATAAAATTTATGGAAAATTATCCAATTGTGCTTTTTTCAAAAGTATAGTATTTGGGCCATGTTATCTCAATGAAAGTCATTTAGTTGATACTACTAAGATAAAATTAATTCTAGATTGGTCAATGGCAAAGAACGTCCACAAAGTAAGAAGTTTTATGGGACTAGAATGGTACTATAGGAAGTTCATGTTGATCTTTTCCAAAATTGTCAACCCCATCATGTCACTTCAAAGAAAGGGACATCAATTTGAGTGGATTGATAAATGTGAAGAAGCCTTCAAAATTCTAAAGGAAATATTGGCCTTGTCTTTGATTTTAAGAGTTCCATACCCTAAGGGTCATTTTGTTGTTACAACAAATGCATCAAAAGAGGGATTAGGGGGATTACTTATGTAGGAAGGTCAAGTAATAGCATATGAATTCAAAAACCTTCATCCATATGAAGCAAATAATGCCCTACATGACTTAGAATTAGCAGCAATAGTTCATTCTCTTCAGGTTTATAGTCATTATCTACTCAAAAAAATCTTCAAGTTAAGGACTGATAATCAAAGACTCAAGTATATCTTCAGCCAACCCAATCTGAAAGCATGTCAGAGATGTTGGTTAGAACTCTTTTTTTATTATGATTTTAATATCAAATACATAAAAGACAAGGAAAATAGAGTGGTTGATGCTATTAGTTGTTAGCGACATCTTGCAACTATGACGACTATCAAGACAACTTTTAAAGACAAGATTATTAAATTCTTAGAAGGAGATGAGTATTATAATCAAGGGAGGAACTTGTAGAAAACCCTCAAGATCCCATATATGATGGTTTTCAATTTAAATTTAATGGTTTATTGAGGTTCAAGGGTATAATATGTGTTCCAAATCAAGTAGATTTGTAAGCTAAAGTGTTAAGGGAATCACATTGTGCACCCTATTCAAGACACCCTTGAGTAACCAAGTTGTTAGCAGACATAAAGCTACTATATCTTTAGAAGGGAAGGGAACAAGACATAGCCAGTTTTGTGGCTAGATGTTTGGAATGTCATAGGGTTAAAGTTGAACATGTGCACCCTATTGGATTGTTGTATCCCCATGACATTCTAGGCTAGAAATGTCAAGTAATTAGTATGGACTTCATCCAAGGTTTGTGTATGTCTAGAAACTATCATGATATGATTCTTGTAGTGGTTGATAAACTCACTAAGGTTGCACATTTTATAATGGAAATTTTGAAGGATGGAGCTCCTATTTTAGAAAAAAGGTTAGTGCAAGAAATTTTCGAACTTCATGGGGTTCTTGAGAAAATATTTATGTATAGGGTTGCACAAATGACTCTGAGGTTTTGGCAAACCTTATTTTGAGAACTAGGAACACAATTGAATACAAGCTCAACTTGCCATCCAAAAATTGGTTAGATTGCAAGAGTGAATTAGGTGTTAGAATATATTCCTATCACTCTACTCTAAGGATGGCTCCATTTGAAGCATTATATGGTAGGAAGTGTCAAACTCCTATAAGTTGGGATAATTTGGAAGATAGGATTAGCCTTAGGCCAAAAATGTTGATGGAATTGGAGGAGCAAGTTAAACTAATTTGAAAGATATTAGTGAAAGCAAAAGACGGGTAGAAAATCTATGCATATGCAAAATAAAATCCACGACTATTTTCTAATTGGGGACAAAGTTATTTTATAAGTTTGGGACCCATTATTGTTTGGGAGGTTAGCCAAACTTGCACCTAGGGTTCATCCCACAATAATGGGTCCCAAACTCGCACCTAGGGTTCATCCCACAATAATGGGTCCCAAACTTGGGACATCAACTTTTTTATCTCGAATGCAAGTAAAAACATAAAAAAACCTTGGTTCAATTTTTTTTCTTCAAACAAAGGTACCTTCATTTGAAGGTATGTCAAAAAGTACCTTACATTGCCTTGATCGCCTTTGAAAATCTTTAAAAATTCTCTGCCAATGAGGAAGTATCGTGTTGAATTCAAACTATACGCATCATCAAAACAGAACCTTCGAGAAAAGTCATTGAAAAGATACGATGACATCTTCAGACACATGTCACTCTCTCACTCTTTTATTGTTTGAAATTGGGCCCACCACAAAGAATCTGCGGACCCGTGGAAACAATAAGAACATGCCATGTGTCCTCTTTTTGCAAGTTTTCCATTAAAAACTGGGCCTACATTGAAAAGCTTGTGGACTCACAAAAATGTACAAATATTGCCAAGTGGTAAACTCCCTACACCTTCGTACTTGGAAAAGGGACTCGCCACAAGAATTTTACGGACATACAAAAACCAAATAATGAGATGGTAGATGTCACCTTTTTCACCCTTTCGTGTTCAAAAAATAATCTTGCTCAATAATTCTACGGGCTCATGGAATTCATGACATGTGTCGCCCTCTCGTGTTTCCACAACAAAATCAAGTGCTCTTTTAAAAATCTTGTGGTCAAGCGGAATTAACCAAATACCGCCACGTGTCACTCTTACCACACCTTTACAGCTAAAAAGTGGAATTATTAAAAAATATTATGGGAGAGTGTAGCCAATTACCTACCTCCATGTAGCAACCTTTCCGTACCCCCACAATTAAATCTTTCTATAGTGAAAATGATTTGGCGGACTTGCGGAACCCGTGACAGGTGTGTTGGCAACACAAGGGTAGACAACTGAGAGGGTGGGTGAATCAGTTGTCACAAAAAATTAAACTTATTAAACTTATTAACCTTATTCTCAAATCTGATTAATAAAAATGAAAGCATAAATCATCAACACATCAGAAACACACATAACACCAAGATTTTTTACGTGGAAACCCTGTTAGGGGAAAAACCACGGTGGAGGTCAGTCCACAAGATTATACCCTGTTAAAAGTATAAAGAATAATAAATGGGGAATGCACATGCATTCAGACACACTACCTAGATCTCACTGCTCAAATACAACAAGGCTTACTGCCCAAAGGAAGACACATTGTCTTATAGAAACATTTGGATTACATCTGCAGGATTTTGAACTGAGAAAATAGCATCTGCTAATGCCTGATTACAGTTCTGGTTAAGCACATGAACACTTCTTCACACTTTGCTCACTCTTCTTCACACTTTGCTTTTGCCTTCGAATGATTAGGAAATTATTCACACATCTCACACACGCATTCCTTCAAATGGAATAAACAATCGCTTATATATATCCACAACAAGAGATTACATCACTACATGTCAGCTTCAACAAAATAATAAAACATATGCAAACTGTCATGCCTAAAACAATAAATAATTTTCAATGCAAATCAACAAATGTCGGCCTCAACATAATGAAGACCCAAAACAAAATCCTCAAACATGAAACACCTTCAAAAATTATTCCTCAAAGATCCACAACACGCTACCATCTCCTTGTCGGCCATGAACATGAAAAACATGAACACACGAGAGAAAATAACCAATCGCGATCACAACAATCAATGCGAACATGCAACACTGATAGAGCATGATCTAGAAACATCCACAAACATCATGAATCACTAGAGAAGCATCTGCAACAACTGAACTTACTAGAATCACATTATCTTCATTTAGGAACATCAACTGAAGCAACAAAATAACTGTCAGAACATAACTACTCATAACTCGATCAAATCTTCATGTGGATCTTAGAAACTTAACGTGGATAAACTAGATATACTCAATAACAAACCCTTTAATCCACAACCTCTGATCATCAATGTACTAAGCTAACCAACAGATTGAACTTCACTGCATCACTGACAACCTGCAACTTATTCCATTACAATTTTCTCAATATCCTCGACATATACAGCTTCTAATGTCTTAAAGTCCAATAGTGTTGGCATCAATGACAACCACATATCAGCAACATCCAACAAGGTGTCACTCTTTTCGTGATCCTACACCTTGAAATTTCTTCAATAAAATATTACTTGCATAATTATGGAACCAAAAAGAGAAAGGGGACAAAAGATGGTGGTAGTGGAAATGGAAATCAAATTTGGACCTTTTGACTTGAGTCCAAAAAATTTGAAAAAGGTCTAAAGTTCTTAAAGAAGAAAAATTCAAGGCCAAAGATGGAAAATGAACTTGGACATCTTGATAAAAGGTTCAAAAGTGTGGCCAAGATATGAAAGTTTGAAAGGACCATAGAAGAAAAAAGGGAACGGGAGCCGGAAATGAAAAAGGAAAATGGAGATTTAGACTAAAAGTGCAAATGGTTGATCGGGTCCTAAAAGTCAGATGAAACAAGAAGGGAAAATGGGAACTCGAAAGGAAAACATACTTTTGGACTTGATCCAAAAGTTTGTTTGGGACTGAAAGTTCCAAAAGTATAGAACAATGAAAGGAAAGAGGAAATAAGGAAGTTGGGAAATCAGAACAGAATTGGACCTTAATCCAAATATCTAATTGGGGCCCATAGTTTTGAAAGGCTCAAAAGAGAAAGAAGAAAGGAAATCGAGAATCGGGAAAGGACTTAGACCTTGGTCCTAAAGTCTAGTTGAAGCCCGAAAACCCGAAAGGATCGAAGATAATTAAAAGAAGGAAGAATTGAAGAAAGGATATTGACTTGTACCTTAGTCCTAGCATCCATTCGAGGCCTGAAAGTCCAAAAGGCTCTAGGAAGAAAAAGAAAGAAGGAAAAATCCATCTTTTGAACACATTTGCAATATGGGTTTTCTAGTACAACTTGGCAAGGAGATAACACATCTATCATAGATATTTTTGAGCATGATAAACCATTTTGGGATCTCTTGGATCAATTTTTACTATTAAGTCATGCAAGAAAAGAGGGGTGTCACAAAGTGGTAACATAAACAAAAGGAAAAAATGACTTTTTTGGACCCTCTGAAATTAATGGTGAGCTTAGATCTGCATCAAAAAGTTCCAAAATAAACCTACAATACAAAGTCACAAAGAGGAAACTCCAAATCTAGTTTTTCTTTTAATTTTTTATGATTCTCCAAGTCATCATTTAATGCAAGAGAAGAGCATACTCAAATTTTCAAGATCCACTAAGATTTGAAACCTAGGTCTCTCAAGAAATACTAACAAGAAACAATACTAGAAGCTTTGATACCATGTAAGAGTTGGTATAGAATAATCTACACCATGCAAATTTGGTTGAAGATTATAGCCACCCAAGATCTAAGAACTTCATGAAAGCAAAAAAGAGATCAACTATGGGAGAATAATGTTATTCTATAAAAGGATGCAAATGATATCTTATAATGATATGATTCATTAGTGTTGTATCCATGTTATGATTTACATATAAAACCACCTGGTATATAGCCAACGTGAGACATAGGATTAGACAAGATCATGAAAAGTGTCTTAATCCTATGTCATGAGACAACTAATTTTAAATGACTTAGGACACAAATATTAAATTTTAAAAGATAAGATAAGATCTAAAGACAACCAACACCTTCTATAAATATTCCCTCTTAGGACCTATGTAAACTTAACATGTAAAACTAAGGCCCACTAAGGAACTAGTTAGGTAAAACACCTATTTACACCAACACCCCCACTTAAGTGCAACTTAGGGAGTAGATTATTATGCAAATGATGAAAAATGCAAGGATGGATCCTGGATACAAGGTCATGTTAGGTACCCATGTACAAATGAAATCTCTCACAAATGGTGAAAAGGAGGAAACCTATTGGGACAAAAATCCTCTCCAAAAGAGAGATGAAAACAAAATGCTCTCACTGAAGAATGAGAAGGAAAAAACCTCGTGCGAGGAAAAATATCCCCCCATAAGAGAGAAGAAGAGAGACGATGTAGTTCCTCCTCAATGTTAAGTCCCTTGCAATGATGGTAGATGCTCGATGTTGAATGTTGAAGATGATCCAAAACTGCCAAACAACATTCCTCCCCTTAGGAAGAAACAAAACCAAGATGGTATGTAGGAGGTCTTCCCATTCTTGAAAGGAAGATAAGGGAAGATGAATTATGTGTGATGTATTTGAAAAATGCTCAAGTGTCTCAATGTCGATGCCAAAAGGTGTCACACTCCAAACAAGAATTCTAGGCCACACTGTAGGAGGTGACCCTTTAAAATCTCCTAGAAATGATTGTAGAAAACAATCCAAAGACAAAGATACCTCCTCTAAAAATGAGGAAGCCTCCTCCAATGTTTTTTTAAAATAATCCACACTCATGTCAAACTACGAAGAATGATCATGTAGAGAAAGAACAAGAGGGTTAGAGTGGTTCCTCACAACAATTGAAGAAGGATAATCTCCATCAAAGAGAAGATATATGCAATCAATGGTGTCTCCCAAATTTGAAATTTGAGACTTACAAAAAAACCAGCAATGTCCATCAAGTACTCATCCCAAGTAGCCATCTTTAGAAGACAATGTATGTCTTGTTGCACAAACTCACAAGGAGCCAAAATTGTGGCAACACAAGCATCATTAGGTACAATAGTAGATGAAGGAGATGAGATCTCAATGCATACCATTCAACTACACTTATGGGTAAGTGCAAGTTGGGTCAACAAAGAGGGGAAGTTTCGGCCAAAAAAATATCGAATGAAGCGAGTACTCGTTTCAGAATGGTAACTTGAGCCTAAACGGGTACCCAATCTAAAAAATTCCAAAAATAGAATGAGTACCCATTTTGAAGCAAGTACTATTTTGAAAATTTCCAAAAATAGAAATTTTTTGAAATGGATACCCATTCTAAAATGAAAAATAGAAATTTTTAAAAACGAGTACCTGTTCAAGAAATTTTCAAAAATAGATTTTTAAAAAATGAGTACCCATTCTAGCTTTAAAGAATAGGTACCTGTTTTAAAACAAGTACCCTTAGCCTTTGACCCGCAACTAAAAAACTAAGATGGATTCAAGAGAAATGTCCAACTTTGGCAATATAGTTGATGGACTTTTTTTCACAATTAATCTATGAAATTAAAAGTCATTATAGATCACGATGTCTAGTTTCCAAATATATAATGTTTGTTAAGATTGGATTATGTTTTCTATTTTTTAATTAATTTCTAAGCAAACTAGTCCATAAAATTGAAATATCAAGCTTTTTTTGTTTTTTAATAACTTTTTTCTTTTCTTTTTTGCAAAAAAAATTATATATCAATCTTCAGACAATTCTCTACACAATGAAAAAAATCAAGAAATGTTTAGTTCAGGTCCAATTATGTTCATACACGTTGATTTTTAAAAATAGCAATTAAGTTCAATAAAAATGCAATAAACAAATATCCTCATTAATCTTCATGTTGTTACATACTTTCCCCCAAAGGAATTAGAAAAATACTTTTATTTAGGTCAAAAAGTGGTGTCCGTACATGTGCATGGTATGGTGAAAAAAAAGTGACTTTTAAAAAGTGGTTTTTATATATGCCTATTAAAATTTAATTTCTATCATTTGGGTATTAGAATAAATTACATATTTGGAAACTAGATTCAAAATACTAAATTTCATATTGTTGACTTTTTTTAAGATCCATTGTGTAAGTGCTTCAAATTTTCAGTCCAAGCGTGACAAATTCTAAAAAATAGCAAAAACACTTCCATTTTTTGAGTTTTTTGTGGACACAACTTCTTGCATCAGCCCTTATCATCCTCAAATGATATTGTGTCCTCGACATATGATGAAATAAGAATACTAGATGATTCAATTGCTGTTGGTGCAGAGGAATTAGGCAAACGGATGTCATTAGCAATGTAAAGTTGATGCAACTAATGGAGTTCATAAAAAAGTTTCAAATCATCAAGTTCTTTCAAAAAGCATTCATCTATTTTAAATTTTTTCTTCCCACAGTAATCACATGTTACTTTTCATCCATTAGAAGACATGATCACAACAACAAACACAAGATTACCCCCCCTTAAAAAAGCAACGAAGTGGACTTGATCTTAGTGCTTATAGATGTCAAATTTAGCCACAAGCCCAAAGTAAAAATTTTACATAGAATGAGATCAATCTAATCACGCCACTATAAAGTACACAAAAATATGCACTTAAATAAATTCACCCAAAAATGTTACTATATGAGCAAGAACGAAGCCTCATAAGTTCCCAAAACAAGAACGACTCAATAACACTTATGAGAATCTGCAATTTTTGAAAAAACTCAAGCACCAAAATCAAAACCAATTGCACCACTACAAAGGGCACAAAATTCTACCTCAATTTTTTTTTAAAAATTCTCACAAAAAGGAGGTCGAATGACTGAGTTATGGTTGTTTAAAGTCGGACTGCAAATTCAAAATTGTTGATGAAGAGGGGGGGCAGATTGGAGTGACTTGTTGGTGGTCATTTGGTCATCAAATTTAACACAATCACAGATGATGGCCATTTGACTATCAAATTTAAGACAGTACTTCTGACGGTCATGTGTTCATCAAATTTAACACGGTATTTGATGATGGTCGTTTGGGTGTCAAATTTAAGATAGTCGATTAAAATTTTAAAAAGAAAAACATAAAAAAATTATGACCACAAAAATGAAATATTATATATGAAATAGGGGTTTTTGGGCCCTCTAAGCACATGGTAGGATCATGTTTAATCCAAAATGCTCTAAAATGATAGCTTCTTATTGGATCTGGCAATGAACCTCCTTCAAATCCTCATATTTTTCCTTAGATTTCTAATTTGTATGAAACAAAAGGAAAACATGACTATCTTGGACCCACTTAACTCAATGGTGAATTCATATCTACATCAAAAAGCTCCAAAGTAAACCTGCAATACAAAGTCACAAAGAGGAAACCCTAAATCTAGTATTTCTTTTAAGTTTTTTATGATTCTTCAAGTCATCATTCGATGCAAGAGAAGAGCGTACTAAAAATTTTAATATCTACCAAGAATTACAACATAGATTTCTTAATAAATATTAGCAATAAGCAATTCCACAAGCTCTAATACCATGTAAGAGTTGGTATAGAATATTCTACACCATGCAAGATTTGGTTAAAGATTATATAGCCACCCAAGATCTAGGAACTTCATGAAAGCACAAGAAAGATCAACTATGGGAGAATAATATTATTCTATCAAAGTATGTAAATGATAGATTATGATGATATGATTCATCAGTGTTGTATCCATGTTATGATTTACATATGAGACCACCTGGTTATATAGCCAAGGTGAGACATAGAATTAGACAAGATTGTGACAAGTTTTTTAATCCTATGTCTTGAGTTAGGACACAAGTATTAAAGTTCAAAAGGTAAGAGAAGATCTAATTGTTACCTATTTTTCACTATGAGCTCAAACAGGTAGAGCTGAATTGAATTCATCATTGATAGGTACAGAAATTTCCAAATTTTTGCTGCTAAGTATTCATTGTTCATCATAAAGATCAGATTACATTTTGATTACAGTTTTATTATGCAAGTATTTGAAACAGAAAATTGGACATTTGCATAATAATGCTTTTTATTCATTTTGAAAAAATTGAAATCCCGCACAAGCCGCGAGAGTAACTGAATTTGATTGTCTTAATCAAATAATGAATACAAAATGGGATGGAATACTACACTACTGAAGATAACGTAAACACAAAGGAGGGAAGCAATTCATCATTTCATGTGATGATGAACCACTTTTGCTCGATGTCTTCAGTTGTTGTGTCTCCAAGCTGCAGCAATCTCAATTCCACGCTCCATGAATCTGCAAGATTGTAAAAAGAATGATGTTAGAGATTTACTCTAAGCAATGATAAATTACATTCTACTTCATGTCTACGCTACCAACAGGAATGTAATATACATTCAATCAGGCATTCACCAGATGGTTGAGTTACAAAGGCTGACAATCAAGGAAAGCATAATTCAATGGAAGCTTTCAGCTTCATTTATTTTGCTAACATGTTTGTTTAAATGTGAAAGAATGGGTTCATTATGTTTGTGATCATTTTCATCAAATATGTGGAGCAAAACGGGCTCCCCCAAGGGTTGAGCCCGGCGTATCAGGAAAGCATCCTCTCATTCAACATTCATACATGAGAGTCATCAAATAATCAAATATTCAAATTATAGTCATCAAGAAAGGACTGTTGTAATAAGAGAAATTCACAAGAGCAACCTTTGATTCATTATGACAAAAAAAAATTGAGCAAATCATCCTTTCACTCATCATTCAAAGGAACAATCAGAAAATGATATGTTGAAGAAACATCAACTTCATTTGTTATCTTTGTTTCAGCGCTACCTAGCATTCATTTTTCATTTTAAAAAGGTATTGAGCCCCTTTATACTAAAGGAAAAAAAAAAAGGTAGCAATTCATTTTAAAAACTATTTCTAATAATTCAAGATTCATTCATAGTCTATAAGTGACTTAGAGAAACAGTCCAACATTCATGCATGAGAGCATCATATCAAGAACTGTCATGAAATAAGATTGTTGTCACAAAAGAAAGGACAATAAGGAACTCACATTGCTCATACAAAAGTAGAGGCACAATATAATCATAAATACCTTGGGAAAGTCTCTCATAAGAAATGATAGCTACATTAAGACAACAGTGAACAAGGCCAATGAACAATTGACAAGACCTCATAGAGTACCTCATTTCTATTATCCAGTCAAAGCTGTGAGGTACAGTTACTAAAGTAAATGTAAGAGCTAATAAGCTATGAAGGATCAAGTGGCAGCAGCTTATGAATTAAATGACAAATGCATTCAAGAGTGGAGAATGGAGATTAACAGTGTTCTAGAGTAAGAGAAAATGCTAACAGAGTGAGCAAAAAATCAACAAGAGGGTAATGTTGCATAAACTTTACAATGCCATTTCATTGTGAGTTTGAATTTAAAGAGTAGTAGAAAGCATCATTCAAAAATGCAGCCACAAACATGTTTTGAATGCAGATGAAAAATCAAAGGACATCCTTGTACAATGCACATATGCAAGGAAAGGATTATCACGGACTTTAGCATGAAGGAGCGGTCATTAAAAAGATCAACTATATAGAACTAGTTGTTTTGCAACAAGTCGCATATTGAATGGAGAACAGTCATCATAACCAAGCAACAATTATAAGCATTTGACACTATTGCGTAATCAAGTGAAGGGCACGACCACTCAGGTATTTCAAAACATTCATGATTAAATCATTTGGAGGTATTATCTCAAGTCACTATAATGTCATCAAAGAGGTAAACACTATAAGAAGATTGAGGTGCATGGTAATACAATTTCATTTCAATGTCTTATGAACTTTTTAAAACAGTCAAATACAGTTGTGAGATATGTACATACAAAGATCAAAAGATCTTCAGCATTCAATAAGCATTCAAATTCAAAAGGAAGTGTTTGATCAGTTTATCATTTCTCTTCACTATAGTTTCCAGACAACATCAGATTTGTGCCTTAAAAGAATGATATGAGTGGATGGGATGTATGTCAGAGTGACTCTTACAAGTGATGGTACATGGGTAAATTACAACTCTGGCAAGCTAATGTGAAGAGGGATTTATTTCTTTTCCTCAAATAAAAAATAATATGATCATGGCGGCCTGCAAATCATAATGGAAAAACCCAGAATATAATGCATTAAGCCCATGATTTGCAGTGAGAAAATCAAATACCTAGAAGATGCCATGGAGGGGTTTCAAGAAAACAAACCCAGATTTCTCATGCAAATGGAGAAAGGTCACGGCTTGATAACACAAGGAAGAGTTTGCAAGGATTATCATTTTGTTTCACAAAATGCTTTATCTCAATTCAAAAATGACAAATCTACCATAGCTAGAGAAAATTTCAAAAAAATCTCAAGTCATTATTCACCATGGTGGTTGAAACCCCAGATAATGCATGAAAGAAGAAAACAATTCCAAAAGCTCAGACATGAGCTCCAATGGCGGCTTGAATTAAGAAAAAATACCTCACAGAAATGTGTTTTCATGGAACACAATATTGCAGCACATGCACGAAATGGATAAGTTGAAGATACTTTAGAAACTCTCAGGAAAACGTGACTTGCAGTGCCAAACATCATTAGCAAATGGTGCCAGAATGAGAGCTTTGCAGAAGAATAGAACACCTCGAGGAGATTGTCATCTCAGGGAGTGGCGCCATGCAAGAAAGAATAAGGGTCAAGACAAATAGCTACAACAAAACGAATTCAGGCACAAGAGTCTTAGCCAAAGTTTTGTTGTGCAATAAAGGTTCTCCAAAACCCATGTGTAAATGTACTTCAGAGCTCAAGATAGAGGCATCTATGGTGGCCCATACAATAGTATCAACAGAAAACAAATAAAAACATCAAAATTTGCTTACAGCCGCGGTTGTAAAGCCTATAAAGGCCCTCAAAACTCATTGAAATGTCTATCTAGTGAAGAAATTTGACTTACCTGGCATTGTTATGATAGACTCCTTTGAAGATTCAGCCCAGAAACAGCAAGGTATGGTGGATTTTCAAGCTCCAAATCAAGAAAATTTCCAGAAACCCTCCCAGGCATGGTGGCGCAGCAGCTTGCCTTTCTTTTCCTCCAAAAACTCAAAATGCAAAATGATTCAAGACTTTTAGGGTTCGACTGTTTTGAGAAAATTCCCTAATCATTGTTTATTGTTTTTCATTTCGAATCATTGATTTAGTACTGACTGTTAAGTCAATAAAACTTAAACATGCTTAGGAAGCCCATGTATGCTGATAGTTGACTTAAAGAATAATTTAAGTCATTATTTCTTTTTAGAAATGATAATGAACTCATGCATGTTTGCATGATTTTACTCAAGCTATTATTGTAAAGATATTAATGTATGATTACATTAATATTTAAAATGAAAATAAGGGGGAGCCTTGCACATTTAACTATTAAAATAATCATTCATTGGTTTTTTTTTATATTTAATCACTTAATCCTCTTTAAGGAAATCATGCAGAGGATGTAGATGGAACTGGAGAATCAGAGATTATTAACTGAAGATTAATCATGCACAATACAAGGATGGAATTTCAGTCATCACGGGCGAGTTGATAAAAACGAGGTGGATTTTGCATGTTTTGGCCCATATTCTCAGGGATTTTCAATGCAGTTTGAGTGCTCTATAGTTCAGTTATGAGTTGAACTTGAGTTTGGATCATCATACACTCATTTTTGCATGAGTTTGAGCCTTCTTTTCAAGGATTTTTTCTTTTTCTTATGGATTACTTTGGAGATATCAATTTTTACACTAAGTTTCACTTTTAGTTTCATCTCCATGCCTTTCAAAGGATTTTTGTATAAAGTGCAATGACTTAGTCATTTTGCACTAGTTCTTGTTTTTTAGCCTTTGCATTCTGTAGAGTGAATTATCTTGTAACTCATCTTTCATATTCAGATTAATACAGCAGCAGGTTTACAGGTTCAATTTGTGTCATATTTGCGAAGATTCCTTCAATTTCAGTGAAATTAAAAGTTTGCCTTGTCATTATGTTGTTTTTTATGAATGATTTGATGAAGTTTTACTGTGTTTAATATCAAAACCTTTAAAATTTTGTCTCATTTATATTTGCATGCATTCAAATAGTGAAAATCATAGGTTTAGGGTTGTGTAGCAGAATAATCTATTCTTCTTTGCTGAGAAAACTTTGTTTTCCTTCAAAGGTAGTTTATTCATGCTTTCCTTAGAATCATTTTTGTGGTCAAACTGTCGAATTGACTTGTATGGATAATTTTCCTGAAGTTTATTGTGAATCATAGTTGCAAGTCTTTGTCAAATAGGTGCATCACCATTGATTTACAGTTTTACATGCATTTTTACATAACTTCTATCCTTTTCCCAGCAAGTTACCAAGTTATTAATTTAAGAATCATATAGGAACTAGCCTAGAATCTGGAGGTCTATCTTCGCCATAGAAATACCCACAGCCTAAAGATAGTTCTCATGTTTCAATAGATTGTTGAATTTAGTCATTCAAGCATTCGGGTGCAATCTGATTGACAACACTAATAATGACTAACACCTTCTAGAAAGATTCCCTCCTAGGACCTAAGTAAACTTAACATGTAAATAGGGCCCGCTAATGAACTAATTAGGTAAAACACATATTTACACCAACAATACTTCTTCAACTGAGAGCTAAGGATCGAGGGGTATTTATTTTTTCATAGTCATTTGGGAACAATCTTGTATCCATTCTATCAAAGTCATCTAGGGAACAATCATGTATCCATTCGACCAAAGTCCCTAGGACACAGTCTTAGCCTCATCCCTAATATCATAACTCTGGAGGATCAAGAAACTTGGTAGATGGCATAATCAATGAATATAGGTAATCACCCTCACCAATTAGGCTCAAATAATTGAACTACAAGGCTTTTTGAATTTTATTAAAAAAATTAAAAACTAAAAATATATATATAGCATACAACAGATGGATTTGTAAATAATGCAATATTTATGTTTCCCAAAATTCTTTATAATTGAAATGGATATTTTACTTATGGAGAAGGCAATAATTGTGGAAAATTTTGAAGGTTGAGATTTCCATACTTGGTAAGTTAAAGACATAACTTGTTTTAATTGAAAAAAAATATGGGTTGTTGTTAACAAGAACACTCTAAAGTCAATATGTTGATGAAGTAGCAAAATGATTTGTAAGATACCAAAAAGGAATAACCATTATTGGCTTGGGATTTTTTTATGCACAACTTTATCATATAGATCTTACAAAATCGTCTAATATGTCGGATGGTCTTAATACTTTGTTAATATCACAAACACCAACATAAAAATAGAGGAAGATGAAAATGAGTTACAATACATAAGTTCATTCAATTTTGTGAAAAGCTAATTAGTTGGAGTAAATGTCAACATAGGTGATGTTGATTCCAAGGCTATTTTGTTAAATAGTATGCTTGCTAACTATTCATATACCATAAGTAAATCAAAGCTTGGAAAACATTCTCCTCATTAATTGATGAAGAGATTCTATCCAAGAAAATGTACAGAAGAATCTATACTACTTGCAAAGAACAAGTTCAATAATTCTCAAAGTACAATGTAATAACCACCCCTTGGTTACTACTAGTTTTTTTTCCAATTCACAAAAACTACTAGCTTAATCAACCAATAATCTTCCATCTAATCTAGAAGGGTCAACTTCATACCTTCTCCAATCATCATTATAGTAACGACTCGCACCACCACTCATATGCTTGCACTAAAAAGTAGTAAGTTCTCAAAGTCGAGGTCATCCCTAGACCTGAAACTAAATTTTGAGGGTTCATTCACGATGACCTTGCCTATGTATCCCCTTTAGGAATCAGAGGCTTCATTATTTCTATGTCAATGATAGAGAGAATTCATTCTCTTCTTTTGTATGATATTTTTGGTCTTGATTTTAAATCATGACTATTCATTAAGCTTTTACTTTCAAATTAGTCCAATTACAATAGAATGATAACAACACGTTCCAATAAAGTGTTGGTTCCATACCAATTATTAGTGTACAACCACACACAAAACCACATAAGTTTTGTATCATTCCAACATCTCATTTTTAGAAAGTAATTGGCTCAAGAATACATCAGTTATACATAGGGTGACTAACTCATGCACCCATCATAGATTTTACAACATTGACTAGGTCTTACACATATCATAGGTACAATAGTGACTAGCTTATACATATATCACTAGTACAATATGGATAACTTAACATCATATGTTCACATAAAGATCAATTGGCACAATGGAAATGGAAGCAACCTATTGCATACAACATCCCACTGCCCAATTTCACTAATACATAATACCATAAGTAGATCCCTTTTAGAAAAATAGTGTTGGTGAATCTCATAAGTTACATTGAGGGACCCATCCTTTTCCCAATCCAACACCATCTATGATGACAATCAAGCATCTCATACTAGTTGATGTCTTCATTGGAAAGGGCATAAGTATAACAATTTGCACAAAACTTGAGGCCATTTACACAAGTACAAAATGAGTGACTAACACATACACAATGGCCAACTAGCAATATGAAGCATATGTGACACAACTAAATGTATTTTCCCATTACTTAGTTCACTAACCTACCCTTTTAATGCATCCTAGTAAGAAAAGGAATGTCGATGCATTCCATACTACATTGTGGGTCTCATCCTTTTTGGAAGTCTTTTGCACTAGTTGTGATGATGGGAAAGCATCTCATTCTACTTGTGACCATCACTTGATAAGAAGTAGGTGTAACAAAACATGATGCATAAGGCCATTAATAAGATTCCCATAGCTCATTGAATCATTGAATTGTTGGATTCATATGACTATCACCCCTAAGCATCGACAACAAGTTTATCCAATATAGAATGGGTACTATTGGACATATATCACCATGTGGCCTTGTTGATATGTTGTAAAACCACTTCACAACATGGGTATTCTCAAGCATCGATCTCCTTTATGTTACTAGTAATAGTCGACTAGATCTTGAAGATACAACAAATAGCTCTAAGCATCTGTCACTTGCACAATATTGGTGACAACCGACTAATCACTCTTGTATCATAATGTGGATAGGTCATGGCATTGTCATCTCTTCATGAAAACTGGCTAATCCTCAAAATACAATGGATAGCTCCAAGCATCAATCACCTACATGATAATGGTGATATCTAATCAACCACTCATGTATCATACTTGATTCTGACATTTAGGGATCTTATAGCAATGTACACATAATTCTACATCACAAGGGTTCACAAATATGGGTAAAGTGGACCTAGATGTGTCATAATTAGGTGATTCATGAGCCTATACACAAAATATTATAGATTTTGAGGTTAAATTAATGGCACACAGATAACACATTGAACCCACATGAGTTGGCCTCATCAACACATGCACATAAATAAATACTAACATAAAATAATCAAATCCATTCACTTCATTCAAATTTTATTTAGAAACATATTATTTGAAAACACATTATTTGTTAGATACAAGTTATCAAGCTTTCTTAACTTATTCATAGTCATCTAATGCAATTGTTAGCATCAAGTTGAAGCATACTATAAAGGTAATGTCAGAAAAATTTAGGAACCCTAAACCATTGAGTTGATTTCTAAACCTCTCCCCTATGGACTTGGGTCACAAGGGCATCCTTTTCCTAAGGACTACCTACATGCCCACTTCCAAATAGGATTGAATTTCCATGTAGTTCTTCATACAAGATCTCTCAAGGAACATACACTTAGAGTTCCTATGTAGAAAATCCCTCATCCAATTAATAGATAAGTGTAATATAGTTTTCCACCTAAGGAAAGTTAATTAAACCTTAAAAAAATTATATTAATTCTACCTTCCAAATGCACTAAGGTTATATACACATTAATATTATCTTATGTGAGAGAATAAGGGCTAGCTAGGTTTTGTCAATAATATTTTTATCCAAGATATATCTTTGTAGGCATGGAGATCCAAACATATCTGGGTACAAAGTTGTTAGGAAATCCAAACTCAATCTAAGAATAAGACATCAGTAAAGAGTGTAGTGTGTCCCTATATAGTAGTAGTCAAAATATCATCACCATGCATTAATATGAAAAATCCTTGGCATAGGTCCAATGGAGTTTATGTAACGCCCTGCCACGAAGCCCTAGAGGACAACTCACTACAACACATAAAAATGAAACAATTTGTTTTTTGAAGAGCAACATACTAAGAATGCAGATGATCCTATAACTTTTTTTGCAATCTAAGTCCTCTAAGGTTCCAAGGTTACATTACTAGAATCCCATTAACCAAACTAACAAGAATAGTAAATCATCACTAACATTTCATTAATCCAATTTCATTTAACAATATGAAATTCCATTTAATCCATCACATTCAATCGAACAACCAATATGATTTAACCATAACATGCCATTAATAAACACCATTCATAATTAATTTCATTAACTAATATAACAAGGTACATCATTATCATTGCTCATTACTAGAGAGAGAACATCAATAAATTATAACATTACATCCATACATCAATGTTTCCCTATGTTCAATTGGGGAAGATTACACATCTGAGTTACAATACATGATACACTTGCTTACAATCCAATTCAAGTACATGTGAGATAGATCACTCGAACTGGAACAAGTGCAGAAGTCCACATTGACATGAATAGTCACCATGAACATGAACATCAACAAGGGAACCCAATAGAGTACAAGGCACATTCCATCCAACCATGTGGAACCCAAAGGTCCACCCCTTGTGCTAGGAGATAACACATCCAGTCTCACAACAACAACAATAGGATGACCACAACTGACGTAACTAGGCTAAATAGAGAACAACTAACATTACAACAAACACATCACAAAAAGTCATACATTGCTTCCAGAGGAGTCGGGACATCACATACCAAAGGGAGAGAATAAACAAGGAAATACCAATCTATAGAAGAAAGAGTGTCATCGCATGGTCCTAACATGGGTTACCCTGGAAGTCTCTCACTAGTCGTCGGCCCCCATCTATGGTTACCCTAGCAGACTCTCACTAGCCATCGGCCCTATAGGGTGATACATGTGGAACCAAGCTTTCTTTCGTGAGGACAAGGAAGTTTGTCTTGCCAACCAAGCCTTCTCAACCCATCCTTAGCCTAAATGAGCACTATAGGCATGGGTGAGGCATTCACTTATCTTGATTAATGTGTAAACTACCCAACCCCCTAATTCATTTTAAGTTATCAGAAACTCCCACATGGGTTATCCTGGCACCACTTTGTGCATCGGCCCCCAGTGAGAGCCACTCTCCCTACTAGCAGTTAGAAGACCCAATAAAGCCAACAGGGTAAAGCCAACATGCACATAAAATAAAAAATCACAAAAGTACATATCTCAAGCAAGGCATGGACCATCTCGCTCTCAATACACAATTGTATTACAAATTAAGAGTGCATGGCTAAAGACCCACATAATATCAACCATATAAAGGATCAACATAACAATTCAATCAATAACACATTTTCCAAAGCCTTTGGAAGACCACTTAACCTCTAACACAAAAAAACTCCCACATAGAACAATAACCAAGATTCACTTCATTATCAAAACCAAACATTAAATTCAACACAAATAATCAGTCAAAAATACATCCATGAAGAACAGTATTCCACATCTCATGATGCTCACATGCTTAGCCACTAATCAACTCAATGAACCATTTGCCATAGTAACAAATGTACCCATTAGCTAATTACATGTTAATTTACATTCTAACTCTTAATTAGATATAAAAGCAATCGGCATTTAATACTTAGTACAAGGACAATCTAGTTCTTATATCTAGTCAAATCTTTCAATTATCTACAAATGTATATGTAAGTCACTTATCATCTATACTTTCACATAACAAAAGCAAACATTATTTTCCTCTTATTCCAAATACAATAGGATATATATATCTATAGATACTTAAATAGCCACATTAGGTTTATTCATGTGTACACAATCATATAATTCAAACACACAGAAGATCTACTATAACCATTATTTACTTTAAGCATATATATATATATATATATTTAATGCAGTTTTCAATATCTTATGTCAATTTATAATGGGGTATATATTTATATCTATATATATAAATAAAAGCAAATGCCAATTATAATATACATATTTATCGATCTACATATAATTGAAAGCCAAGCAAGATACATACTCCATGAACTATTTAACGCAATGTAAAGCTATCAAATACCAATTATAATGCTTACAAAATCGAATTCCAAAAGCCTTACTAACAGATAAATTAAAGTCACGGGAGGAAGGCTTAATCAACGCATTATGGGATATAAATTATCAATACAAATCAAAAATCATATATCAAAATTGGAAGGCAAAGCCGAACCCTAAAATGTTGCAAACTAACTTTTGCCAGGTTGGGGAAATGTGGGGGCGACGGCCACCACCAAGACGCGGTTGGGAAACAGGTAGCAAGGCAGCCAAGATACGATGTACAGGAGGCTTCCAAGAATGAAGACTCACCAAAGAACAAGGATGCACATTATAGTGCAAATACAGAAACATAAAAAAACATGACATATTTTCAGCAACTACCCAAAACATAATAACATAAGATGCAAGGATCAACTCGCAGCCCCCAAATCGCTATAAACAGCGAAAACCAAATCTTAAGTACATTCATCAAATGCCAGTTATACAGAATAATCATTGATATGAAATCACAGTAAAAGTATCGATATTCTTGCATGTAAACCACAGTCTAGAATGAAATGGCCAAAAAAATCAGGCTACTACATCGAATGGTCAAGGAGCTAAGGCTAATGAAATCTTTCAAGTATGAGAAATAGGCAGGTGAAAAGCTAAATACTACAGCCTTACCAAACATCATTGCTACCTACAATAGTATGAGAACAATAGAAATGAGCATACATGCATAGGTTAGATGCAATGACAGTGCATGTGATTAACATTATATATGGTTAAGCAGCATTGAAGATATATATAAATTCTTGAAACATAGCGAAGGATCTAGACTTAGAACTGGTCTAAGGATAAAGGGCTTGCACAGATTCATTCAACATAAGAATACAAGAGTTCAGTTCTCGTGACCATGACCCTATGTTCTAAACTTCTAAAAGAGAAGCATGCGCTAGCCTATAAATGCAAGTGCAGTAGTGCTTACAGAGGGTAAGGCTATGCGGCTAGACAGTGGAGGCATCAATCCAGTTTAAGAAGAAAGAAACCATAAGAAATGCAATTACCATTTCAAATTGATAATGAGAGAATATTTGTAGATAATTTGATCTCTACCTCGAAACTTCGCCCTTAGATCAGTCACTACTGAACAACATCTTACGCCATTCTACCGCAGTATGCACAAACGGATTTGTTGAAAAGGCTTTAAGCATCCAAAATTAATTAGCAATTTTAGGGCTGGAGACGTCAAGGCCGTAAGCATCCATTGGCGAAACATTAAAACTTCCTTTACAGGAAAACAGAGCAACCACAGTGTGCAGCAACAACAGAATACAAGGGAGGATTCAACATCGCTCCGGCAGGGAATAGAGAGGGGTGCTAAAACAAACATTCAGCCCCCAAACGTTTTTGCCATTAAAGGAAAATATAAAAGAAATTTGAAAGATTCTCAAAAAACGCAATGGTTGCAATTCAGTACAGAATAGACTTATTAGAGTTCTCAGGAAAGCAAATGAATTAAAGATTTTACAAAATATGCACAAAGTAATTTGCAAGGAAATAAACCAAGAATCCACCAGAAATTTTATCTATTAAATTATTTCAATCCAAGATTAGGCAGAGGTAAGAGTCGGTAGGTAATGGAACCCGGTATTATTTGTTTGACAGAGCTGAAATCTTGATGTGGATCTCTCCAAAATCCAACTTATGGCTCCAACAATTCTGCAGCAATTCCAGTTCTAAAACCCCAAAAAATCAGAAGAACTTCCGAGAATCAAGAAAACATTCCCAAAAGAAAAACAAGATTAGTTTTCAAGATGGTTGCAAAAGCCCCTTTCTTTTGCTAATTAACCAATTTATTTCCTCTCCCTCAAAGCCCATTACTACATGCTCTTTTATTACTTTTATTTATTTATTTAATTTTCCCCCACTACTGTCAACTGCCACTAATTTTAATTTTTATAATACAACTATACTTTAATGCTTGCACATAATAAATTAAACAATTAAAATATTAATTTATTAATTTAATCCCTTTCATTTTAATTTTACTTGCACAATGCACTAATTAATATATTTATTTAAATATTTTTTTATTAAACCATAAATTTTAATTTATTTAAATCAAACAAAATATTAATAATATTTTATTTATTAAAATTACAAATATATTAAAATGTTTATTTAAATTATCAAATACCTTTATCCACAATAATCTTTTAGATCAGTCAAGCACTAATCAAGCAATTAACTCAATGAACATAATACCAAATAATACCTAGCCTTGAAGTAAAACGAAAGGAAATACACAATGACACAGACAAACCAACTCAAACTAACCACACAGACAAGGAATGGCAAATGAATACTCATCCTCGTCAAGGATGATGGCTCAACATAGGGGACCTGATGCTATCTCTATATTATCAATCTCCATTGGATTTAAGGCACGCTCAAACCTGGCAATTTAGGTGGAGTTGATGCCTAGTACCTACATCCTACAACAAACCACACAGTCGAACATGTACATAAACAAACAAGCAAACACACCGTAAAGGGAAAATCGCAGTGTTGCAGGACACTCACAAGCAAGTAATGTGACCTTGTTCCCCTTCACCAAATACATCAATGCACAATAATCAATTATTCATCAACATGATCCGAATAATCATCAGATAAACACATGATACACAAGACAAGATTAATCCGCATGAACCATTAAATCCATAGACTAAACACAGTATGAGCATAAAACATCAATGATAAAGTATCATCAACTACATCATAACTATAAATCCATCATCAAACAAACTATCATAATGTTCAAATACAACCAAGTCACTGTTAGAAATAAAAAGAAAACTGAGGGGCACTACAATTTATACTACAATATGGCTCTATAAAATCAAGTATGATAATCATTTATGACATCCTCCTAGATGGAGCACAACATGCATCAACAAGGCCATATAAAAAAATATTTTGAACCTCGAAAGACATGCATCCATAACTACAAACTTCTTTAAGCATGATCAATGAGTGAGTCATACTTAAATTAGATGATATCATTATAGCCAATAGATCATCATATGACAATGTACACTCAATAATATAATTAGTAGTAATATTGTTAACCTTTTGATTTCATTTATCTTGATTATAACAACACATATACATCTTTCACATGCCTCATAGATCTTGAAGACATCAAGTCCTATGATTAAGTACTTGATACATATTGTTGTTTATAACCATGATGATATAATTATATGGCATAACTCATTATAACATCTTGAACTTGACTAGAAGAGAATTACACAATCACATGGCATAGCTCATTATAACATCTTGAACTTGACTAGAAGATAATTACACAATCACATGGCATAGCTCATTGTGTTATTTCATGTAATTTATTTTAAGCAAATAAAATTAGATTATTCAACTACCCAAAATGACTATTTATATTTAATTGTTTCACTACTTCTATTGTTTTAGTAATAACAACATTCCCAAATTTAATCATTAAATATGTTCCAATATTAAGAGCATTCAATTACATTAAATATGAATTATTAAAGATTGATTCATATATGCTTGCATCATTTTCAAGGAGTAATAGCTTATACAATTATGTTGTTTAACATAATAGAATTTCTTCTTGATATACACATCCATTTGCATTTTAGTGTTCACAAGCAAGGGATATCACATTTTCTACAATTCATCAATCATATATGTCATAATATTATACGTATCCCTTGTCATAATTATCATTGATTCCTGTGATCCGATAATACTTATTAGAATCTCCTACTTTTCCTCACTAGAAAATCATGATATTCTTCTCTTATCTTCTTACATTGTATAATTATTATACTTTAATTATGATTATACACTTTAAAGGAATAAACAAGTTTCCATAGTATTGAAGATCAAGAATAAATTAATTGAAATGATTATTTTCTTATCTATAGGAATTATTCTCCCTATATAACCTAAAGATTCCCCTACTTGGGGATCCCTACATCCAATAAATACTATGCCACTACACACATATAAATAAATAAGGAAATAAGAGAAGATTACTTGAAAAAAGTCCTTAGCATGACCACTCCATAAAAGTCCATTTTATTAAAATATTGACATGGTCTCCAATTATCTCGTTGTAGAGCTCTTGCCAAGTTGTTGAACCTTGATGTCTAATATCTTGCTTACCTTGCTAGCTATTGAGAACTGGGAGCCAAGAAGACCATATTAATTTGTACTTTTGGTGTCATTTAGCCTCCAATCTTCATGTAAAACTCATTCCCAAGCTCTCATTTTGGAAAAGGCAATAAGGAGGTCAACAAAGTAATTTGTCTTTACAGTTGGTAATTTCATTCACTTGAAAGCTCTTAAAGCCCTTTTCAACAAATCCATTTCGTGAAATCAATGGAAACTAGCGTAGTCCATGAGACTGTAGTTCTTTGAGTCATTTTGTCCAATCTGGATATCCCTTCTCCATGCCTCTACATTTTCTTTGCATAAAAATCTACTAGGGCAGTTGTAACAACCCACATCTCCTTTTCAAACCTCCAGCCTTATGAACATGTCTACACCATGATTTAAGAATGGGAGCAATACTCGTATGTAAATGGCACACCATTTACTACAATGCCTAGTGCCACACTTTAACTACTTTATATTTCTACACACCTTTGGCCGCTCCTTCCCTCTCTCTTTCCTCCTCCTTGAGCGTCTATGCTCTGATGAAATTCATCCATCCTATTATGTTTTGATGGACCTACTCCATTATTCTCTCTTCATCACCTTGATGATGGATCATAGAGTGTGATCTGAAACGTTTCAATGCTAAAAATACTGACACAATCTATTCTAGAAACTTTCAACAATAATCTTCATGAATTATGGAAATTTTTTCTCATTATTCCATTACCTATTCAAAAGATCTCATTAGGGCACAAGCAAGAGGATGCTGACAAAGATTACGGATCATGGTTGTTACACCTACTAATCTCATTTGCTTCAAAGTCCCCTAAGACTCTTTCCACCAATCAATTTTGTGCAAATCCTCCAAACTCATAATATTCCACAAGATCACATTTCTTTGGTCAACTTTTGTTTAACTTGTAGACAAGATTAAGAGATAAGAGAGGGGGATGCCATGATGGCATGATGGAAGGACCCTCCAGCCCATATATGTGCCTTACCTCCTTGACTACTATTCAATAAGCTTGTATGGATGTCCATACCCCTATTGTCTTGTATATCCTCTTCTCTTGAATGACCTTTTTTTCTAATATTTATTTATTTTCTTCAGCACTCATCCACTATGGAAGTAGTTGATGGGAGATGTGACATACAAGAGCACAAAAGAATGGGCATGTGCAATATTGCTCCAAGCAAAGAGATCATGTAATCTACAAAGAGCAAAAACTTAATTAATGGAAAGCTGAAGAAAGATAAAGCTTTGGCAACAATAATATTATGTTGAAGATTCTTCCCGTAAGAAAGCTGATGAGAACCTTCTCTACTAAAGAGTGATTTATTGAGATCCAGTCCTATCTAAGGAGTAATTGAAATGAGATCCAATTCACTTGAGGTTGAAGTAGTAAGTCTCAATTTAGTAGTTATATTTTTGTATTATTGTGAGTTCATGAGTATGTTCATGTTCTAAGGACACTGGCAAGAGTTTCTTCATTGGTAATGAAGAGGGTAGCCTCTAAGTTCAAGTAGGTAGTTTTTTTTTCTTTTTATATTAAAACTATTAATAATAATATAATTAAATGAAATAAACAATATTTCACAAATTAAGTATTCTAAAAGTATAAGAAAAATTTAAAATCTCATTTTAATTTATCATTAATATATTTGTTAGTTATTACTCTAACAATTATTGATTATAAAATATTTTGAGTTATACATTTGATGATATGCTTGTATCTTTAAAAAATAAGATCAAGTATAGTATATTTAAAGGCTCTCATGTTGATAAATAAATATCTTATTAATGTGTAAAATTTATTTGAATTTGGAAAAAAATTCTCTCACCTTTTTTATCCTCTATGGCTATTTCAAGGTATACAATAACCCAAGAAACCTAACATTGGCTTAAAATGTAAAACTTCTTGTGCTTTGCACTTTCCTTAATCCCAATGGGTTTTGTATCACATGATGGCATAGATATAATTATTAAACATTGGAAATGAGTAGTTACAATATTTAATATAAAATTATAAGACGGTTGAAAATAGTAAATGTAACCACCCAAAGGAAAAGTGCTATTGGGTGCATGAGTAAAAACCAATAGCCACTCTTTGTTTCTAATTAATGGGACATGAGTGGGAGGGTATACAAACACTTGGTTTTGAGTTTTAAGGGCGGCTAGGCGTAAAAAACGTTAGTAGAAGTTCATAGTTTAGTGGCTAGAAAAATGCAGGAAGTGTTGTAGGTACATGTAGCAAAGGTTGTGTAAAAACAACAATGGTAAAACATGGAGAAAAACATTATTGCAAGTTGCAATAGTTGTTGTAAGCTTTGTAAAGGTTATTTGCTAGAATTTTAATATATAGTGGACCCTCTGTTGGTGGATATAGCTCGGTTTTGGGTGAACCACATTAAATCTTTGTGTTGTCTTCTTGTTCATAATTTATGTGTGTTTAATTCATTTTTTTATACTTGTAAATCTATATGTAATTGATATAAATCTGCTTGCAATCTCTAACAAGTGGTATCAGAGCAAGTTGTGTTCAGTTATCCTCTACAGGAAAGTCTCACGATTGAGTGGGAGTCTCATGATTGAGTGGAAGTAATGGCAAACAAGGGTAAATTGAAGGTAGATAAATTTAATGGGAAAAACTATCAATTATGGAAGATGTAGATGGGGGGGTATCTCTATCAGAAGGATTTATGGCAGCCATTGGAAGGGAAAGCCAAAAATCCATCAGCATTGTCTAATGAGGATTGGGATATTCTGGACAGAAATGAACTTATCAATATTCGATTATGCCTGACACAATCAATGGCGTTTAATATTTCAACAGTAAAGACAATGGTAGAGTTGATGCAAACCCTAGCGAAGGTATATGAAAATCCTTTTGCTTTGAATAAGGTATTTCTTATGAAGTGTTTATTAAATATGAAAATGGTAGAAGGTGGGTCGATTGTTGATCATTTAAATGAGTTGAATAAAGTTACCAGTCAATTAACTTCTGTAAATGTAAACTTTGATGAAGAAGTTAGGGATCTTTTGATTTGTGCTCTTTGCCTAAAAGCTAGAATAGCTTGGTAAAGGCGGTTAGTAATTCTATTTTTGTTTTGAACACACCAAAATTTGATGATATTGTTGGTGTTATTTTGAGCAAAGAAATTTATAGGAAAATCCCAAGTGGTACATCCACATCAGGCGATGTTTTGAATGTAGAAAGCAGGGAAAGAACAAAGGAGAGGAAAGAATTTTGGAGGTCATGGGAATTCATGAGGAAAATCAAAGGACAAAAGGTCCAAATCCAAAGAGAAGAAGGATTGTTGGTACTTTGGTAAGCCAAGTCATTTAAAGAAGGATTGTTGGTCTTGGAAGAATAAAGGAGAAAAAAATGAAGGAAATAAAGAGGAAAATGTGGTAACTAATAAATCTAATGATGATGCTTTGATTCCTTCCCTTAACAATGTTGATAATTCTTGGGTGTTAGATTCAAGAGCTTCATTTCATGTTATGTCGGGCATAGAAGTTATTTTCTTGATAATGTCCAAGGGGATTTTGGACTGGTGTATTTAGGAGATAACGAACCTTGTCAAATTGTTGGAAAGGGAAGAATCAAGATTAAGTTGCAAAATGGGAATCACTAGCTACTACAAGAGGTAAGGCATGTTCCAAGGTTAAGCAAAAATTTAATTCCAACAGGGCAACTAGATGATGAAGGTTGTGTTGTTACATTTAGTGATAAAAATTGGAAGGTTACAAAAGGTGCCTTAGTGGTAGCAAAAGGTGTGAAAGTAGGCACCTTATATCTTTGTACAAGTCATATTGTTCCTTCTAATTTAGCTATTGTAGATAAAAATCAAATAGGGGAGTTGCTGGAAAAAAATAGCTACCGCAGTTGTTGCGGATTTGACAACAATTGTTGTAGGTCAGCAGACAAAAAATCAAATAGTTGTTGCAAGTGAAACAATACTATGGCATAATAGACTTGGGCACATGAGTGAAAAAGGTATGAAAATGCTTCATTCAAAAAAAGTTTTATCAGGTCCAAAATGTGTTAGTATGAATTTCTATGGAAGTTTTATGTATGGCAAACAAAAGAGGGTTAGTTTTCTCAAGAATGGGAAGCAAAAGAAAGATGAGAAGTTGGAGCTTGTGTAGACGATTGTATAGGGACCAACTCAGGTATCTTCTCTTGGTGGCTTTTGATATTATGTTACATTCATAGATGATGCAACTAGGAAGGTATGGATTTATTTCTTTAGGCAAAAATTTGATGTTTTTGAAACATTTAAAAATTGGAGAAGCTTGGTTGAGAATGAGACGAGTAAAAGGTTGAAATGTCTCAGATCTAATAATTTCGGTGAGTATTGTAGCAAATAGTTTGAATATTATTGTTCCTCTAATGAAATTTGTAGGCAAAAAACGGTTCCAAGGACTCCACAAGAAAATGGAGTGGTTGAGCACATGAATAGAACAATAATGGAGCATGCACAGACTATGAGATTACATGTTAGGCTGCCTTTAAATATGTGGGAAGAGGCTATAAAAATTGTTATTTATTTAATTAATAGAGGTCCTTGTCATCCTTTGGGTTGTGGTATTCCAGGGGAAGCATGGACAGGTAAGAAGGTGAGTTAATCTTTTCTCACAACCTTCGGTTGTGAAGCTTTTGCACATGTAGATTCTGAAACTAGAACCAAGCTTAAATTTGAATTAAAGAAATGTATATTTGTTGGATATGGAATTGATGAATTTGGTTATAGGCTTTAATATTTTTAAAATCAAAAAATTATAAGAAGCAGGGATGTCATATTCAATGAGAAAGTGTTGTACAAAGATCAGTTGCAACATCATGAGAAGAAAGAAAATGATTATGTTGTGTTGGATGACACTCCAGAAAATGATGTTCCAGTGATTCCTCATGCTCCACAAAAACAAAAACAACAAATACCACACACTCGAATGAATGTTAGACGATCATCAAGGATAAGTAGACCTCCAAAAAAAATTCTCCCTCTTTGTATTTTATTTTCTTAACTGATGTTGGTGAACCAGAATGTCATGATGAGGCTATGTAGGTGGATGCCAAGGTTCAGTGGGAGCATGTAATGGAAGAATAAATGGAATCCTTTTGTTGCAAATACGGTTATCATTGCACCAAAAGATTGACCTGTTAATGCCCAATACAACCGCCAGAGTTAATGAATCCACAGGAGGCGGTTAAGCAATGTCACGAACCTGAGTGTTGTGTTGTATTGCACAATACAAGGAGACCAAGGGTGCACACCTTGCAAATATCCCCCTCATCGCAAGTGAGGGGTTCAAACCTATGACCCAGGCTCTGATACTAATTGTTGCAAAGACGGTTGTCATTGCACCAAAAGATTGACCTGTTAATGCTCAATACAAAATTTCCAGAGTTAATGAATCCACTGGAGGCGGTTAAGCCATGTCTCGAACCCGATCGTTGCACTACACAACACAAGGATACCAAGTGTCATGACCCCTATTTTCAATAAGTAAATATATAATTCAATAATACTATTTTAATGATTGTTGACCAAACTTTGACTCATGTGCGTAACAGGACTGCGAACAACTTATGGTGAAATGAAAACTGCACACACTTAGGAAATCATAGAGTTGCATTTGCATAATTTAGTTAATTGTGTCTTATTTTATTTAATAAAGAAGATTATTGTTATAGTTGCTTATTTAATTAAATGTTAGTTAATGTTAATTTCTCTTAGAAGAAATAAAAATAGTTTTAAATCATTTATTGATTTTATTTAAAAATTAGAATTAATATTTATTGTTTTAAAGATAATTGTGATGCAATGTTAATAAATCATATTTGTTATTTAATATTAGTTTTAATTGCAATTAAATGGTATTTCATTATTATTATTGAGGATAAATAAGATACATGAAAATAAATCTTTATTTTATTTTAACATTCTCTTATTGGGAAATTTGAGGGAGAAATCTTTAAAAGAGGGAAAAAGAATAATGGAAACACACAATAGCTTCCATAATCTTTCTTTATTTCTCTACAAAATATAATTGAAAATGGGCACCGGGAAGTAGTTTATTTTGGGGGGGAATCCCAGCAAAACAAGAATGGTGGGAGAAATAGGAACAACAATGAGAAGAGGAAATCAATTGTAAGCGAATTCCAGGTTTCCAAATTCTTCTTCAATGCTTCAATTTCAAAATGTGTAGATAAACGGTTGTTTGAGGAAAGATTGAACTCATTTATTTAAAAACCCCAATTGCTTATATCTAAGGAAATCATTTATTTAGTGTGCAAACGTATAAGCTTTGTATTATATTTTGTGACAAGATTGTACAGGCCTATTTCTTTTTGCTTATTTTATATATATATATATATATATATATATATATATATATTTGTATTTATCAAAAACGTAAACAATATTTATACATTTGTAATTATAATTATAGCATCACTGGGTTATAGTATTTGATGCCTTGCTTGATTCAAAAATCATAGAATAGGGTGAAGTTGTGATTAAATTTACAGGAGGTATGATTATTTGAAATTTTTTGAAGGCTTATAGCCTCCCATCCGTGCATCCTCTAAGAGGATGGCTGCGTTGTGGCGGCAACGCCCTCCATAGGCCACGGCCTGTGGAGAGGGTGCTACCCTCCATAGGTAGCACACCCTCAATAGAGGGGGTCGTGGGCCTCTTTCAGCCAACTTTGCTTTTGTATTTCAATTTCTTACTGGGTTTTACTAGGATGCATATGGAATAGATATATCCTTTGTATATATATATATCGATGTATAAGAACCATTATATACAAATTGAATGGAATATATTTGGTCGTAGATGTATATACTATTTCGCTGCAAATGTATTTGTCTGAAAGTATATATACATATATATACACACACACACATATATATATACATATTTAATTAAATATATATATTATTCCATTAAAATGTAACTGTATGTAAGCCTATAGCTACAACTGGGTTGGTCAATGATTAATGTTTGTTTGCAAAACTAGTGTATCTTAAATGAAATTACTTTAGTTGAAACCATGATTTTCTATATATATATATATATATATATATATGAATACAATAGATATGTGAGCAAGTTTTAAATTTTGAGAAGAATAGTTATTTAAATCTGATTTGGAATGATTAAAAATTTTGTTTTAAAGTGATATATTTTTGCATTAGAATGTTTTTATTTCTGAATATATATATAAGCGTTAAGTAATTGGGTAAGTTTTACTCATTAAAAATGTATACATTTTTGCTTGGAAGTATTTCTTACAAATGTCATACAAATCTATTATTTTTAGATTAAACCATTTAATTTGGAAATATTTCTGAATATATATATATATATATATATATATATATATATATTAGCGTTACGTGAACTGGGTAAGTTCTACTCATTAAAAATCTATAAATTTCTGCTTGGAAGTATTTCTTACAAATGTCATGCAAATCTATTATTTTTAGATTAAACCATTTATTTCCAAATTAAATGGTTTAATCTAAAAATAATAGATTTGCATGACATTTGTAAGAAATACTTCCAAGCAGAAATGTATACATTTTTAATGAGTAAAGCTTACCCAATTCACGTAACGCTAATATATATATATATATATTCAGAAATAAAAACATTCTAATGCATATATAAATCTATTATTTTTAGATTAAACCATTTATTTCCAAAAGAGTTAATTGAATATATACTATAAAAGAGTTAAGAAGGTATAGCTCATAAGCTCATGTATAGCTTGAATATATTAACCATTTTATAGTATAGCTATACCATATATATTAGCGTTACGTGAATTGGGTAAGTTTTACTCATTAAAAATGTATACATTTCTGCTTGGAAGTATTTCTTACAAATGTCATGCAAATCTATTATTTTTAGATTAAACCATTTAATTTGGAAATGGCTTATTGGATACTTTGAAAAACAAGTAGGAAGATACACATTTGCATTTAATTACCTATATCCATTGAAATGTTAGAGGAATGATTAAACCAAGTCAAATGTGAAATGTAAAAACCAAATGTAGAATTTATTTCTTGTGAGCTTTTCTCTTATGAATATGGAATTTGAGATATTTTATAACACTTGATCTATATATATATATAGAAGTAGATTGCAATTAACCTATGCATATTATGTATTGTGAATCAATTGGGAATTTTATAAAAAGATAAATAAATGTTGAATCATACCTTACCTTATTAGAGTTTAGGTTCAATGATGACACTCATCTCGTGCATCATGGTTTATCATGTACGTACGAAGAAATTAGGAATTCCCTCACTTAGTTGATCTTAAGATTTGTTTGCGTAAGAATGTATACTCATATATTCACTAGCTTATATATGTATTCATATACATACATGAGCTATACCTTCTTAACTCTTTTATAGTATTATTCTCTTATTGTTGAAACCTCTATGAATCAATGAAGTAAGCATTCTTGTTATAAATGCATAAGCATGTGCGCATTCTAGCAGTGCTAGGATTACTTTCATAAAGCTTTATGTGATTGGCTTATGATTTTCAGTGTACTTGTGTGATATTTGAGAGGTCGTTGGAGGTAGAATTGTCTCATTTGCAAATACTTGGGAGTGATTCATGATAGTGTTGACATTACCATAATTCCATATGCAAGGATGATGCATTGGTGACACTTGAAAAAGTATCTTGTAACTACATGCAAGACAATGGGTTATTTATATGTTAAGATTTCAGTTCTTATGAATATTAGGATATGAAATGTGGAAGTGTTAAGAAGATAATTGTTATGTAGCTCAAAACCATGTGATCCTCTGTAATTGTTTGTTTTACTAATTAGAAATGTGTATTAAATTTGTAAATGGTCATGTTAGGGAGATAGTATGATCATTGCCAGAGAGATATCTTGTATCATTGCTAGTAAGACATCTTGTAACAAGTGAGATTCAGTAGCCAGTAAGGATCCGCTAGTGAGGCATTTCATTAAGCCAGTGGGGCATTTTTATGAGTGGTTTTTCATCCCTATGAGGGTTTTCCACTCATGAAGTTCATTGTGTTACGGTTCTTTTGTGGATGCATTTATGATCATGTTGTTTCCTTAACTTTGCATTACAGTAAATGAATTTGAATGTATTGCTGAAATGATAATTCTTATGTAAGCCTACATGGCTAAATCTAGTGAAGGCACGACCTTGTTTTGATATACTTTGATTCATTGATGTATGTTATTCCACTTGAATATAGTGATGAAAGTAATTAAATTATTTTTCTTATTCCACACCTTTTTAGAATTATTTTATTCTATTAGATTATTTGGAAACAAAGGGATATAATTAGTAAATGTGATTTCCGAACCTTACATTTTGGTATCAGAGCACTCAGGTTCAACACTCGTACCTCAAGTCTTCTATGCTTAGGTTGTATTATAATATATGAACCTATTGTATTGGATAGATAACCCTAGTTATGGGTGATTCTTAGATGGTTAGTTGGAACCGATTAGAAGTTTAGATATACTTTGATCATTCAGGAACTCTGGAGGTGTGAGCCCCCTTGCCTTAATCGCGTTTTCATGGGACTTGCTAACTTAAGAGTAATGGTGGCTATTTGAAGTAAGCCAAGATGGATAGTATATGGTGACAACCCATGAATGATGATGTGGCAATAAAATTGAATTAATAAGAGAAGTATTTTATGAAGAGAGATCTCTTTAATGACATAAAGGATGAATGAGTCGATAAGATACAAGGGAAGAAGAAAAGAAAAAAATTCTAATGAGAGGAAGAAGGAAAAATAACTTGTGAAGTAAATAAAGTGGATAATAACAGATAAATATTGGTTGAACTTTCTTTAAGGTAGGAGACCTAAGATGGATGTTTTAAAGGCAAATATTTTTGTAACAGTACTAAGCTTTGGGAAAGTTGATTGTTGAGCAACATCTTATTCTCTTAAGTTATGGAACTAGTAGAATCCGCAAGATCTTTCAGAAATGCAAGGTTCAAATGTCTTAAGAACCTTCATTGATGATTCATGATAGAAGTTGATTAGATAAATATCTTGATCTTTCTAATAGGCAAAGGCAGAAGTGATTGATGTGATGAATCATGTATGCTTGATTGTTATTAGTGAAAGTATGTATACATATGCACTATATGAGAATGATACTTGTGCAATAATGCACTACTCATGCTCTATGCGAATGACACATCTGTATGGATGATTGTATTCATATCATAGAAAAAAAAAGTGTTGCCTTAATTATACTTATATTTATACTTGAACAAGAAATGTTCACTATACTTATACTAATGTGAGTGATGCATATTTCATATTATTGTTGTTCTTGTGCGAGTGATGCACTAGAGTAATTTATTGATTCCTTCATGTGGATAAAGTACTTGAGTAATGATTACATTTCAAAATTTGTGTGTGAGATATACTTTTAATACTCATTGTGGATCACTATAACTATACTACTATAATTTATGCATATTTCACCTTTTGTGTGAGTGATGCACTTGTGTGAGAGATGCACTTACCATATTTATTGTATGAAAACTTGAATGAGTAATGCACATTGTATATAATACATATTCCATATTTGTGCGAGTGAGGCACTACAAGTAAATTATGTATTCATACCTTGTGTGAGTTATACACCAAGGATTCATGCATTCTTGTTTGTTAACTATTCATTCTATTTGCACTTGTGTGTGTTATACACTATCATATCATTTGGTCCTTATTTTATGCAATTTGATATAGATTATTCTTATTGAATGTGTTGTGTGATAAGCTTTAAGCTTACCTTCTGGGACAAGATGCCGAATGTGGGCTAACATAGAAGGTGATCTTTTTCAAGATCAACCAAATTTTGTATTTATGCTTCGTCCAAAGCGAGTTGTACAATTGAAATAGATGGATAAGAAATGCCTAGATTTATATATTATATGTTTCTCTGCCACATCCTGTATGCAAGAAATATGATCGTTCTAGTATAGAGTGCATATAAGGCATCAGGCATGCATCGAGAGTTTCCCTCCTGCCTAATTGTTATAGGATTCTAGGCTTCTCATGCAAGACCAGGTGTTCTTCAAGTTAGGAAGAATCCCAAGGAAGTATTATGCTTCATGGTTGGGTGGAAAAAACACCTTAACCATGCTCTTGACCTTCAGCTTGCGGAAGACCACTAGGTTATGGCAACTGAAGATTAATTAAATATTTTTTTTATATACAATTCAGAAGATGGATATGTATCATTGTATGGCTTGTTTAGTCAATTGATGTAATTGCGCTTCTCTTTGATGCACTCTTGTTGCACTTGTAAAATAGTGAGGAATTATACATAAATTATACATTTATGGATATCTTTGTTAATAAAAATTTACTTTTCCCAATTATTGATTGAGATTTAGTTTTTGTTGTAAAAAGTAGTAAATGGTTGAATCATTATTGAGCTTATGATGATCTTCTTGACATTTGGTCTTCTAGGTTGTTATTGTAATCAACTTGAACCTTTTGTGAGGATAATCTTCAATAATGTAGTGTTGAAACCTTGGACATTTGGTGATCTTCTTATCTTTGATGTTTCTAATCATGTTGATGATCTTTGGTATATTGATAACTTGTTGATCTTCTTATCTTGTAGATCAGGATGAAGACCTTGTTGTAATTTATTGACATCTCCAATTGTTGGGATTTTTCTTTTTTGTTTAGTGTTTTAATTTGCTAATGATGCTAACAAGTAGTATGTGATGCTTTTTTTTTATCATAAAGGCAATTGTTCTAACATATCATATGAGTAGGCATGTTGAAAAAATGAACATAACTATTTTCTTCCTATCGGTAAATATCTTGGAATATGAAAAAGATTTGAATAAGATATAGAAGATTGTATGAAAGAAATGAATTAGATTGCATGCTTTTATTAGCTAAATAAAATAGAGTGAATTTGATGAAGCCATGATGTGCTAACAAGGTATGCAAGTTTATGAATGCTAGCCACAGGAATTTTTGTTGTTATAAATAGATGGGTGCTTGAAAAAGATGATATCTTTGTCAGGAGAGTTGATTGTGACATTAAGGTAAAACAGAGTAAAGAGGTATGAAATTTTTATCTTTAGTTAAGTTGATCATCGGGACGATGATTCTTTAAGGGGGGGAGGATGTCACGACCCCTATTTTCAATAAGTAAATATATAATTCAATAATATTATTTTAATGATCGTTGACCAAACTTTGACTCATGTGTGTAACAGGACTGCAAGCGACTTATGGTGAAAGAAAAACTGCACACACTTAGGAAATCATAGAGTTGCATTTGCATAATTTAGTTAATTGTGTCTTATTTTATTCAATAAAGAAGATTATTGTTATATAGTTGCTTATTTAATTAAATGTTAGTTAATGTTAATTTCTCTTAGAAGAAATAAAAATAGTTTTAAATCATTTATTGATTTTATTTGAAAATTAGAATTAGTATTTATTGTTTTAAAGATAATTGTGATGCAAAGTTAATAAATCATATTTGTTATTTAATATTAGTTTTAATTGCAATTAAATGTACCTATTTCATTATTATTATTGAGGATAAATAAGATACGTGAAAATAAATCTTGATTTTATTTTAACATTCGCTTATTGGAAATTTTGAGGGAGAAATCTTTAAAAGAGGGAAAAAGAATAACAGAAACACACAATAGCTTTCATAATCTTTCTTTATTTCTATGCAAAATATAACTGAAAATGGGCACCGGGAAGTAGTTTATTTTGGGGGGGAATCCCAGCAAAACAAGAATGGTGGGAGAAAGAGGAACAACAATGAGAAGAGGAAATCAACTGTAAGCAAATTCCAGGTTTCCAAATTCTTCTCCAATGCTTCAATTTCAAAATGTGTAGATAAATGGTTGTTTGAGGAAAGATTAAACTCATTTATTTAAAAACCCCAATTGCTTATATATGAGGAAATCATGTATTTAGTGTGCAAACGTATAAGTTATGTATTATATTTTGTGACAAGACTATATAGGCTTGTTTCTTTTTGTTTATTCTCCTTGTAATTTATATATATATATATGTCTGTATTTATCAGAAACACAAACAATATTTATACATTTGTAATTATAATTATAGCATCACTGGGTTATAGTATTTGATGCCTTGCATGATTCAGAAATCACTGAATAGGGTGAAGTTGTGATTAAATTTATAGTAGGTATGATTATTTGAAATTTTGTGAAGGCTTATAGCCTCCCATCTGTGCATCCTCTAAAAGGATGGCAGCTTTGTGGAGGCAGCGCCTTCCATAGGCCATGACCTGTGGAGAGGGTATTGCCCTCCATAGGCAGCGCACCCTCAATAGAGGGGGTCGTGGGCCTCTTTCAGCCAACTTTGCTTTTGTATTTTGATTTCTTACTGAGTTTTACCAGGCTACGTATGGAATAGATATATCCTCTATGCATATTATATATATATATATATTTTTTTTTTTTTTATTTTTTTTATTTTTTTTTTTAATCTATATATATGTATAAATATATGTGTAAGTTTGGGTATCTGATAAAACCTGTTGGAAGGATTAAGTAACCAACTTTATATATATATATATATATATATATATATATATATATATATATATATATATATATATATATATATATATATATATATATATATATATATATATATATATATATATATATATATATATATATATATATATATATATATGATGTATAAGAACAATGTTGTAAAATTGAATGGAATATATTTGGCTATAGATGTATATATTATTTCCTAAAATGTATTTTTCTAAAAGTGTGTATATATATATATATATATATATATATATATTATTCCATTAAAATGTAACTGAATGTAAGCATGTAGTTGCAACTGGGTTGGTCAATGATTAATGTTTGTTTGCAAAACTTGGGTATCTAAAATGAAATTACTTCAGTTGAAACCGTGATTTTCTATATATATATATATATAACACACGAATACAATAGATATGTGAGCAAGTTTTAAATTTCGAGAAGTATAGTTATTAAAATCCAATTTGGAATGATTAAAATTTCTATTTTAAAGTGATATATTTTTGCATTAGAATTTTTTTATTTCTAAATATAGGTATAAATATGTGTGTGTGTGTGTTACGTGAATTGGGTAAGTTTTACTCATTAAAAATGTATACATTTCTGCTTGGAAGTATTTCTTACAAATGTCATGCAAATCTGTTATTTTTAGATTAGACCATTTAATTTGGAAATGGCTTATTGGATACTTTGAAAAACAAGTAGGAAGATACACATTTGCATTTGATTACCTATATCCATTGAAATGTTAGAGGAATGATTAAACCGAGACAAATGTGAAATGTAAAAACCAAAAGTAGAAATTATTTTTGTGAGCTTTTCTCTTATGAATATGGAATTTGAGATATTTTATAACACTTGATCTATATATATATATAGAAGTAGATTGCAATTAATCTATGCATATTATGTATTGTGAATCAATTGGGAATTTTATAAAAAGATAAATAAATGTTGAATCATACCTTACCTTATTAGAGTTTAGGTTCAATGATGACACTCTTCTCATGCATCATGGTTTATTATGTACATACGAAAAAAATTGTAATTCCATCACTTAGTTGATCTTGATATTTGTTTGCGTAAGAATGTATACTCATATATTCACTATCTTATATGTGTATTCACATACATACATGATCTATACCTTCTTAACTCTTTTATAGAAATGTTACCCATTTTTCACCTATTGGTTCAAAAGGGTAGAGTTTGTTTTAAACTGGAGAGAGTATGGTACATTTTATTATCCTTCTTCATCACATTCAAATGTATAAATGAAAAATCTAAAAAATTACAACTACAGACCATTACATTCATACATGTGCACGTAATAGAGAAAGATTTACATATTTCTGAAAAGGCAATCTTTATTGAATGTGATAAGGTACATGTGTCTCACATAGCAAGCCGTGAGACTGACTTTTCTTTGATGCAAATAAAGATAAATCAATACATGAATAGATGAAGGAAATAAGTAAGCATGTAGAAGGGATGACCAGTCATTGCCTGAATGATTGGCTGGTGTTTGCCTTGCTTTGATGTTGTCCTCGTTGCTTGTCCTTCCTAGTTTTCATACACTCCTGTCCCTGTAGCAGTCAAGCAATGTGTTAGAGTTAAACTCTAAGCAATGAAAATTCATAACCATACACGATCATTCATGTCATTCACCTATGCATGTATTAACTTATCTCAATGTGCATCAAAGATTAATGAATGCCTTGGGTGTCTAGGAAAACCATTTTGTCAACGTACACACAAAAGATAGTCATTTTTTCTAACTTGTTTGTTCCATGTGCAGTTACAGGTGCAATTATTTTCAGATTAAATGAGTGGAGATAAATGTGGCTCCCACAAGGGTTGAGCCTAGCTCATAGTTATTTTTTTTAGAAACATTTCATATGTATTTAACATATGCAAGAAGGATAAATTGCATAAGAGTCATATAATCATGAATCATTACTTGATACAGTTTAAATTCATGATCAGATATAAATTACAAGACAGCCACATGAATGCAATGATACACAATGCCATGAAGACATTCGGTTTCAGAGAAATATTTAGAAGAAAGGAGGCAGCATGTTGTCCTTTAAAACAAATTTCAAGAATCACATGGTAATATTATGACAAAGAGAAGCAACAAAGCTTCAGTGACATAAATCGTGGTAATGGTCATTTTCATCATTGCAAGAAAGGACAAGCTAAGTATATTGAATGCATAGGGTAGCACTATGAAAGAAAAGAATTCAGGCACAGGATATATAGTTAACAGAAAGATAAATCATCAGAAAGCAAGACATATTTATGAAAGCACAACTTATAATGGACAGAGTTAAAATATGATATCCTTATGGTAAAGATCATGATGGCATTTGATAAATAGTATTGCCTACGAAGGGGCACATGGTAAAGCATATGTGAATAAGGTGTACTAATTTATCTTATGTGATAAGGTTTGTTGAACAACCAAGGAGGGCAGTTTTTTTTGTTCACAGAGACAATACCAGATGACAGTGTAAGAGGAGTAAAGGCAGAATAAGCCATCTCTAAAATCACAAGGGGTTAGTCACAGCACTGAAGACTGTCATAGCAGTTTTTTATCAAGGGGTTCATAGCAATCTAAAGGAGAGCATTTCAAATAAAGTACAAAGGACAATGACAGTGATCTTTAAGTATACAAAACAGAGTATCACATGGGTATCAGTAAAAACTTTGTAAACCCTCATAGCCATGAGAAATACAGGTTCAAAAAGGTAGTGCTAATGAAGAATATTTAAAAGTGGAGTCTTTGAGCTATGCTCATATTGTACAATGGCATCGAATTTCTTCACAGGGCCGTATTTTCTTGTGTAATAGCTAGCTGAGTTAGCTTTTGTTTTGACTGAACAAGAGGTCCCATTCATTTTTTCAAACCCTCAACCTGTGCTAGTCATGGTGACGTCCACCAAATGGGTAAAATAGACCCCAATTCCTATAAAATAATGCGCAGCCATAGCTAGGGATGCACGGAAAAACATGCAAAAGTAACAGATTCCATAATGTACCACAGCCATGAAATAATAGAGCCTTTTAAACTTTCAGAAATGAGGGAAATGGAGTATATACCCATGGACATGTGGAGTAAAATCCAGCAGAGGTGATTATTCATTGATATCATAAAGAACACAAGATTCCCATGTTTTAAAAGGGAAAATCTACAGTATATATTTGATTAAAGGCCATCCATAGAGCCATAAATAACTAGAAACTTAACTCAAAGAAGGAAGCTCTTACCCCGTGATTTTCAAGCCCGAAAGACCTTTATTTCATGGCGAAAATGTCTACAGAAAGCTCTTGTCAAAACCCTCATCACTAGCGGTGCTTCAAGAATAACAAATGCAAACAAAAATGCCTTTGTAAGTTGGTTTTAGCCATTGAAAAAGCTTGTAGAAACCTTCTGTCAGCGGCATAATGAAGAGATCTTCCAGAAAACTTGATGAATAAATGAAATGAGGTGTTTGTTTTTTTTGCATCTTTTTATTTTAGGGTTTCACCCTAGAGTAGTCGCTGGAAAAACTTAGCATTTTTGCTATGTTTTAAAGGAAAATGAAACTCAAATTAATAGCCGAGTTCTTGACACTTTATTTTTGCTTTAATCTCATTTGTAAAATATTTAATTAAGTGGTATAGTTATAAACTACTTAAATATTATTTAAAATGCCAAAAATAAATGTGTATCATGCTTTGCAAATGCATTAAAGGGGGATTTGGTTGAATTTATGTTTTTACAAGCATCTAGGGGAGTTGGAGGAACTTATCAAACATAAGGAAAACATATAGGGAGCATTTAATTGCTTTTTGAGAGGTTGAGGGACATTTGGAGAGAATTTAGGCCTTTTTGACCAAGTAAGGAGTCAGTTTCTTATGCCTTTATGGTAGACTTGATCAAGGTTGATTATTTTCAACAGTTTGGAGCCCTTTTGAGAGGTTTAAGGCCTATTTTTAAGGCTTTATGGTGGCTTACGAAAATGAGGTTTTCTAGAACCTTATTTTGTGGAGCAACTCAGGAGTTTGGCTATTTTAGCTATTTTGTAACTCATTTTTGAGTCAGTTCTGAATAGGAAAATAGAGACTTTGTGACTTTGGGAGTCCCTTGTCATATATTTTGCAGGTTTTGTAACTCATTTGGAGCATAATATACAGAGTTTACCTTGGTCACTGTTGATGATTCAAATTACCATCTTTTTCTTGCAAAGTGTTGTGCATTTCCAGGTTAATGATCAAGTTATTTTGTGAATTTCTTCTATTCCCTTATAACTTTATCTTTCGTTTGCATGCCTTCCTTTGCAAAAGTAGCATTATATGAATTACAAACTGTGTTCACAGAATTACACATGGATTTTAATCTGTAAAAAATATTTTCCTTTTTGAAAACGTGTGTGAATCAAACCTATTTGTGAAACATTAATGCAAAACTTACAGAAATTTGATGTGTAATCTTATGTTTATTGTCAATTTTCAAGTGTAAATCAAAAGTATTCCATAGCTCTTATTAGTTTGGTGTATCACCTTTTCCTTTTTCATATTTTCAGTATTTACTGTTTTACACAGTCATAATCTTACCCTTTTCCCATCAAGTCTGTAGTTTAGGTGATATTACCAGTTAGGAACCGGCCTAGAACCCGGAGGTTTCACTTCGTTCCAACAGTCTCACATAGAAGTGAATCCAATGTTTCTCCAAGATTGTTGAAACTTGTATAGTTCAGTTTAGGGTGCGAATTTTGAGAGCAAACAAGTATTATCAAATCTTATTGTTGAAACCTCTATGAATCAATGAAGTAAGCATTCTTGTTATAATTGCATAGGCATGTGTGCATTCTAGCAGTGCTAGGATTACTTTCATAAAGCTTTATGTGATTGGCTTATGATTTTCAATGTACTTGTGTGATATTTGAGAAGTCGTTGGAGGTAGAATTGTCTCATTTGCAAATACTTGGGAATGATTCATGATAGTGTTAACATTACCATAATTTCATATACAAGGATGATGCATTGGTGACACTTGAAAAAGTATCTTGTAACTACATGCAGGACAGTGGGCTATTTATATGTTAAGATTTCAGTTCTTATGAATATTAGGATATGAAATCTGGAAGTGTTAAGAAAATAACTATTATGTAGAGGAACTGTGTGATCCTTTGTAGTTGTTTGCTTTACTAATTAGAAATGTGTATTGAAGTTGTAAATGGTCATGGCAGGGAGACAGTATGATCATTGCCAAAGAGGCATCTTGTATCATTGCTAGTAAGGCATCTTGTAACAAGTGAGATTCTATAGCCTGTAAGGCTCCGCCAGTGAGGCATTTCATTAAGCCAGTGAGACATTTTTACGAGTGGTTTTTCATCCCTACGAGGGTTTTCCACTCATGAAGTTCATTGTGTTATGGTTCCTTTGTGGATGCATTTATGATCTTGTTGCTTCCTTAACTTTGCATTACAATAAATGAATTTGAATGTATTGCTTAAATGATAATTCTTGTGTAAGGCTACATGGCTAAATCTAGTGAAGGCATGACCTTGTTTTGATATACTTTGATTCATTGATGTATGTTATTCTGCTTGAATATAGTGATGAAAGTAATTAAATTATTTTTCTTATTCCACACCTTTTTAGAATTATTTTATTCTATTAAATTATTTTGGAAACAAAGGGATATAATTAGTAAATGTCATGTGTGGACCTTACACCAAGGGCACACACCTTGTGACATCCTTGCTGAAAAATAAGACTTGGGAATTATGCAAGTTTCTTGCTGGTAAGAAAGCTTTACCCAACAAATGGGTTTACAGGCTGAAAGAGGAAGATGGAGGTAACTTGTAAGAAAAATTTAAAGCCAAGTTAGTTGTAAAAGGATTTGCACAAAAAAAAGGCATTGATTTTGATGAAATATTTTCTTCAGTTGTTAAAATGACTTCTATTCTTACTATTTTAAGTATTGTGGCTGCTGAAGATTTGCATTTAGAATAGCTTGATGCTAAAACAACTTTTCTCCATGGTGATTTGGAAGAGGAAATATATATGGAACAACCACAGGGTTTTGAGGTCAAAGGTAATGAGAAATTGGTGTGCAGATTGAAGAAAAATTTATATGGCTTGAAGCAAGCACCTCGGTAATGATATATTAAATTTGATAGTTTTATGGTTGAGCATGGCTATAGTCGATGTATTTCAAACCATTGTGTTTATTTTAAGAGGTTATATTATGATAGCTACATTATTTTATGTTTATATGTTGATGATATGCTTGTAGCGAGGTCTAACATGAATCACATAAGAGAGTTAAAACAACAATTAGAAAATTCATTTGCTATGAAGGATTTGGGGGCAGTAAAACAAATCCTTGGTATGAAGATTACTAGAGATAGGAAAAACAAAAATTATTTTTATCTCAAGTTGATTATGTTGAAAAAGTGTTGCAGAGATTTAATATGGTGAATGCAAAAGTTGTCAGCACACCTTTGCCAAGTCATTTTAAATTGACTAAGGATATGTGTCCAAAGACACAAGAGGAGGAAGACAAAATGTCCAAGGTACCATATGCTTCAACTGTAGACAATTTAATGTACACCATGGTATGTACGAGACCGGATATTGCACATGTCATAGGAGTTGTTAGCAGTTATATGAGTAATCTCATAATGGAGCATTGGAATGCGGTAAAGTGGATTCTCAAGTATTTGAGAGGTAAATCCAATAATTTTTTATTTTTTGAGGGCTCTAATACTAATTTAATGGGCTATGTTGACTCATATTTGGCAGGGGATATAGCTACTAATCATAGTACCATAGTTTATGTATTTACAATTGGTGGGATAGCAATGAGTTGGATTTTTCGGTTGCAAAAGGTCGTTGCAATTGTTAGCATCAAGTTGAAGCATACTAAAAAGGTAATGCTAGAAAAATTTAAGAACAACCCTAAACCTTTGAGTTGTTTCCTAAACCTCTCCCCTATGGACTTGGATCATAGGGGCATCCTTTACCCAAGGACTACCTACATGCCCACTTCCAAATAGGATTGAAGTCTCAAGTAGTTCTCCACACAAGATCTCTCAAGGAACATACTGTAGACGCTCAAAATATCCTGATTGATATCATGCATTTGATCCAAATTAACTAACACTGATTCTTCCTTGATCATGTCCACACTAACCAATTAATTAAATAATATTTATTTAATTAATTCCTCCTAAAAATCAAATAATACACATTATCAGGTTATTTCATCATATTCTTCCTTTAATTAAATAAATCAACTTTATTTAATTAAATCCTAATATTCATCTTTGATTAAATAAATCAGCTTTATTTAATTAAGTCCTAATGTTCTCTCTTTGATTAAATAAATCAATTTTATTTAATTAAATCCTAATATTCTTCCTTTGATTAAATAAATCAATGTTATTTAATTAAATCCTAATGTTCTTCATTTAATTGAATAAATCAAATTTATTTAATTAAATTGTTAATCTTCCAATATCCTCTCATTTGACTTAAATAAATATAAATATCTAAATCAAATGTCAAATCAAACTAACTTCATCTAAGTTAATTAATCCTAATTAACTCCTAACACTAATCCTCCATTCCTCTAGCTTTTGCAAGTTGCACATGTAGATCAATTTATTTGATTTATTAATTCCTCTTCTTTCCATTCAAATATGGCATATTCTTGGAATATTAACACTTATTTGAATTCTCCCTCCTAAAGGACTTTTGTCTTCCAACTTGGCATTAAAGACTCTTACATGTCCTCTCTTTGAGCCAACTTGGCATTAACTCCTCTTACAACTCTTTTTACACAAGCCATCTTTTGAATTTCAAATTCCACCTACATGCATTTAACATGCACATTATTCAAAATGTGCTCCACTCTCTTTCATTAGCATGTTGACAAGTGGCACAATGCCATTGGTCTATCTTTAGTCCCACATTCATCCTATTCTCCATTCTTCCATCCTTCCTTCCTATAAATAGAAGCCTTCTCTATTGTATTTGAGACAAGTTTATGCAAGCTCAATATCCACAATCTTAGGCATTTTATCCACAAGTTCATCCACAATCATCCAAAACTTCATGCAAATTTATTATCTACAAATTTCATGCAATTTCATCCATTTCCATCCAAGTTGTCATAGCATTTCTCATCCATAGCTAGGTTATTGGCAATTTTTCATCAAGAATCTCACATCATCATCAAGCTTATCAAGGAATTGGGAAAGGGCTTCTTTCCACATCAAAGAAGCACCAATTCCCATATGGGATGCTAGTTTGAGCATTTGAATAAGATTCATTAACTTCCATTTGATTAACTTTGTTTTGTTTCTTGTTCATTGTGTTTGAATGGATTTCATGGGTAATGCTAGTTTAGATTTGTTTATTGACTAATGTTTGATTGTTTGTTCATTTTTTAGCAAGTCTAGACCAAGCATTCACATATACACTTAGATTTTCTATGTAGAAAACCCCTCACCCAATTAATAGATAAGGGTGATACAATTTTCCACCCAAGGAAATTTAATCAAAACTTAGAAAAATTATATTAATTATACCTTCCAAATGCGCTAAGGTTATATACACATTAAGATTCTTTTATGTGGGAGAATAAGGGTTGGCTAGGTTTTGTCAATAATATTGTTATCTAAGATATATCTTTGTAGGCATGGAGATCTAAACATACTTGGGTGCAAAGTTGTTATGCAATCCAAACTCAATCTACAAATAGGACATCAGTAAAGATTGTATGTCCCTATATAGTAGTAGTCAAAATATCATCACCATGCATTAATATGCAAAAGCCTTGGAATGGGTCCAAGTGAGTTCCCACTACAATATGGCTCTATAAAATCAAGTATCATAATCATTTATGGCATCCTCCTAGATGGAGCACAATATGCATCAACGAGGCCATATAGAAAAAATCCTTTGAACCTCAAAAGACATACGTCCATAACTACAAACTTGCTTTAATAATGATCAATGATTGAGTCATAATAGCCACCACTTGTAGCGGAGTTGGTTGGGGCTTGGGGTTTGCATCCCTCAAGGTCACAGGTTCGACTCCGCTTCATAGTGGGAAAAGCAAGGGTTAGAAATATTCTATCTATTCTTGCTCTGTTGACCCGAGGTATAGGAATAGGCTTTACCCCTAACCTCCTTGAGGTTATATTTTTTTTCGCCCAAACGGGTAGTAGAGTTGGCTTGGGCAGTGGGTTTTTATCCCCATTGGTCTGAGGTTCAACTCCACTCTCGGATTTAAGAGGTGGGAATTCTTGCGGGTGAGGGATCTCACATGTAGGGGACTAGTCTCGCCCTAGCTCACCCCTAGTACCCAAGGTATGGGTTGCTAGGCCGCTAGGCTGGGTCATAGGGACACCCCTGTTGTATCAAAAAAAAAATGATTGAGTCATAATTAAACTATATGATGACATTATAGCCAATAGATCATCATATGACAATGTACACTCAATAATATAATTAGTAACTTAATATTGTTAACCTTTTGATTTCATTTATTTGATTATAACACATATACATATATCACATGCCTAATAGATCTTGAAGACATCAAGTCCTATGATTAAGTACTTGATACATATTGTTGTTTATAACCATGATGATATAATTATATGGCATAACTCATTATAATATCTCAAACTTGACTAGAAGAGAAATACACAATCATATGACATAGCTCATTGTGTTATTTCATGTATTTTTTTTTAAGGAAATGAAATTAGATTATTCAACTACCCAAAATGACAATCTATATTTAAGTGTTTCACTACTACTATTTTAGTAATAACAATATTCACAAGATTAATTATTAAATATGTTCCAATATGAAGAACATTCAATTACATTATATGAATCATTAAAGACCGATTCATATATACTTGCATCATTTTCAAGGAGCAATAGCTTATACAATTATGTTGTTTAACATAATAGAATTTCTTCTTGATATACACATCCATTTACATTTTAGTGTTCACAAACATAGGGATATCATGTGTTCTACAATTCATCCGAGTGAACATATGAATTTCACCATTCATATATGTCAATATTATACATATCTCTTATCATAATTATCATTTATTCTTATGACCTAATAATACCTATTAGAATCTCTTACTTTCCCTCATTAAAAAATCATGATATTCTTCTCTTATCTTCTTACATTGTATAATTATTATAATTTAATTGTCACTATACAAAATAATGAAATAAACAAGTTTCCACAGTATTTATGCCGAGAGGCATATTACAATGGCATCCACCAAAAAGCAATGTGTAAGGAAAAACTCTTCAGCTAGAAATTGATGTTTAAATGACATGCAAATCCATATTTACTCTTAAAATCTTATCTTCTTATCTTTTGGAAAAAAAAAGCGCAGTCATTATTGTTAACTTCCTAAAATGAATTTAAAAAATTGTTTTCTTTTTATGAAGGCTGTCAGTTTTGTTCGAGATTCTGCTTTTTTAATTTTTTAAATATTTTCAATAAAACTTAAATATTATTTTAAATATACTTTAATATTATTTTTGGGAAGATAAATATGAAGGGGAAAGAAAAAAATATGGTTACAATTTAAAATAGCATTCAATTAGGGTTAGGATTAGAGTTTTGATTAGAAAAAAAAATGATGAAAATAGGTGTCTTGACAAGGATAACTCTCAGCGTATTTTATATATATTAATATTTAATATATGTATGCTAGTTTATTTTCTATCTATATCAAATAGGAATTCTTCTCCCCACATACCCCAAAGATTTCCCTACTTGGAAATCCCTACATCCAATAAATACTATGCCATTACACACATATAAATAAATAACAAAATAAGACAAGCTTACTTGAAAAAAGCCTTTACCATGACCAGTCCATAAAAATCCATTTTATTACAATATTGACAGGGCCTCCAATTATCCCGTTGTGAGAGCTCTTGCCAAGTTGTTGAACCTTGACGTCTAATATCTTGCTTACCTTGTTGTCTATTGAGAACTGGGAGCTAAGAAGACCATATTAATTTGTACTTTTGGTGTCATTTAGCCTCCAATCTTCATGTAAAACTCATTCCCAAGCTCTCGTTTTAGCAAAGGCAAGAAGGAGGTCAGCAAAGTTGTGGAATTTGTCTCAATTGCATTCGTTTGAAAGTTCCTAAAGCCCTTTTCAACAAATCCATTTTGTGAAACAATGGAACCTAGCATAGTCCATGAGACCGTAGTTCTTTGAGTCATTTTGTCCAATCTAGATATGCCTTCTCCATGCCTCTACATTTTCTTTGCATACAGATCTATTAGGGCAATTGTAACAACCCATGTCTCCTTTTCAAACCTCCAACCTTATGAACATGGCTACACCATGATTTAAGAATGGGAGCAATACTTGTATGTAAATGGTGCACCATGTACTACCTTGCCTAGTGCCACACTTTAACTACTTTATATTTCTACACACCTTCGCTCACTCTTTCCCTCTCTCTTCTCTCTTCGAGCATCTATGTTTTGACAAAATTCATCCATCCTATTATGCTCTCTTCTTCACCCTGATGATGGATCACAGAGTGTGATCCGAAACACTGATACTAAAACTACTGACACAATCTAATCCAAAAACTTTCAGCAATAATCTTCATGAATTGTAGAAATTTGTTCTCATTACTCCATTACCTATTCAAAAGCTCTCATTAGGGCACAAGCAAGGAGGATGTTGACAAAGATTATGGATCATGGTTGTTACGCCTACCAATCTCATTTGCTTCAAAGTCCCCTAAGACTTTTTCCACCAATCAATTTTGTGCAAATCCTCCTATCACAATATTCCACAAGATCACATTTCTTTGGTCGATTTTCATCTAACTTGTAGACAGCATTAAGAGATAAGAGATGGGGACGTCATGATGGCATGGTGGAAGGACTCCCCATCTCCGTACCAAGTTCCCATATCTTCGCCTTACCTCCCTGACTACTATTCAGTAAGCTTGTATGGATGTCCATACCCCTGTCGTCTTGTCTATCCTCTTCTCTTGAATAACCCTTTTTTTTAATTATTTAGTTGTTTTCTTCTACAGTCATCTACTATGGAAGTGGTTGACGTGGGAGATGTGACATTCTAAGAGCACAAAAGAATATGCATGTGCAATATTGCTACAAGCAAAGAGATCATGTAATCTACAAAGAGCAAAAACTTAATTAATGGAAAGCTAAAGAAAGATAAAGCTTTGGTAACAATAAGATACGTTGAATATCCTTCCCATAAGGAAGCTGATGAGAACCTTCTCTGCTGAAGAATGATTTAGTTAGATCCAGTTCCACCTAAGGAGTAATTGAAATGAAATCAAATTCACTTAAGTTTGAAGTAGGGGGGAGAGGACCCAGTAGTTGAGCGTGTTTCAATAGTTGAGATAGTAGTTGTTAATATAATGCCCAATAGTTGTGATAGTAGTTGTTTATATAATACCCAATAGGGGAGAGGGCCCAATAGTCGTGCGGGGTCCAATAGTCGTGCACCCAATCGTGAATATAATACCCAATAGTCGTTTATATAATGTCCAATAGTTGTGATTTGACTACCCATAATTAAACAAAATGTATGCTTTTGATCTAAAAAGCAACCAATCATGTGATACCACATCAACACTCAACTACTCATGATGTAATGCACGAGAATTGGTCTCACTTTTTTTTGGGGCCTTTTTGGACACCTTGACAAAAACGCATGCTGATGTGGCATCATATTTGATGATGTGGCCCTGAAACCTTAGTTATAAGCAGAGAACTTGCCAAGTAAGCTGCTGTAAAAAATTGGGAGTGATTTGAAATTTCGACGTAGGATAATTAGAAGCGCGAAGTTAGGGTGCACGACTACTGGGTCCTCTCCCCTAGTTGTGACATGACTACCTTAACTTAAACAAAATGTATTTCTTTGATCTAAAAAGCAACCAATCATGTGATGCCACATCAGCACTCAACTACCCATGAAGTGAATGCACAAGTATTGGTAACAGGTTTGTTTTGGGCCTTTTTGGACACCTTGACAAAAAGCATGCTGATGTGGCATCATATTTGATGATGTGGCCCTGAAACAAAAGTTATAAGCAGGGGACTTGCCAAGTAAGCTGCTGTAAAAAAATTGGAGTGATTTGAAATTTCCAAGTAGGATTTTGAGAAGCGCTAAGTTAGGGTGCACAACTATTGGGTCCTCTCCTATAGTAAGTTTCAATTCAATTTTTTTTTATTGTTGTGAGTTCATGGGTATGTTCATGTTCTAGGGACAGTGACAAGTGTCTTCATTGGTAACAAAGAGGGTAGCCTCTAAGTTCAGGTATAAAGTTACATATAATATTATGGATAATAATGTAGTTAAATATAATAAACAATATTTCACAAATTAAATAATTTTAGGCAGATGGTGATGGACTATTTTGTACGGGCGTTGGTGTGGGCCCGTGGCCTATGACAGGTTGCGGCCTGCATGTGGTGTTCTCTCTTTGCATGTTTCTTCTTTCTCTTGTGCTGGTGTTGAAACTTCGTTTGGTTGGGTGGGGGTGTATTTTGTGTTCCGAGGGTTGGTTTTGATTGCAGCATGGGGTTTGTTCTACTTTTTGTGGGTTCTATTCTTCTTTTGTTGCATGTGCGTGAGGTGTTGGGTGTGCAGATCCTTCCTCTTTTTGTTGCTTGTTCCTTCTTGGTGGGATAGGTCAAAGCCTTCTCTTGGCATTGTTTTATTCTTCTGCAGGGTTTTGGTGCTAAGGGGTGCTCAGCTCATGTTGTTTGTTTTGTTGGAAGGACTTTAATTCATTTGATATTTTTTACTTCAAAGCACTCAAAGAATTTGGATTATGGCAGAGCAGCAGATTTCTTACAGTTTGGTGGTGGTTGATCGTGGTGGGTTTCACAATGGATCTTCATCGGACTTGAATGCTAAGCAGTCTGAGTCATTTTATGTGGGGGAGGGCCCTAAATTGAAGAAAGTGAATGGTTGTTTGTCCAGGAGTCAGGATCGTCCAGTCTTGGTTCTTTCTCCAGAATCTGTGGCCGATGATGTTTCGTATTGGAGTAGACATGCTTTAATCTGCAAATTCCTTGGGATCCATATTCCTCTGTCAACTTTGGATGCTTGGATTAGGAGTACGTGGCAGATTGAGGGCGACATGGAGCTAATGGTGGCTGCAAACAGCTATTTTGTGGTTGTTTTTTTTCCAATATGGCTGATAAGAATCGGGTTTTTGAGGGATGACCCTACTTTTATAATCATGTTGGACTGTTTATAAAACCTTGGCATATGGGTTTTAACACAGCTGAAGAACTATCGTTGAGGGTTTTTGTCTGGGTCTGTCTATCGAGGCTTCCCTTGGAGTTTTGGAGAGAAGATATTTTACAACGGATTGCGGCTCTTCTTGGTAAGTCTACTGCAGATGCTCAACAAACCCTTGAAAGAAAGGTTATTTCTTTTGCTTAGATTTGTGTGGAGGTTGATTTGAATAATCCCTTGTCAGATTCTCTAGAAATTTGTCTCGGTTCTTTGTCTTGGATTCAACAACTTGATTATGAGTCCCTTTCTTTTTGTTGTCGGATTTGTCATGAGTATGGACATCTTCAAAAGCAATGTCCTAGGATTAAGAAGGCTCCTAATTTTTCTCCCTCGTCTTCAGCTCCAAAAGTTGTTAGAGAGGATAAAGGGAAATCTTCTATGATGGAGGGTGAACCAGATAAAGATGGCTTTGTGCCGATTAAGCGGGCTAAGGGTCATGGTTTGAAGAGATCTTTCAAGGACAAGAAGAATGAAGAGGACTTTAATCGGTTTGAGGTGTTGAACACTTCAACCTTGGAGGAAGGAATCCTACCAAATGTTCCTTCTGATGTTGGTATGGGTTGTGATGTGGGATAAGTCCAGGGATCCGATCAAGATATTCATTTATCACAAGGTACGCAAGATCATCTGGCAACTCTGATTGATCACATTCATGATGATGATGATATTGTTTTGGAAAATTTGGCAAAGGAGGGGCTAGTTTCTGGCAAGTGCAAGAGGTCTTCTCTAGCCTTGGGGGTGTAACAATGCACGCCTATGAAGGGACATCCTGAGCACTCTTCTAAAAGTGGCAGCAAGAAGGATCTTGAGAAGATTAAGCGTATTGGAGAGTTTTTGGTGGAATCTAGGTCTATTAAACCCATTGATGCCCACTTTTCACCATCTCCTCCATGATTGTTCTCTCATGGAATGTTAGGGGGTTGAATAGCACCCCTCATCAAATGGATATTCATGATTTGGTTGTTGTCCATTCCCCAAACATTTTTTTGTGTTCAAGAGACTAAACTTTCAGTTGATGTTATGCTTCAATGTGCTTCTCGTATCTAGTATTTTGGTCAGTGTCAGTGCATTAGTTCTCAGGGGAGTTTTGGGGGCTTAGCTCTTTTTTGGGATCCTAGAAAGGTTGCTCCCCTTTGGTGGATTTTCAATCATTCTACTATTTCAATGGCTACCTCTTCTTTGGAAACTAGTGAGACCATTTTGGTTACTAATGTTTATGCCTTGATTGATATTCGTGGTAAAATCTAGCTTTGGGTTCATATAAGGTATGTTAGATCATGTGCTCCATATCTTCCTTAGATCTTAGTTGGCGACTTTAATTCTGTGTTGAGCTTGGAGGAGAAGAGAGGTGGGTTGCCTCGGCTTGGGCCTGCTTCTGTTCTTTTTCGAGAGAATGTGGATTTGCTTGCTTTAAGTATGTTAAGCCTTCTAATGGGATTTTCACTTGGAATAATAGACGGAGTGGAGAAGAAGCGATCTCGAAAAGGTTGGATAGATTTCTTGTTTCCTATTTTTGGGTGGGAGGTAGATTGGTTACTGGTTCTGAGATTCTCGATTGGAGGGGTTCTAATCATTGGCCAATTAAACTTTCAGTTTCTCATTTTACTGTTCCCAAGAATCCTCCTTTTAAGTTTCAGCTTATGTGGCTTCGAGAGTCTTGCATGATATTATGGCTCAGTGGTGGTGTGATGGTAGCCCTACTTATGGTACAACTATGTACACCTTTGTTAAGAAAATTCAGTATGTTAAATTTCACCTTAAGAGATGGAATAGGACGAGTTTTGGAAATTTTAAGGTTATGAAGAAGAGTGCCCAGGAAAGCCTTGATGTGATTACTTGCCAAATTAGGGATTTTGGTTTTTCGGATGCTTTGGGTCAAGCGGAAGCCCAAGCTGCACGAGTTGTGGAGGAATGGGAGCTTTGAGAGGAGATTTTTTGGAAGCAAAAGGCTCGGATTGATTGGCTTCAAGAAGGGGACATGAATACTGCTTTCTTCTATCATTTTGTGCAAGCTCGTCACAATAGAAGTATTTCTTCTCTGGTTAATGCGAATGGGATCTGCATTTCTTCTTTGCATGCTTTGTCTTGTGAGGCTAAATAGTTTTATTCTGCTCTTTTTTTTTTAGGATTCGCCCCTTGTTGAAGATGAGGAGAATTTGATTCTTGCTTGTGTCCCCTCCCCGATCTTCAGGGAGATGAGTGATTTCCTCATTCGCCCGATTTCTTTGTCTGAATTGGAAGAGGTCGTTTTTGGGATGAATAAAGGTAAGGCCTCTAGTCTAGATGGTTTTCCTGATGAATTTTTTCAGGAATTTTGGGATATTATAAGTTTGGATTTGCTAGAAGTTGCTCGGGAATCTCGTCGTAGTAAGCAAATGCTTCGTGTCTTGAACTCTACTTTTCTAGTTCTCATTTCTAAAAAGGAGGGTGTTGATCGGCTAGAATTCTTTCAACCTATTGCTCTCTGTAATGTGGTGTATAAAATTATTACTAAGTTAATTGTTGAGAGGCTCAAAGTTTGTCTTCATTTTGTTATCTCTAAGGAGCAAGAAGGTTTTGTTGTTGGTAGATAGATCCTAGATGGGGTGGTGGTTTCCTCTAAGGCCATCCACTCTATGGCGCCGTCCAAGGAGAAGTCTACGTTCATCAAGTTGGATATGGCCAAGGCTTATGATATAGTTAAGTGGCATTTTTTTGCAGAGAATTATATTAGGCTTTGGTCTTAGTCCAGATTAGGTTAGCTAGACTATAAGTTGTGTTACCTCTTCCTCTTTTTATGTTCTTATGAATGGGGAACCTTCTGAGCTTTTTGCAACTTCTAGGGGCCTTTGTCAAGGAGATCCTCTCTCCCCTTATCTGTTTATTATTATGGTTGAGGGTTTAGGCAGATTTCTTAAGTCATGTGTTTCCCAGGGCAGGATTCAAGGCTAGGGTTGGGGCAATGGGCTTCCGCAGATCTCTCATCTTCAATTTGTGGATGACACTTCTCTTATGGGGAGGGCTCGCCTTCAGAAGGTTGTTTCTTTTAGGCAGGCTTTGGATATTTACCTTGCTGCTTCGGGTTAGAAAGTTAATGAGCACAAGTCTTATGTCTTCTTTTTTAATACTCCTCAACCTATTCAACGGTGGATTGCTAATATTTGCAATTTCAAATTAGGTGTCTTCCCTTAGTCTATCTGGGAATACCTCTTATTATTGGTAGGCAGCCTAGGTCTTCTTGGAAAAATTTGCTTGATAATTTGTGCAATAAAGTTAATCATTGGACTCATCGTTGGCTTGCTACTATTGTGAGAGTGACTCTTTTGAAGTTTGTTATCTAGGCTCTTCCTATTTACAGGAGTTTTGTTCAAGTAGTTTCTTTGTATTTCCTGAGGGAATTTGATGCTCTCTCACAACAATTTCTTTGGAGTGGTAACTTGCAGTCGACCAAGTGGAGTCTTGTTAAGTGGGATATGTTGTGTAGGCCATAGAAAGAGGGGGTCTTGGATTGCGTTTTGTTGTTTTGAATGGGCAAGCTCTTGCAACCAAGTTATATTGGCATTGGTGTACTAGTCAGCATCAACTTTGGGCTCGTATTCTTACCTACAAGTATCTTAAGGATGTTAACACTTTTGATGTTCCTCGTTTCCCTTTAGAAGGAAGGGGATCTATGATTTGGAATACCCTCAAATTGGGGGCTCAGTTGGTTAAGAAGGGGTTTTTTTAGATATGTCATTCGGGTTCTCAAGCCCTTTTTGGTGGGATTCTTGGGATGGCCACCCTCCCATTCTTTCTACTTACCCTCACCTCCAGTCTCTTTGTGCTCATTTTATTGTTTTTGGTTGGACTACGGTTGAGTATTATAAGTTTGTTTGAAATATTGGACTAGTTGCTAGCCTTAGATGGAAGCACTCCTCGGATTGACCGCCAAGAGGGTCAAAGGAGGGTAGGCAAGAGTTGGCTCGGATTCTTGCTTCACAGGAATGCAATTCCATGGTGGGGTAGGATGTTTTGGCTTGGAGTGACAGTGATTCATCTGGTAAGTACTTTGTTTCAACAGGTTATGGTGAGTTAGGCAGGTGATGGGGGACATTGAGGTTCCTTGGTGGAAGCAAGTGTGGAATAAATTCTCTTGGCCCAAGTACAATTTTTTCCTATGGCTGGTGGTCTAAAATCAGTCTTACTTGGGATAACTTGTGCAAGAGAGGGTTCCAGGGTCCCTCAATGTGTGTTTTGTGCTGTAATAGTGAAGAGAGTGTTTCTCATCTCTTCTTCCAATGTTCCTTTTCTAGGAGGCTTTGGCACCTTTGGTGGGTTGTGTGGAACCAGGTTTGCTGGCATGTCTCTTCTTTGGCAGAGTTCTTTGCCCAGTGGGGGAAAGCCCCTGTTAAGACCTCTTTTCTTCAAGTTGTTTGGGCTTTGGGACCGACTTTTATTATCTAGCATATCTAGCTAGAGAGGAATCGCATGATTTTTCAAGATGTGAAGATGGTTATCCAACATTTGTGGTGGAGGATTCTTTATTCTTTGGGAGAAACTACTGCAGCCAAGTGTGATCTGGTTGAGGGTGTGGATCCAGGAGAGGTTTTTTGTACTTGTCTCAAACTTCCTCTTCAAAGGGGGGCTACTCAGAGTACTGGTCAGATTATGAGAAATAGATGTCATGATCCTCTTCAGAAGATTAATAGGGAGGGGCGTTGGTGTCCTCCTCCTCAAGGTGTGTTGAAAATCAACATAGATGGTTCTCGTGGAAATCTTGGTCATATTGGTATTGGAGGTGATGGGCGGACTAGTTATGGGACTGTTGAGTTTATCTTTTTTGTTTATAAGGGCTAGTATACTAACAATGTGATGGAGGCTCTTGTCATTTTATGTGTTGTGGAGTGTGGTTGTTCTCTCAGGTGGAGGTGGATCATTTGTGAATCTAATTTTTAGGTGGTTGTGACTTTGTTGAAGAGGCAGCAGTTAGAGGATGTGAATTGGCAGTTGGTTGTTATTATAAAATAGATTCTTAATATGTGTGCTTCCCTAGATTCTGATGGAGCCTTTCTCAGCATTTAGCTATACCTTATCCAATTTCAAATAAAATATGATTTCCCGTATTTATATGGTTGTCTTCAAATTTTGGCCCAAACCAAAGTTTTAGACATTACGGACTACCGGAAATAACACGTCTTCAACTAAATACTCTAGTATTTGTCATCTACTGCCAAAGGGTAACACATCCACCAGTTGCTTCATTCTTCATTTGGAATGTTCACTTTGTTTTCTTAAAGCTGTTATTCTATTGTAACTAATTCTCTATGTGACCCTTATTTTCTCCAAGGTGTGTTGATTTCTTTGTTCAATTCTTGTTGGTCACCCTTGTTTCTAATTAAATTGTGTGTTTGGGAAAATTGGATTTTTTCATTTGTTCTTTAACACAGGCATCTCATTGGCTTCTATATTTTAATTTTCTTAACCTTGTATATTTGTTCATCAACATAAGGACAATTTCTAGCCCATGGAATGTTGAATGTGAAGTCCAACGGTCTTGGACTATTACCCTTCCTCTTGTCTCTTCATTCTCCCTTTTGTCTTTTCATATTTTGGACTCTCTAAATACCTTTTGATAATGTAATATTTATGTAATTGCAAGTTGTTGTACAAGATAGAATTATAAAAAACAGAGATTGCCCTATTTTTCCTATGGATGTAGCCATTAACAATGAACCGCGTAATTACGATGATGTGTTTGTTTTATGTGCAATAGTTTGTTTAAATTTTGTATGTGTTTTTTTAATCTGCTCTTAATAATCAATAATTGGCATCAGAGCCAAGAAGAAGTTGTGGAGAAATTGAGCAGAGATGGAAGAGGCGGATAAGTGGAAAATTGAAAAATTCTCCGGTTAGAATTTTGAGATATGGAAGCTACAATTATGAGCTCTCTTAATCCAAATGGATCTCTCAATTGCATTAGAAGGAAAGTCGAAGAAGCTCAAAAAAATGTTCGATGAGGACTGGGATATTTTGGACAAGCAAGCTGCAACAACTATTATCCTTTCCCTATCCAACAATATCTTATTTAATGTTGCAACGGAGAAGACAACAAAGGATATATGGGATCAGTTGTGTGACATGTATGAGAGGGACTCCGCAACTAATAGGGTTTTCTTAATGAAGAAATTGTTTAATTTGAAGATGAAGGAAGGCACTAGTGTTTCCAATCATTTAAATGAATTCAATACCATAATCAGCCAACTAATTTAGGGTTTTCTTGATGATGAAATTTTTTAATTTGAAGATGAAGGAAGGCAGTAGTGTTTCCAATCATTTAAATGAATTCAATACCATAATCAGCCAATTAATTTATGTTGATATCAATTTTGAAGAAGAAATCAAAGCCATCTTGCTTTTGTGCTCTCTTGTTGATAGTTGGAAAGGAGTGGTTATGACAATTAGTAACCCCATATTTGAAGAAAAAGATCTGATAACAAGGAAGGCATGTTAAAATTTGATGGTGTTGCTGCACTCTTCTCAAGAAAGAGCAAGGCATAATCATAGAGGAAGATCGAAGTCCAGCAAGAGATTGAAGTCGAGATAGAAATAGTGGTTGTTGATATTGTGGCAAGCAAGGCCACATCAAAAAGAATTGTTAAGTCATTTAAGAAGGCTGAAAATCAACCAAAGGAAAATGAAGTAAATACTACATATGAAGAGGATGTGGGTGCTCTTGTTTTGTCCATTGGTGAAGCTGCAACAAATGTGTGGGTATTGGATTCCAAAGCTTTTTTCCATGCTACATCATGCCAGGAGTTCTTCAAAACCTATCAAGAGGGCAACTTTGGTAGGGTTTATCTTGGTGATGATGAACCTTGTAACATTGTCAGCAAAGGAGATGTCTTATTGAAATTTTAAAAATGGAAATAGTTGGCTGCTACGCGATGTTAAACACGTTCCACAACTCAAAAAGAACTTGACTTCTGCGGGACAGCTAGATGCTCAAGGTTGTAACATCACTTTTCAGTCAAGCATGTGAAAGGTGACAAAGGGAGCCTTGGTGATTGCTAGAGGCAGCAAATCAGGCACTTTATATGTGCTTGATAGTCACGTTGAAGTGGGAGTTGCAATGCTAGTTGTGGACAACGACTCAAAGATTTGGCACACAAGAGGCTTGATCATATGAGCAAAAAGGGCATTGATATTTTGCACAAAAGAGATCAACTTCCAGGTTTAAAATCAGTTGATTTGGAGTTGTGTGATCATTATATCTATAGAAAACAAAAAAGAATCAGCTTCTCTACCAAGGGACATGACATGAAAACAAGACCATTGGAGCTCATGCATTCGGATGTCTTTGACCCCACGAAGGTAACATGTATTGGTGGGTCTAATTACTTTGTTACTTTCCTAGATGTCTACACTAGAAAGGTTTGTATTTATATGCTAAAGAGGAAATATGAAGTATTTAGCATGTTCAAGAATTTTAAAGCACTGGTTGAAAACTAATAACGATAGAGAGTTTTGTTTCTTGGAGTTTGATAAATTTTGTGCAGATAATGGTATTCAATGGAACAAAATTGTTCCTTTCACCCCTCAAAAATGGTGCAACCAAGAGGTTGAATAGAACAATCTTGGAGAGAGCTTGTAGCATGCTCTCTAATGCAAGTTTGGGTAAAGAGTTTTGGGCAAAGGCAATTAATACAATGGTGTACTTCATTAACTGAGGTCCATCTTCTTGGTTGGATTTTGAGATTCTAGAGAAGCGGCTGGGAAGGAGAATTGCATATGATCACTTGCGGGTGTTTGATTGTGAGGCCTCTATTCACATCCCACCGAAAAAACGAACAAAATTGGAAATGAAATTTAAAAGGTGTATCTTTGTTGGATATGGAGAGGCAACATATGGTTATCAGTTGTGGGATCTCATTCCCAAACAAATCACTCCCAACCGAGATGTAATTTTCAATGAGAAAATAATGTGGAGTCTGCTAGAATAGGGAAAATCAATAAAGGAGTTTGTGCCTACCGAATATATCTCAAGTGGGAGTAATGTGTTAAACCGTTGGCACCAAGTTTATTCCCAACAAGTTCACCACTCACAAGAGCTATCTTCTTTACCACATATTTAGGTGCAAGAGTTAGCCCTATCGCAAAAACCATAATAATGAAGAGCAGGTTCATCAAAATCGTGCTTTTGAATAGGGAGTTGAAGGAGGAATTAACCAAGAATCATTTCCTCGGTTGAGGAGATCAACCCAAGAGCACAATCCTTTGTCAAAATAGTATGATTTTGTTCAATACTTGATAATCTTTGATCAAGCTAAACCTGCAACTTTTGAAAAGGCATGTGATTGCAAACTTTGGATGGATGCCATGAGAGAAGAAAAGGCTTTGTTGATGGCAAATCACACATGAGACTTGGTCCATCTTCTACCAAATCAGAGAGCCTTAAAAAACAAGTGGGTTTACAAATTGAAGGAAGAAGATGGTGGCAAGATGTGTTACAAGGCCAAATTAGTGATCAAAGTATATGACCAAAAAAAGGGGGTTGATTTTAATGAAAAAAAATATCCTGTTGTGAAGATGACTATCATTCAAGCAATTTTGGGTCTAGTAGTTATTTATGACCTTGAGTTGGAGCAGCTTGATGTGACAACATTTCTTCATGGGGACTTAGAAGAAGAATTGTATATGCAACAACCAAATGGTTTCAAAAAATAAGGGCATGAAAAGTTAGTTTGCAGATTGAAATGAAGCTTGTATGGGCTGAAACAAGCTCCGCGACAATGGTACCTCAAGTTCAATTCCTTCATGGCTGACCAAAATTTCTCAAGTGTGAATCTGATCCATGTGTTTATTACAAGGTTTTGGAGAATGGTGAACTTGTCTTCTTGTTGCTATATGTTGATGATATGCTAGTGACCAGCATATCATGGCTGTTCTTAGCAACTTGAAACAGCAGTTAGATAACAAATTTTCTATTAAGGATCTAGGGGCTGCCAAGAAAATTCTTGGAATATGGATAGGAAAAAAAAGGAGTTGAAGTTGTCACAAGGGAAATACACTCACAAGGTTTTAGATAGATTTGGCATGAAGAATGCTAAGCCCATTTGCACACCTCTTGCTGATCACTTCAAACTTTCAGCTGAGATGTGTCCTTAGACACAACAAGAAAAAGAGCTTATGAAACAAGTGTCTTATTCCTCTGCTGTTGGGAGTCTCATGTATGCAATGGTCTGCACAAGATCCGACATTGCTCATGCAGTGGGAGAAGTGAAGAGGTACGTGAGCAATCCGAGTAAAAATCATTGGCAAGTTGTGAAATGGATTTTGATGTATTTGAATGGCACTTTTGATTATGTTTTGAGATTCAGGGGAAAAGATGCACAGCTGCAAGGTTTTGTTGATTTCGATATGGCTGGTGACTTGGACAAAAGACGCTCTACTACTGGATACAAGTTCACATTTGCAGGGGCAGCGATCAGTTGGGTTTCTAGAACACAATTCTTCTGTTACAGAGAGTTGAATCACTTACTGAATTGACAATTCCAGCTACAACATCGTTAGTAATGCTCACTGCCTTGTTGCAGCTGGTTCAATTAAGTTAATCATCAGTTATAACAATCTTAGATTAAGACAAGCAAGATATTCAAGCAACCAACAATCATTACTTGAAAAAAATTTACAAATATGCCTCTCATATTGTCACAGTGAATAGCATCAACATATTGTCAAAGTTAAGCAATTTCATACCCAGCTCTGAAATTAAGATGACAAATTCAAGTATCCTAAGAGTAGATTTACAAAACCTACTTGAAAAATGATGTGATAATCTTCTTGATGCAGACATGGAGCATCTTTTGGTCTTAGGTCATCAACAATTTCCAAAGATCTGCTTAACTTGCATAATAAATTTGCTAGTTACAACTCTCTTGATTTGATTGTTGAAGAGTTGACCATTTAAATTCTTGAAACTGATTATAGACAGCTTTAGAAGATAATTTTCTTGGAGGCATATTGCTTACAGTGAATACAATCAATGAATTTTAACTTTCCCAAATAGCAGTTCACTCTGAATAATGGCCTTTAAGCTTAAATACTGAAATAAAGATATTTTCTTAAAAGATTAAAAATGCAACCATGCTCGATCGCGAAGCCTTTGTTGTCCTGCACCATAGAATTCATCTACTACATCTCCATCCCGAAAGAATCGAAATGTTGGTGTGTATCTGACGTCTTTTGTCACTTCTGGGCACTCATCAACATCAGCATAGACAAATACAGAGTTTGGATACTCGTTACTGAGATTGCAGAAGGTAGGAAGGATATCTCTACAAACATAACACCTGCTCAGCATATAGATCATTTAGTCAATTCCCAGATAGAAGTAACAAATAAAATTCATGATAATTAGCAAGTCACCTCAAATATTATACTCTGCAATTTCAAATGCTTTAATCATGAAAAGGACTGCAACCACTTATTTGCAATCTATTTTAAATATCAAGATTTGTGGCAATGGATACCAAAATATTTTGTTCCTGGCGTTCCAAACACTTAACAATGAAGCACTCCAAAGAAAGTAGAAGTTGTAAATCAATACAGCAAGCAATGCTGTGATCAATGAGAAGTTGAGAACCCTTTGACTACAAACTTTAGCAGACAAAATTCAAAATGATGAGAAGATCTCATCCTTAAATATGACTGGTTTTAGTTTTAAAACTATAGAGCTGTCCCAAAGAAAAAGAACAGAAATTTTGAAACCACAAAAAAATTCTCTTCATAGGTGAAAAAGTTAAAACATGTTTAATGTTGCATATTTGTCCCCAGATTCACTAACCCCAATTATTTCTGGCAACACGCAAATTTTTATCAACTGTAAATTGGAAAAACAATCATAAAAGCTCTCAGAACATAGTAGCATTCACTATCTTAACAATTTATTTAATTCTGAAAGGGACTGCAAGAAAAATAAATTACTAATCATATTAGTATGACGCCTAAGGTCTAATCACACAATGTTGATATAACCGAACGTATGATAAGAGATACAAGAAGCTGCAAAATTGCTATAGTTGGAGATCCAAGGAAGGAGAGCAACCTGATACATAGTGGAAAGAAGAGAAAATAAGTTTTAACATACGCAAAAGCCTAACTAATAAAGCTCCCATTATTGATTGTTAAATTTTATACCGTGAACAATGTAGCCCATATTTTTGTTCCATGCAAAAAATAATGCAAGGAATGGGAGCCATTTCACTAAAAGAAGCCAGGTTATATTCTCTGGCTGAAACTTTCAGGTAAGATGATCAATAACACGCATACTAATATTATATAGCAAAAAAGGTCAACAGCACTTGAGTAGCAAATGGTTTTTCTGTGTGAGCCCAACAGAAGAGAGATATGTTGATTCTCTTTGAAATTTGTACTGGACTAAGAAAATAAATGTGTTTCACTCAAAGTCATAATGACAATTGTAAGTTACTTGAATCTCTTGAAAATTGACAAAACTCAAAGCCTTCCTTAGAGCTCAACAGCACTTGAGTAGCAAATGGTTTTTCTGTGTGAGCCCAACAGAAGAGAGATATGTTGATTCTCTTTGAAATTTGTACTGGACTAAGAAAATAAATGTGTTTCACTCAAAGTCATAATGACAATTGTAAGTTACTTGAATCTCTTGAAAATTGACAAAACTCAAAGCCTTCCTTAGAGCTCACATTCAAAAGTTTGGAAATTTTTAGAAAGTGGAGACCAGGGACACACAGGGACACAGACCGCGGATACACAGGGGCGTATCCCCAAGGATTTTCCAGTCATCAACATCCCCAGGTGTCCCCAGTATCGTTTGTATGTCTGGAAACATCCAGAAGAAGGCACTCAGCCATCCGCGGAGCAGCCACAGATTTTTTTTTTTTTAAACTTAGCAATTATTATGCATATATGTTTCCAGTTTATAATTTTAAACACAGCTGTTAATAAATATATTCCAAAACCATAGCCTGCACCTTTTGATTCAATCTGCCAAACAAAAGCACTTTGCTAGAATCACGGAAAAAGATTGCAGACAATTAAAAGGAGCATGGCTAGATACAGTTGATCTTTAGTGCTCCTTTTCAAAACTAGATGACATGACTCTATATCCATTTCAATCATAACATTTGAATGAAAATTAATAAGGATTCTCCTACATACAAAGCTGAGAAATCTTTTTTAAGTCAAACGTTCTGAAATGGACTTGTTATCAATTTGAGGCTACTAGGCAGCATACCATAATTCAACCTCTTTATTAAAGAATGGAACAATGAACTGTTGACTACCCTATTTGAAGCTATGTCCATACACAACCACCTGGCCTAAACTGTTATTCTCGCCACTGCTATAATACCAATAAAAATGGCCGTGAATGTGATGTCAAAATGGCTGAATGCTGAAACCAAAATATTCTACATTATGGCAGATAAAGGTCCATAAACTCAATTACAATGTTTCCCTCTGTATTGTATATCAGATGTTTCAGTTCATTCATATACGGCAGTAACTTGTGTGGTTAAAGTGGCTTTGTATAGATCAGAAAAAAAAATTACTGTAATGCTACACCTCATCAGTAACAGAGTACTGCTGAGATTTTAATGTCAATGTTATTGCATTACCAAAGTACAGTAGTACCATGGTTGTCAGTTGTCTAAGCATTAAAAGCCTTAATACAAAAAGAATTAGTGATTCTGACAGGAAAAGGCACAGTTACTGAGTTAATAAAATGCCGTAAAATGTGCTGTAAATTATAGAATAGATTGTTTTCAAGATTTTCTACATTTTGACATTTTGTAGTTGTAGCCTTTTGGCTATTGTATATGCACATTGACAATGAAAATTTAAATGATAACAATGAGTTTTGTTTTTTCTCAATTCAGCTCTAATGTTATGTAATACAGTTTATATAATGAATATGGTGAATGCCTTATCATATAGATAGTTGAAATTTCTATATTTTTAAAATTTTGCTATCTATATTTCTATATTAAATTTTTTAAAATTTTAATATATTTATATATTTGTTAATTGCTATCCCTTGCCATCCCCCCAAAAAAGGCCCTGTGTGCTCTGCTGTCCCCAAAACATGTTGTAAGGAGCAGTGAGTTCCAAAGCCAACAAGTCCAATTTGTGAAGTGGTTGGAGGTGTTATGCTGTGAGTTCTGATGCATGCCATAAGCATTTCGGTCCAATCTGAGCTGGAATTGAATGGTGACCTTGGACTTGTGCAAATGGACCCATAGTATACTCACTGGACAAAGCACCGAGTTCTTTGGGTAAGGTGGACTGTATGCGAGGCAGATTTGGCAGACAGGATTGGTTGCTTGAAAATGTGATGCTTAGGATATGGGAATCTGACAGACACATTGGAGTTTTTGTGCAGAACCATTGGGCAGACTCATCCACCAAGGTGACTAAGTGGCAGACCTAGAAAGTGGTTGCCTTGGGCCTAGGTGAGAGGGCATTTAATATTTTGGATATGAGTGGGATTCATGTACCAAGGTATGAAGGGGCCAAGTTGCCTTGAGGATAGTTACAGGTGCTGCATTAAATAATTTGTGCAGCATTAAATATTTGGGGCCATCCTAGGGTGGACTGTTAGGGAGGATCATTGGATCTGGGTATTCAATCATCAACATTAGATCTTGCATAGGAACTTTGACTAATCATGGAATGTGGACTGGCTTGCCAAACCTATATAAAGGGAGGCAAGTTCATTGTTGCATATTCTCACATCCCCCTCTGTAGGGGTCTTTTTTCATGCATGGCCTACATGGCAGAATATAAAAGTTAATTAAAAGAAAATATTTCAAATCAGGCACAGTCGAAGGACAGAGAGGTGGAGCAGAAGTATGGACATCCATCAACGCATTAATAAAAGGGGTATGGCTCCAGGAAAGGGAATGGAGACAAAGTAAATGCAAGGGTATGGTGCAGATGTGTTAGGAATGGCCGCACAGCTAGCAGGGCATGGTGTCCCTTGCCTTTGGTGGTCCAAAATGTCAGATTTGAGGTCAATCCAGTGTGCAGGTTCCAGAAGAACACCCACAACCTCAACAAAAACACATTTTTGAGCAGTTTTAGGGGAGGAAAAACCATAAAATGTGGTCTCATGGAAGGCACAAAAGGCAGGTTTTGTGTGCTACCTGGCGTCTCAAGGAGGCTTTTAAGAACACCTCACAGCAATGTGGTTTCATAAAAAAAGGCAATGATTGCAGGATATGAACGAAATGGGTTTGTTGAAAAGGCTTTAGAAACTTTCAGGCAAATGCAATTGGCAGGTGAAAAGCTAAATTCCACAACTGTTGCCTGCATCCTCCCCGCTTGTGCAGAAATGAGGGCATTGGAACAGGTTACAACTTATGGACTGCCATCAAAGCATAAAAGGATAGACACAGAGAGGTGAGTAGATATTGTTCTTACAGCTGAGCAATAGTTCAAGACACAAGCAAAGCGATGAGCAGATTTAGCATGAGCTAGCAGATGGTGACTTGGGGCATTACCATCTAGAGACGCTAATATCTCTGTAATGGATTCTTAGCGATGTTGGACAAATAGTAGCTAGTGGGCACACCATTCTCAGAGAGAGAACACCCAGCCATCATGCTATCCATCATAGTTCATACCATTGTCGTTAAACACGTTTATAGAGATAGTTATATTCTGTGCAAACTATCTCCTAATAACTTGCAAACCCTTAGTTGGCAGAAATCCTACACATTGTTTGACCTCGGAATCATTGCCCTGTCATGGAAGAAGATTCAAAAGATTTGAGGAAAGGGTGTGAATGGGAGTTCAAGGTCAAGCTTGAGATGAAGATACAGTTTGCGCAATATTCAGGAGTGACATTGCAAGAGATTACTGAATGTGAAAATTGTGTGTGGGTTTGAAAGATGATTCAGTGTAGAATTATATTAATCAATTTAAGCAGCTTCCAAGAAACTATGAAGAGTCTCCTGAATTCATACAGTGGCATGGGTAGTATGAGCATGGAGTAAGAGTGTATGTCTTCCTGAACTATCATTATTTGGGATTAGAAACTTTATATGTAATTATTTCTGCATATTTGAGATCATCATTGGTCAAGAGTCCTTTGATCTGAATTGATGAAAAATAGTTTTTCTTGAAGAAATTTCACCCAGATAATATTGAGATACTCATTGTATGCCATTCTTTAATTATGCTCAAGAATTTCACCATAGCCCTTTATAATGGTTGTGAATGTCTGGTTTAGGATTTCACTTATGTTTAATCAGAAAAGTTTAAGTTTGCAGAAGATTGTGATAAAATCTATTAAAGGCATGTAGGCTATGATTATAATATTATTTATGAATCAGACAAAAACATATGTTGCTAGTTTTGTAAAGAGAGATAAAGGTCTTGATCAGAGTTTCTAAATCTGCACAAAAACAAGAGTGTTGAGAGTCGGTACTCATTTGAATCCTGAAACTGATTGTGATAATCTTCTTTTTCTATTTCATCACTATACATGTGCTTTCTAGACAGTTTTGTATGGAGTGTATGGAGCAAATATTTTAAATAAAAGACTAGTCATAAAAATGCAACAAGTCTGCTGTGTAAACTGAAATGGTAATTAATTGTATTAAACAAAGGAGAGGAATACTCCTTAAATAAAAAATTAAAAGACGATGTTTCTAAATCAGAAACAATCGACAACTAAAGAAATAAAAGAAAATTGCTAAAACTTACTAAAAGCAAACTAAGCTAACTAAAAGTAAACTAAACGACTAAGATGACCATTATAAGCTAAATATAACAATAGTACTTTAATACCCTCCCTTAATGGTCATTCTATTAACTACACCAAGTTTGCCCCTAAATTTTACAAATTTGTCCGGACTTAGGGACTTGGTAAGAATGTCTGCAATCTGATCCTCGGTTGGAACATACTACAACATCACTGATCCATCTTCAACAAGCTATCATATGAAGTGACAATGAAGCTCTACATGTTTTGTGAGCTCGTGGAAGATTGGATTTTTGGCAATTCTTAGCACCCCTTGGTTGTCACAAAACAAGGGTGAAGGCCCTGCTTGAGACATTTCCATGTCAGAAAGCATCCTCCAAAGCCATACTGCCTCACATGCTGCTTTAATAGTTCCTCGATACTTTGCTTTTGTCAAAGAAAGAGCTACTGCTTGCTGCTTCTTACTGGTCCATCTGACTACACCCGTACGAAGACTAAAAACATATCCAGAGGTAGACTTCTTGTCATCAACAGAACTTGCCCAATCTGAATTTGTAAAACCAACCAGCCTAGGATCTTTGCTTCTACTATACATAATGCCAAAGTCAAATGTCCCTTTCACATATCTTAGTACTCGCTTCGCTGCAACCCAATGTTCAACCTTAGGGGCAATCATGAAACGAGAGCTGTAACTCACAACATAACTTAGATCAGGTCTAGTGGCAGTAAGATAGATGAGGCTGCCAACAAGTTGCCTGAAAGCTGACTCATTGACCACTGGTGAGTATGATTTGGCTGAAAGTTTCAGCCCTTTCTCCATGGGAATAGATGAGATCTTACAATCTATCATCCTAAACTTTTCCAACAAACTCCTGGCATATTTAGACTAAGAAATGAAAATACTACCACTTGTTTGCCAAACTTCTACACAGAGACAATAGTGCAAAAGACCCAAATCTATCATATCAAATGCTTGACACAAATTCAACTTGATTTGCTCAAGCAAATGTACCCCACTACTAGTAATGACGATATCATCCACATAGATGACAAGAAGAATGATATCACTACCAATGTTCTTGACATATAAATTGGCATCTTAGGTACTCCTCTAAAACACCTGTGCAACCAAATACTTGTCAATCTCTAGGTACCATGCCCTAGGAGCCTACTTTAGGCTATAAAGAGCCTTTAGCAATCGGCATACTTGGTGCTCTTTGTCTGCAACTTTGAAACCAGGAGGTTGCGTCATGTAGACCTCTTCCTCCAAATCTCCATTGAGGAAGGCACTCTTCACATCCATTTGATGGACCTTCCCACTAAATTGTGCTGCAATGGCTAGGACAAGCCGGATGGTGCCCATCTTTGTTGTAATTGCAAAGGTCTCCTCATAGTCAATGCCCTCTCTCTATGAGAACCCTTTAGCCACCAACCGAGCTTTGTATTTAGCAAGTGTTCCATCAACTTTGTATTTCACTTTGTGGACCCATTTGCAACCAATGGGTTTCTTCCTTGGTGGAAGCTCTGATAGAACCCAAGTATTGTTCTTCAAAAGACTACAATGTTCAAATTCCATAGCCTTTTTTCCCATTTAGGTTTACCTTTTTCCTTTGAATAGTCCTGGGTCTCATAAACACTCTGAATGTTGGCCATAAGAGTAAAATCCACTGTATTTTGCTTGCTCTTGCCTCTAGAAGATCTACCCTCAACAAGTTCATCATCTTGAACATCACCAATGAGCTTCTCCCACCACTTAGGATGGAGAGGATATGCATCTTCTTCCAAATCAGGATGATCATCATGACTTGGGCTGCCTGGAATAAAGTCATCTGGATGTTGGTCCAAGTTATCTTGAGGGAAATCTACTAGTATAGGGTCGTGCCTTGGAAATTCCACAAGTTCAAAATCATCAAAATCCTTCCCTTCAGGTGGAGCTAATGTTAGTCTAACACCCAAATCCTTAGTCTTTTGAGGCTGATCCTCCGGACTCTTGATGGGAGAAGAGAGCTGAAAGGGCCCACCTTCTTCATCAAAAACAACATCCCTACTAAATGTTAGTCAATCAGTGTCCACATCAATCAACTGATAGGCCTTATGATTGTCACTGTATCCTGTAAGCATCAACTTCTGGCTTTTGGAATCCAGCTTGGTCCTCTTTGCATCTGGAATTCAATTATATGTTGTAGAACCAAAAATCCTGAGATGGTTGATTCTTGGTTTCCTTCCAAACCATGCTTCCTCTGGGGTCATCTTCTTGATGGCCTATGTGGGAGACCTGTTAAGAAGGTGCTGCAATATACATTGCTTTAGCCCAAAATTTCTTTGGAACATTTATGTTCTCCAACATACAATGGGCCATTTCCGTAATGGTACAGTTTCTCCACTCAACAACTCCAATCTACTAAGTGTAGGGTGTGGTAAGCTAACGCTTGATACCGTGTTTAGCATAGAAGTTGGTGAATTCGTTGGAATGGAACTCACCCCCATTATCTAACCTAAGAGTGATGATTGGACATCCTGACTCTTTTTCAACTATTCATTAAACACATCTGATTTTGCTTTGAGGAAAAACACCCACATTTTCCTACTGAAATCGTCAACAAACAAGAGAAAATACCTAGCACCAGTGACCGATGGTATTCATTAGTCCACAAACATCTACATGAACCAGTTGAAGGACCTTGGATGACTCCAAGCTCATCTATCTAAAAATGGAGTTCGATGTTGCTTCCCTGCCTAACAAGCTCCGCATACACCATGTGTTTGTTGTTGAATCTCAGGTAAGCCTTCTACCAAATTCTCTCGAGCCAACTGAGAGAGGTAGGCTAGGTTGGGATGCCCATACGCTGATGCCAAAGAGTACTGATGGATGAACTCTTCACAGCAATTGCATGCTCCTGAGACTCTCCAATATCAACTAGCCTATACAAGCCATGATCTTTGAGCCCAACTGCAACAGTTTTCTTGGACTCCTTGTCAACAATGTGGCACTTATGTGAACTGAAGATGATATCCAACTTCAGACAATGTTGCATAATCTGACTCACAAAGAGAAAATTGAGCTCCATGCCTGAAACATAGTATACATTGAGAAATATGAGATTTCTCCCACCAAATGTAATCTGAATGTTGCCTTTGCTGACAACTATATACTCTTCACCACCACCAAAGATGACAGCATCAGAGAAAGCCTTCTACTCCGTGAACCAATCTCTCATGTGAGTAAAATGACGAGATGCTCCAAAATCAATATACCACGCAGAAGATTTGACATGATCTACTAGTCTTTTGGCAATGAATGCATAAAAGGCAGACTCCTGCTCAAAATGCTCTGCAACATGGATCATTTGTTGAGACCCTCCTTGGTTGGATTTCTGATCAGACAACTGCTTCCTGCAGTGTTTCTTCGTGTAGCCAAACTTACCACAATAGTGACATGTGATAGTCTTCTTGGAGCTATCCTCATATTTGCTTTGTCCTTTTTGTTGAGACGACTTGCCTTTGCCTATCTTTTGCACTAAAACCCTGTTCCACACTGGGTGTGTCCTTGTTGCTCCCAAACTGCTTCTTCCACCTGTCTTGCTGCAAGAGCTTGTTGCACAGGTCATCAAACTTCAAGTCAACATTGGTGGAGGTAATGTTGAGAGTTTCGATGAAGTGTTCATAGGATCATGGTAAACTTTTCAGTGTGATAACCACCATATCCTCTTCTTCCATCCTACGACCAATAGCCTCCAATTGATCATGAATATCTTTGATCTTCATGAGATGATCTTGCAAAGACATCTTGTCATCCATCATAATGGAGAACATATTTTAAGGAAGAATGCTCTGCCCTTGTCTGAGGAATTGTGCAGATTCTTCAAGTGTGTCCAAATCTTTGTAGTAGTCTTGCCAGATGGTACTTCTGGAAGTATCTCGTCAGTGACAGATAACTTGAGAAGCATAACCGCCTTTCGATTACTTCCATCAAATTTGTCCCGGTCCTTTCCCACAACTGTGGGACGTGTTTTAGTACCCAAAATAATTGAATCTAGACACCGGTACTCAAAAATGGTGAGCATCCTCTGCTTCCAAGTATTGTAGTTTTTACCGTTGAATCTCTTACTGCTTTCCAACATGATGTTGGTCAAAGAAGCCATCCCACCTATTTTCTGAAGGCACAAAAAACAAGGTCAAAGGTAGCAACAAACTTTAAAACAAAATTATTATTGCAGAAAAGTCTGATTTTTTTGTCAAAAACCCTAGGCGATCTGGCACAAATCCCTAGACACACTGCTGTCACAAATCCCACAATTTTTAAAAAATCATCAAAAATCAAAGGCTGGAAATCCACAATTCTTTTCAAAAATTGAAAAAATTCTGCAACATTCAAAAACACCCAAGTCTGAAACCCTAGGCGCTGCAAGGACACGTTTTTTTCACGAAAAAATGCAGAAAAAAATCTTTAGAAATCACGATGTTGCAGACCCATGATTTTTAGTAGACCCACGAGTTTTAGCAGACCCACAATTTTGCCAAAAAAATCACATGGGAAAGGAGACACACCCAGACGCAACGACCAAAAATTGCATGGGTGAAAACACAGACAGGTCGCGATTTTTTTAAAGAAAAATCCCACAAATTTTGAGAAAAAAAACTTTCGTAATTTTGTAGACAAAAAAAAAGGCACGATTTTGATTGCAGGTCGCACAAGAAGAAACCCTAGACAAGGTTGTGATTTTACATAGTAGCCCACGAAATCGCACGCCACAGAAACCCTCGCATTTTTGCTGCACAAAAAAAATTCCACGAGATCGCCCAGAAAACCAACGCAAGACCCACGATTTTTTATTAAAAAAACAAAACAAAAAAAACTTCTGAAAATATTTTCCAAAATCTTCAGGTAAAAAGCCAAGAATTTTGTTACAAAAATTCGCCAAAAACAAACCTTTGCTCTAATAACATGAAATGGTAATTGATTGTATTAAACAAAGGAGAAGAATACTCTTTAAATAAGAAATTACAAGACGATGTTTCTATCAGAAACAATCGACAACTAAAGAAATAAAAGAAAGTTGCTAAAACTAAGTAAAAGCAAACTAAGCTAACTGGAAGTAAACTAAACAACTAAGATGACCATTATAAGCTAAATATAACAATATTACTTTAATATAGCCCACACGGTTAGCAAAGTTGGCTTGGGCAGTGGGTTTGCTCCCCACTAGTCTTGGTTTTGACTCTCTCCCGGGTTTAAGAGGTGGGACTTCTTGTGGGCGGGGGATCGCACCCGCAAGGGGGCTAGTCTCGCCCTAGCTCGCCCCAGGTACCCAAGGTATGGGCTGCTGGGTCATTGGGCTGGGTCGCAAGGACCCCCCTGTTGTAAAGAAAAAAATAACACTATTACTTTAATATAAACCAAGATTAGATATAATATAGAGACAAAAATGAAAACCCTACATAGTGACTATTAAATGGGCAGCAACCAAAGACAATTTTGCACATTGTTTTCCAATCTTTTTTAGATGCAAAAGACACTTAAGTATCCTCTATATAGATTTCTAAGTAGATCTGTGTATTGTTGACGAGATTGTGAAGTGTAAATATGGTTATGGGGATGATCTTTAGGGAATAAACAATATCTCTCTACATTATTAGATCACGACTTTTTGGGTTAATGGACTTCTCTAAACAATAATGATACATATTTATTCTATTATGATTTGTTAACACATTGTATTTTAGTAGACAATAACTCCAAGGTTTGGGGTTGTTCCTAACTTGTTTGACCTTCCCTTTTTAGTAGACTTTAGTTTGAGGCCGAAATTGGTATTACATGGTTATGAATGAGTTAAGGAAACCTGATAACTTGTATTCAATACATAACATGCTTCTAAATATTAAGTTGAACGAAGTGAATGTATTTGACTACTTTACAGTCGGTATTTGTTTGTGTACATGATGAGTAGACACCATCTCATGTTGATTCAATGTGATTCTTATGTGTTTGTGAAATTCACCTCCAAACCTATAGGCTCTTGAATCAATTGCTTGTGGTATACTTATCTAAGTCCACTTGACCAGTACTATGAACCCTATTATGTATGACCCCCACAAGTGTGAACCTCCAAGGTATTTGAGCAGTGACAAGTAGTCATTGGACCATGCCAATGATTGATGCTTGTGCTACTGCAAGGGATTATCCGATATTCTATAATAATCACCCTTAAATTTATTTTGAAAAACTTGTTATCTCAAAACAAAATGAAATGCCAAGCACTTTCTTTCCACTTTCTAATCACCAAGTTCCCAACGTGGGGAGGTGAGAGGATACAATGTACATGATTACAATTATATTTGAAATGAAACAATTGAAGGTAATCCACTTATCTAGTGGGGTTAGCTTAGCACTTCCACTTTTCAGTGGGAAAGCTCAAACAATACTAGAAATGTAAAGCCAACTCTTCCACTTTTCAATGGTGAGCGAATACAACAAGAGAAACTCTCCCATTTTTTAGTGTTGAGTGAATACAATAAGCTACAACAACTCTCCCACTTCTCAACGGTGAGTGAGAACCAATAAGCCACTTATTCAGTGGGGTAAGTAACAACAAAATATCAAGAGCAGCTCATTGGTGGTACTACCACTCACTATTACAATGTTAGCTCATTTGAAAACTTCTAAATTCAAGATATGCATCTGCTGTTACAAGTATAGTCATAAAGAAATTGACAGAACATCCCCACATGTATCACAACATTGAAGAACTAACCACCCGTCATGGAATTAACAAATATACCTCAAATATTGGCAAATAGATGACTAGTGCAGGTCTGAAAGAAGATAAAAAACTTTGTTGTTATAGTCTAGGCAGCGAGATATAAACTCAAAAAACTTCACCAAATCACTCCCACACACACCCAAAACGAATGCAAGCTATAACAATGTTTCCAAACAGCTCTAAATGACTTATCACATCATCAAAATATTTATACTTAAAAACCAAAACTGAAACTTCAAAGCAACTCCAATGGTGACTCCTAGCGGGAATCACACCACAATCTAGCTAGGGAATATCTTGCAATTCTGAAACTAGAAATCTATGAGGGATTTCGTCCTCAAAGATGAAGAGAACCAAAGCCATTTCAACAACATAATATTATCATTCTTTAGCATATCCAAATGAGCCCCCAACACCTCCTTTTATAGTTTTTTTATTGCTTTTCCGAAAAAGCATTTTTTTTTCTTTTTTGCTACTTTTTCAAAATAGCGTTTTGCTTCTTCGCTGCTTTTTCAAAAATGTACTTTTTTGTTTTTTTTTTTTAAATGCTTTTTTGCTTTTTCATTGTTTTTTTCCGAAAAAAGTGTTGTTGCTTTAAATTAAATAATTCATTATGTGCAAACATTTAATCACCTTCCCAACAAGCTATTACACTAAGTTGTCCTTTAATTATTTCTCAACATTAAACAACATTAATGAAATGCTAATTAAATAACTTAATAACTCACCCAAGTTGCAAAAAGTATTGCAATGTCATCAGAATCCAATTTTGACCACACCATGATGAAATTGAAGTAGTAGGAAGAGGATTGAAACCAATTTGGTGACTTACTATAAATAGACGTGAACACCTCAAAAGTCAAAAAACACTTCAAAGTGTCATTCAAATCAATATTGCCCACAAAGCTCATTAACAATAATAGAAACCATGTAACTCTAAAACTACGTCCTCCAGGATCTTTGGAATCCCCTTGCTTTACTAATTAGCCCACGGGAACTCAGGGAATAGGTTAACGGTCTTCAAACTGATTAGGCCTAAGAAGGGGAAATTACACATTCACTTGGTTCATGAAGGTGAAGGTTTCCAAGGACTACCTCAGTTATAATACAAGAACGGTTACACAAGTAGTTACCCTACTATACAGGGAACGGTTACCAAAGCTAACCATTGTATCAAGAGGGTTAGCAGGCAATCACCTATAGCACGAGGGTGATAGGTCGTCACCTATAGCATGAGGGTGATCAATGCCAAGTGCTACCTCAGTTGTTAAGAAGATAACTAACAATATCGCTACCGTCACAAGGTGGCATATGTTGAAAGCTACTTCTTTCTAGGTGGACAAACTTGTTGCCGATGGCCTATGGACAATTGAAGTTGGAATTCACCAAGCTGGATAGGTTCACTACTTGTGGAAATCTCACTTGTTCCTATATAACCCTTGGGATGGAGGACAAACTCCTGGTGTAGTATGGGATACACCAAATCCTCTTCCCAGTTGTTAGATGGTATACTTGACTCTATTAAGTTGAGAACAAACCCATGGTTTAGTGCACAATGTGTCATATCCCCAAAATAGCAATGCCATAAAAAACCAAGTGCTAAAATACAAATAAATTAATAAATAAATAAATAACAATATTAATATTAAATTTAAAATAAATATGTAATATAAAAATGCGTAAATATGAAATAACAATTATAATAATAACATATTGACATATTAGTGTTATTATATTATAATATTAAATAACTTAATATAAAAAATAATAATAATAAATAAATAAAAATTAAAGACAATCTTAAATATCATTGTTATTATAATTGTTAAATATCATTATCAAAACAGATATTAATATATCTAATTATGGACATTAAATAAAGATAAATATATTAAAATAAATATAAGTACAAATATTGAATATTGAATAACATATTTAACATATAAATATTGAAGAACACATAACTATTGAAGAACACATAACTATAAACATATTAAAATAAGCATGTAAAACCAATACTATTATTAATGACAATGCCTTAGTTAATAAATAAATAAATCTAACAATAGGAATCCCTAGTAATGAAGGCATAGAAATTATCAAATAAAACCAACAGCAATCACCATACAAACAGCCACGATTAGTGGAAAGTACAATTACCATATGCAAAGGATACGTACTTCTAGAGAGGTGCGATTAAAGCCAAAAGACATGAAACATGAAGGGACATGTCTATAGGCAGCATTTATATAAAGAAGATGACTTCAAACAAGAGCAACATTGAAAAAAAAGGAAGAAGGAATAAAGAAAGGAACCTAGGAATATATTCAGCCTAATAAAAGATTATGTGAAAATCTGATCACAAGGAATAAGCAGCAACAGTAAGTTCATTATAATTATTTTATGCTGGTGTATGTTTGATATTTATATTTGTTATTTTTTTGTGGTAGACTCTTAACATAATTAAGGTCTGAAATTATATGTGTATATATATATATTATGATCAAAATTAATTATTTTTTAGTATGTTTATTATGGTTATTATCTGCAAATATAAATATACACATATTTTGTTATTTATATTTGTTGCTCTCTTTATAAGCCTCATCATGATTATTTAATGCAATTGTAGATTTTGCTATTATATATATGTATATAAAATAAATACATATAAATATAGATGATATGCATGTTCATGCAAAGGTGAGTATTGCCAATTAATTAGGAATAATTATATATTAGATCTTTATATAGAATATATATATATATATATCTACGATTATGTAATAATGGTGCTTGCAACAATTATTGCATTCTTCGTAAGTTATTACGGCTTGCTGTGAGGATAGATTTAGAACCAATAAACTCTTTCGCTAACGCTCACCAAGGAGAGGATGGTTGTGGGAGGGAAAGGCTGGTAAGTTCGATCCCATGTTGGATATCCCAAGACGGTAATAAACATTGAGGGAATCCACTTGGAGATTGGTCACACGCCCTCGGTACTGTAAGGCGTCCCTCCTCCAATGGGGTCTAGGAAAGAGAGATAAAGGCACGGATCTATTCCGGTAGAGCGTAGTAAGTTACAATAAACTATGTTAAGTGTGTATCTATGTAATTTATATCTTGTGTTATCTTATTCCATCAATCTTTCATTGCTCTTTATCAAACAATCTTTAAAAATCAAAATTTTAACTTGTGCATTTTTAAGGGGACATTACACAATGCATCAACATTCCTTTTCTATCTAGGATGCACTAAACGAGCAGGTGTTAGTCACTCACTATATATATGTTAGTCACTCATTGTGTACTTGTGTATATGGCCTTCACCATTGTGTTCATTATTTTACTAATGCCCTTGCCAATGATGACATCAAGTAGCATGGGTTGTTAGATTGTCATCATAGATGGTGGTGGATTGGAAAAAGGATGGACCCACAGTGTGGTATGGGATGCATCGACATTCCTTTTCCAAGTGAGATCTACTTACAAGCTTATGTGATTGTGAATCAGATAGTGGGATGATGCATGCAATAGGTTGCATCCTTTTCCACTTTACCCATTATTTTTTATGTGAACATGTGATGTATTGTGTGGAATGCCGCATTGGATATATATGATGTATGCTTGAGCTGGTCACTATTGTAATTGTGATGTACATATGAGCTAGTCACTATTGTAATTGCGATGTACATATGAGCTAGTCACCATTGTACTTGTGTGTATGAGCCAATCACTATTGTATTTGTGATGTATTTATGAGTTAGTCACCATTATGCATGTTATGTGTGTATGAGCCAGTCACTATTGTACTTGTGATGTGTATGAACTAGTCACCTTGTGTATATGTGATGTATTCTTGAGAGTTGAGATAGTCACTATGTGTAATCTTGGGATTATGAAATGATATGACCTCTGTTAGTTTTATGATCAGATGTAATGCACAGAAAATTAATTCAAATTCAACACAAGGACACAGCAGATACCTTGGGAAAACCCTCCTCTTGAGGGAGAAAAACCCAGAAACAATATATCACTTATATATTGAATATAACAAAGAATGTCGCCTTTACAATGAGCCAATTGGAAGGCCAATAATAAGCATCAAAAGCTGATGCATACACAGAAATAATATAATGCAATCTACAGATGAAAACTCAGCTTCTAACTATGCCGATCTGCCTTGAAGAATAACTCGCACTTGACTAGAATGGATGTATATGACTAAATGAATAAACAATGAGAGATGACGAATGTATATACACAAATGAAAGGTCGTCACTCTTCAAGATAGGTCGGCGCTTCATAGGAGATTGCACCCTTTCAATAAATCGCATCCAATGATAAACAAGTTGGCCTCCTCATAAGTCATGCTTCTTCAAGGATCGAGCCAATTCACATTTAACAATTATTAACTATTATTTATCAAGGGACGTGGCCAATCATAAAGACGAACTCAACAATTAAATAGTCAATAGGCTATAATTTAATTGTTCTCTTATACGCGATATGGGTTGGAGTATATGACTGACGCTATCATGATAAACCAACACTCCCTCTCAACTGCACAAAACATATCACCTCATCGTAATGTCTACCACAATGGCTACAACCATATGTAGAAAAGAAAGATATCACCTCATCGTGATATCGGATATCACCTCATCGTGATATCAGATATCACCTCAACATGATATCAACCATAATGGCTACAACCATATATGGTATGTACAAGTGTTCATCACTTGCGTGATGTTGTCACCTCAACATGACTTTCACCATGGCTCTCCCAGAGGGTGAAACACAAGTACAAGAAAATCATCACGGACTCTCTCACGTGATGCTGTCATGGAGTCACACACATGACATCCACCATGGCTCTCCCAGAGGGTGGAAACAAGGGCTTTCACCTCAAACTTCTCTTGTAGAGAAGAATGCATTAACAAGGGATTTCACCTCAAACTTCTCTCACAGAGAAGAACTCATTAAAGAGGATCACTGATATAAACTCCTCGCTTAGGGCTGTATTCTCCACCATACCAAGCTTATCTCGAAAGTACACAAACTTTATCCTCGGAGAGAGGATTGGTGAGAATGTTCTGTCGCTCATCAGGCTGATATACCTCAATGTATAGCTTTCCTCAATACCATATCTCTGATATAATGGTATTTGATCTCAACATGCTTGGTTCTATCATGAAACATGATTGATAGAAAGCTTCACACAGCCTTCTGCTATCACAATGAATGATAGTAGGCTCCATTGATTGTCCAAACAATCCTACAAGGAGCTTACGAAGCCACACCGCTCCCGAGTTGCCACACAAACTACAATATACTCTGCCTCTACCATACTCAATGCTACAGATGACTGCTTCCTGCTACACCAGGAAATCATAGCAGATCCCAAATGAAGCAACAACCAGAGGTGCTCTTCTAATCAGTAACACTCCCTGCCCAATTAGAATCAGTATAACCATGCAACTACAAGACCATATCTGAAGAATATCTCAACCCATATCCAACTATGCCACGCAAGTATCTCAAGATATGTTTTGTTGCAACAAGATGTACCTGCCTCGGTTCACACATGAACTGACTAAGTGCACTCACTGCATAGCAGATATCTGGTCTAGTGTTGACTAGATACATCAAGGATCCAATCAACTGCCTGTACATCGTGGGATCCACCAGGTCTGAACTAGCAGCAGCCTCCTTCAACTTATGTAGGTTGGTCTCCATAGGTGTAGATATGGATTTGCAATCCATCATACCAAACCTCTTAAGTATATCAATGGTGTACTTCCCTTGACTTAGAATCATCTCATCTGGCTTCTACCAAACTTCTAAGCCAAGGAAGTAATGCATGAGCCCAAGGTCCATTTCAAACTCAGAAGCCAACTCCTTGCATTTGAGAATGAGGTGATCTTCTCCAGTAAGAATCAAATCATCAACATACAAAACCAAAATCAATGCTTCACCATCAATTACCTTAAAATACAGATTTGAGTCGGCATCATTCTGAGAGAAGCCCAAGCTTGACAAGTAGCGATCAATCCTTTCGTACCATGCATGAGGAGCCTGCTTAAGACCATACAAGGCCTTCTTCAGCCTGCAAACATGAGACTCTTTCCCATGTACCTCGAATCCATCAGGTTGCTCAATATAAACTTCTTCCTCGATCACACCATTCAAGAAAGTTGTCTTCACATCCATCTGATGAATCTTCCATCCTCTAGATGTAGCAATGGAAATGATGGTTTTGACAGAAGTGTAGCGAGCAACTGGAGCAAATGTTTCTTCATAGTCAACTCCCTCTTTTTGTGAAAACCCTCTAGCCACGAATCTTGCCTTGTACTTCTCAATGCTCCCATCAGCCGCATGCTTGATCTTGAAGAGCCATTTTGAAGATACCACAGATTTGCCTTCGGGTCTAGGAATGATGTCCCAAACATCATTCTTGAGAATTGACTGATACTCCTCTGACATAGCATCTCTCCAACCCTGTTGACTAGAAGCTTCCTCAACACTGGAAGGCTCAGACTCAATAATCTGACTCATCAAAGCAACATAACTGGAGAACTTATGCAGTCTCTTACTTTCTCTGAAGGTACCGCTTGGGGCTGCAAACCTTTCTGCCTCCTGCATTGTTTGCCTAGCCCATAGAGGTCTCTTTTTCCCAATCACAATATCAGTAAGCCCATCAGTAGGTTCCAAGGGCTCAACTGGATCATCATCTTCTTTTGGTTTTGAAGTCTCCCTCTGAATCTCAGGAGTACGGTCAACTTCCATATCCTGAGGAGACTCTTCATTATTAATCTCCATGTGAGTGCCCTTGGATCTTTTGAATGCAACATCTTCCTCAAATGTGACATCTCTACTGATCTCGATCAACTTCTGACCTGGAATATAGATCCTGTAGGCTTTTGATGTTTCACTGTAACCTACAAATATCCCCTTCTTGCCAGAAGGCTCCAACTTTGTCCTCTTTTCCTTAGGTACATGAACATACACTGGACATCCAAAGATCCTCATATGACTCACTTCTGGCTTCTTCCTAGTAAAGGCTTCTTCAGGAGTCATGTTCTCAAGGATTCGGTGAGGACTTTGGTTCTAAACATAGACTGTTGTCCTAGATGCTTCTACCCATAGGAAGGTTTGCAGATCCTGGTCATGAATCATGGCTTTTGCTGCTTCCACGATCAATTTGTTCTTCCTCTCTACAACACTGTTCTATTGAGGATTATAAGGAACATTGAATTCCCTCTTAATCCCAACTTCAATGCAATAGTTCTAAAGGTTGTCGGAGGTGTACTCTCCTCGATTATCAGATCTCAGGACTTTGATCTTCTTCCCGGACAAATTCTCCACTTGAGCTTTGAATTCCTTGAACCTTTCTAATACATCCTCAGATTCTTTAGATTTCAAGAAATAAATCCAAGCCTTTCTAGAGTAGTCATCAATAAACAAAATGTAATACAAGAAACCACTCGAAGAAGCAACAGACATTGGACCACATAAATTAGAATGAATGAGATCTAGAATACATTTAGATCTATTTTCTCTACTATGAAATGGACCTTTAGTATTCTTACCCATAGCACAGCCTTTGCAAATACCATCATGCTCCTTGTTGAACTTCGGAAGACCCGAGACCATCTTCTCCATGATAGGTAGATCCCAGAAATGAAGGTGAGCCAATCTTCGATGCCAAAGATCACACAAGCTTGAAGAATTGTGAACTAGAGCTTGAAGTGGACGAGTGCATAGCCTGTAGAGACTCTCATGTCTAACTCCAATCACCCGAGCAGTCTTGAAATTAGAGTTCTTCGTCCACACAAGAACTTTGCCTTTAGAGAATGCAACTTGGTAACCCTTGTCTTCCAAGCCTGAAATGGAAACAAGGTTTCGCTTGATGCCTGTAACATATAGAACATCGCACAATTGAAGAGTAATGCCGGAATCCAAGTGGAGAGTGGAGGTCCCAATTCCTTTCACCGAGTAACTAGCATCATCTCCAATAATGACTTGTTCACTAGAATCTCTCTCCACCAAATTAGATAGATGCTCCCTGAAACTGGTGATGTGGCAAGAGGCACCACTATCAATCAACCAAGTGTTGGTGTCGGTAGAAACATTGCTTGACAATGCCGAATAGAATAAGTATTCACATGAATCCTTCTGTGGGGAGACATCATCAACATCTGCAATGGTGGCCTACTACTTAGGCCTGGATGGACAATGCTTAGCAAAGTGACCATACTTGTCACACCTAAAGCATTGGACTTTGGAGAGGTCCCTCTTCTTCTTGAATGCGGGAGCATCATCAACTCCATTATCTCTATTCCTCTTGAAATATCCTTTCTTCCCATTCTTGCCTTTCTTCTTCGATGATTGAGAGGTGAGAAAATGAATGTCTTCATTGGTAGAGCTTTGACCAATTCCTCTAGCAGCCAATCTAGACTCCTCTTGAATGCAATCCGCCCTCAATCGATCAAACTTGGGAAGCTTTGATCTTGCACTGATTCCTTGAATGTAGGACTCCCAAGATGAAGGAAGACCATTGAGAGCAAGCATGGTCAAGTCCTTGTCATCTATCACATGACCAATTGTAGAGAGTTGATCTCTCAACTCCAAAATCTTCATAAGTAAGCAATAACCGTTTCTCCTTTCACTATCTTCACATGATGTAGTTGTTACTTCAATGCAAGAGCCCGGCTAGTGTTGTTGATTTCGTACATCTCCTCCAAGGTTTTGAACATGTCTCTTGGCGTCTTCAACTTGGAGACAATAGGAACGATATGATCCTTCACAGAATCAACTAACATCTTCTTTGCCTTGATATCTTTCTTCCTCCATTGAACTTTCTCTTCCTCATCCGTAGGTTCTGGAACTTTGCTCTCCACGAACTCAACCAATTCGTTTTCCTCCAAAGTGAGCATAATTTTGAATCTCCATGAAGTGAAGTTTGATGCTCCTTTGAGTCTATCCTCAATCTTAAGACCATTCGCCATCTTGACGAAGAGATAGAGATAGACAATAAGGAGAAAGAGAAAAGAGTATCGCTGTAATAATAAATCTGATCATGATCTTCTTCAAACCCGCTTTGATACCATGTTAGTTTTATGATCAGATGTAATGCACAGAAAATTAATTCAAATTCAACACAAAGACACAGCAGATACCCTGGGAAAACCCTCCTCTTGAGGGAGAAAAACCTAGCAACAATATATCACTTATATATTGAATATAACAAAGAATGTCGCCTTTACAATGAGCCAATTGGAAGGCCAATAATAAGCATCAAAAGCTGATGCATACACAGAAATAATATAATGCAATCTACAGATGAAAACTCAGCTTCTAACTATGCCGATCTGCCTTTAAGAATAACTCGCACTTGACTAGAATGGATGTATATGATTGAATGAATAAACAATGAGAGATGGTGAATATATATACACAAATGAAAGGTCGTCACTCTTCAAGATAGGTCGGCCCTTCATAGGAGATTGCACCCTTTCAATAAATCACATCCAATGATAAACAAGTCGGCCTCCGCATAAGTCGTGCTTCTTCAAGGATCGAGCCAATTCACATTTAACAATTATTAACTATTATTTATCAAGGGACGTAGCCAATCATAAAGACGAACTCAACAATTAAATAGCTGATAGGCTATAATTTAATTGTTCTCTTATACACGATCTGGGCTGGAGTATATGGCTGACGCTGTCATGATAAATCAACAACCTCTATGTGAATTTGTGTGTTTGTACACTAATGTTTAGTATGGAATCAACACTTGATGGCAAATTGTTGTCATTCTATTATAATTGGCTAAGTTGATAGCTTACGCTTAATTAATAGTCAAGAGTTAAAAGTGAGATCAGAGACCTCATACATGAAGAGAGAATGAATTCCCTCTAACATTGGTGTGTGAACTATGAAGCCTTTGATTTCCCAAAGGGGATATGTAGGCATGGTCATCACGAATGAACCCTCGGGGTTTAGATCTAGGTCTAGGGATGACCCTAACATCAAGAGCTTACAACTTTTTAATGTAAGTTTTTGAGTGGTGGCATGGAGTCGTCGCCACGAGTGGTTGATTAAGTTGATTGTTTAAAAAATGTTGTGATTGAGGGGCAGATTTTACACAAATCAGTATCCATTGGGAAATCATCAATTGAAGGTGTGCGACTGATCATTGTTGTGAGAAGCATTTGGTGTTACGAGCAAAATAGAGATTTGTGACTAGGAAAGCGTAAGAGGTCTATCCATGAAGACTATGAATGAGTCTTGCAAAGAAGGCAACATCTCTCAAGGAGGGCAGATTTTGGGTCTATTGCATTGTGGACGAAGGAGCATCAATTACTTTGTAAATAGCATGCAAGATGTATAGACCAGCACCTCATCCTTGACCATATTTTATGGTTTCCAAAACACCTATAGATAAAAGTAGAGCATTAAAATGTTTCAAAAGGATTTACATCTGAACACACCATTATTTTGATAAAATCTTACAAGAATCAACCAAGAGGCAAAGAGTCTTTGACTTACCATGAAGCTCCATAGTTGATTATTGCCTACACAACAACATAGCAACCATATTAAACATTTTTTCTACTCAAGTTCATGCATTTCTCGTCAAACAAACAAATGTCAGCTGAAAATTAGAAGGTCCAAGAATAAAAACAAATTGCAGAGTTGTAGATTTTCAAAAGATATATACTTACAGGAGTCTTGGTGGCCTTGAGATGCTTGAAGAGGTCCTTAAGCTCATTGTCGTCATGAACACTCTTTAGGTTCCCATGCAAATTCACGGGGAGGGACAAACCTGTGCCTTCCAAACCCTTTTTACTTCCACTCTCATTTGATGAGTTACTTGTGTCCATTTACACAACTACAAAATACAAAATACAAAATAAAAAAGAAAGACAATATAAGAAGCAATGTCAGTCTAGTAAATGGGGATATAATTTTAATAGCAAGGTTTTCTCAACTTCTTCTTTTAATTAATGTTAAAAATGTGCATTCTTTCATCTAAACAAGTTGCATATTAAAATAAAAATGGGTTTAATAGTTGTATGCTTATGACAACAAAGGAAGTGACATAACTCTCTAAAAAATGCCATCATCATTGTAGAAGACCTAAGTCATGCCACCATGTCAAAAGCATCCCAAAGATATGGTTTACTACACAAGGGGATAAATAAACTATACAAATATGCAAAATCATAAATGAGAAAGAGCAAAATCCTAAATCAACTTTCTTCAACCAAGTGCACAATATTATTGAAAAAAGATGGAGCACAATTACTACCCTGCTACATCTTCTTGTCTTTGCATTGAGTGCAAAATAATATTTCTTTTTGTGCCAACAAGGACTGCCCCATATTGAGATTACGAAGTCGTTGAAGGGTACAAGGCAGCATTTCATAGACTCTTCCCTAATCATGATTTGCAGGATGTAATTAAGAATAAGTTCACTAATTTTGTACACTCCAATGGTCAAAATATTGAGGCTCTTTGTGGTAAGTTTAAGAATGATGCTCACAATTGGTGGTCCTTCCATGGCCAACAACTCCACACCTACAACCCCTTGCAATCAAAATTTTATTGCAAATAAACTTAATAAATTTTTATTTTATAATCTTTAAAGTTTCATTTATAATTTTTTAATTTTTTAATTTTTTTAATTTTATAATGTATAACTCTATCTCTCTACTTTGTCTTCATAGGTTGCTAGTTCATTTGCATCTAAGAGGAATTGAAGCACATACTCTTTTCATCCACTTAGTAGAGTGTAACAGATTGCACTCAAAAAGGGCATAGAACATAGTGTGTGCATTTCAACTTGCACCTCCTTCACGCAAATAACATGGCTACAACAAAGGGAACACGAAGTTGTGGGATATGAAGACAAAGTATACTAACTTGGATGTTTCCACTTCCCAACGTGTTGCATTGGGTACAAAAGCAAGCACACTTTTAGTGCAAGTGGCAATGGCACTGCCTGTGGTTCTTCAAATGTTCCTACATCATCAAATGTCAATGATGATGATATTGATGATTTAAAAAATTCATATGATGCTGAAAACTAATTGAACTTGATATTATTGTCTTAATATTGAACTTGAAGTTTGAACAATGAATATTGTATAATATTTTATCATTTATATTTTAAATGACATTCGAATTTATGGTAGTTTTACTATGCTCACCCAAGTTTATGGGATGGGGATAGAAAGGTACGGTGGAACGCATTTCCAGGATGTATTTTTTAAGGCCATTTTTAGGAGATGACTATTGAAAAAATAGGAAAAATTTTAAAATATAAGGATATTTCAAAAATTCACATTATAACATTGATCAGGCATTCATCATAGACATTAGAGGACCTTTGTGAGCATGGGTAATGTTGATGCGTGTTTTATGACACACCAAACATCAGAATAAAATGCCCAAAGACACTCTATCCTCTCTTGAAAAATCACCGCGTATGCTAAGATTGCGAGAAGATCATATGGCGATTCCAAGGTTTCTTTAGTCGGGTCTCGACGTGTGGATAAGCTCAATGGCCGTTGTGATTTGCTGGTAATGAACAAGGGGACTTACGTGAAATCTTTGCAAGTTCAGGACTTAGGAAATTTATCGTTAAAGGCTCTCAATTAGGACTTTCAATTGTGGATCTCAAAAAAAATGGCAAAAGGATAGGGTTTAGGAGAATCTAGTCTAAGCCTAAGAACTCAAGAGACAATAAAGACTCGGTGAAGAGAAATAAACCACACTTTGTTTCGCCTCCTGTTGGACAACATACGCAAAATGGGTGCAATCTTCAAGGGGTTTGTGAGAATAATTTTCAAACCTCGAATGAGGCTGAAGTTAAGCTTCCACGATTAAGAGCTCAGGCTAACTTTACAAATCGAATGCAAATCATCCATTCGAAAAAAGTATGAGCTACACTTCACCATTGAGTCAATGCGATCAATCTCTCATTCAATTAACAACTTTCAAAGCAAATTCTACTTAATCTAACTTTAATTCTAATCTATGGTAGAAGAAGATATGCAACCTCGCTTACTATTTGATAATAATAAGTTATTCAAGGCAAATCATGCTCAAGAGCTTTTATTATTCAAAATAGTCTCAGTGCAACAATACACATATTCCGTCTCCACACAAATGAAAATGAGAGAGCACTAGTTTATATAGAGCCTCAAAAATGAAATGAAGGGCCGAGATTAAAACAAGATTAATGGCCAAGATTATTACAACCAAACCCTAATTAGGGTTTCCCAAAATAACAAGAGTCAACTATCAGAAATCAATCAGAAAAGTGGCAGTTCCAGCTATAATCTAGGAGAGGCGTCCTTATCCATCTGAGTAGCATTGTGCTTGGCGAATCTGGACACTATGGCAATCACCTACTCCATCGTGACAGGTGGCAACATGCTGATCCGGAATTCAAGTCCGTCCAACTTCTCAGCACATTTAGCAAAAGTACCTTCCCAATCTGCCTCCTGCTTCTCAAAATCCTTTCGAATGGATGAGAGTCTTGCCACTCTCGCAAAGTCATGTCTCAAAAAGGGTCCAGTGGTCGAGAAGAAAGTTTCTTGAACTTTATGCTTCAATTTCTCCTGCTGCATGTCGTTCTCCCGGATGATCTCACGGTCGAACACCTCTGTAGTTGTCATGTAAATCTTCTCCTGGATTTTCTTGACCTGTTCTTCAATTCCAAGCCCATCGACTTTTGCCTTCTCCAAGACTTCTTCTCGTATTGTCACTGCCCAAAACCAGTGATGAAAATCATATGCTGCCCCTGCAGCAATCACTCTTTTATCAACCAACTCCTCCCTTGGAGTACTCTTCAAAGTTCTAAGGCTTGGAATAAGCCTTTCCTGCATATCCGGGATACTCTCCCATGCCTCCGCCATATCCATCAATCTGGAAAGAAATGAAGAGGTTCGTCCATAGGCCAGTGCCAACTTTTCCATGAATAAAGCCGCTTATGTGCCTTCAATTGCCATCCAGTCCTCAGCCTCATTGGCCGTTACCATTCCGTGCTCGACATCCTTGGTCACCTCCTGTGATGAATTGAGGAGAGGAGGAACAATCGCATTGCCCTGATCAAGTGGCTGGGTCAAATGCTGGATATATTTCTTAAGACGTTCGACCTCCTTCTTATACTCCTTCTTCTTGGCCACTTCCTTCTCCAGTCTCGCCTTGATGGTCGAGACAGAATTATCCAACTCTTCTACTTCTTGACCTTTTGAGGTCGGGCCAAGGTCAACGGTGGTTATAGCATACTCCTGAGGAGTGATCTCGTCCTGTGGCTTGTCCACCGTAGGTACTGCAATATGCACGGAACGGTTGCCCGTCTCATTCCTCTGAATGGTGGAGAACTTCTTGGCAGGCTTCTTGATGGCGACTTGCTCCAACCTTGCCAAGAAATCAGCGGTATCATCCTCCTCCTCTTGTTGAGCCTCAGCAGGTATCTGGATCTTCATTCTTTCCAACAGCCACTCTGGAATGGTCGACTGCTCAATCCCATCCTCTACCTGAACCTCATCTTCATTAGGAACATCCATAACTTCCTTGAGAGCGGAAATCATTCCCTCCTCGAAGTCATTGTTCTGTGCTTCGATCTCATTGTCTGAACCTAAGATCTCTGTGCCTGTTGGTGACGCAGGCTCCTCATCATCTAGCTGAATAGGTTCATCATTTATTTCCTGAGCTGCAGGAGGTTCAAGCATTTCTACCAAGGAATCATCAATAGTAGCTACCAACTCGTCAATATTCCTGGATACCGCTGACCGAGAAGGTTCTCCTTTATGCCTCTTGGAAACAGGCTCAGCACTTGGCATTATTTCCTTCCTTTTTTCTCCGATTCCGACCAAGTCCTGATGCGATGCACCAGCATTAGAAGAATATGACTCTGATTCGCTCAACAGGTCATATGTGAGCGTGATTCCTTTTTGTCTCAAATCTTGGGCGTGGTAATCAACCCACCATTGAGAGTATTTAGTCACTGGCCTCATTAGGGTAGCTAGGTCTGCGTGCTCTGGTTCTGACCATTTCACCGGAGGGAGAGGTCGGCTTTCCTCAAAGCGTGGTTGGATGTGGTTTCCATCATCTAGTAGCTGATCGGGCACTCGGCAGAACTCGATTGTTCTCATGAAATCCAAGGACATTCTGGACCACATTTTCCGCCTGACTTCGTACTCATCGGCAGCATTTGCCCAGTAATCCTCCAATTCCATCCTGTGCTTATACTTTCTTCCTTCCACTGTCCGGATGTTATGATGTGGGTCATAGTTGACCCTGGACTTGTAAGCAGTGAAAGGATACCATTGGATCTCCGACCTTGCACTTTCAACTGCCTGTGCTGATGGACAATATTCTAACATATTCCCGATGAAGAATGGGAATGCGACGGACGCCTTCTTGGATGGCCTCTGAATATTCTGATACTCTTCTAATTGTCTCAAAACCTCGAGCAATATCATCCGATTGGTTGGATAGATAGGCAATTTATAGGGATTTCCAATAAATCCCTGGATCCTGATATATGTGAACTTCGGGAACTGGATGAACCAAGACCCGTATTTGCTGATAAGACTTTTTGCTTCATGGCTCAGCCTCTGATGTACCCCTCCCTGAAGTTTTTTGGCAATGTGCATTAGGAATGCATCATGCACCCTCCTGAAGTGAGTCTTCTCCTTCAATTGGAGCTGAGGATAACAGTCGTAAGGCCTGAGCTCGTTCTCCCCATTGCCAATTCTGCCCTTGCAGATCAATCCTGGATACTTGTATGATCTGGCCAACAAGTATATCACATATGAACTCATATGAAAAGACTTGGTCCCTTCGAGGTTGATCAGTTGCTCATGAAGGTTGTCACTTATCATCCGTGACCAGTTGAACATTTTGACTCCAGAGGTGATCTCATCTATAAAATAGTACATCCAGCTCTCGAAGAAGGCGCCCTGCGGGTTGCCAGCTATTATGTTCAGCATCAGCACAATATCCCCAAAGTCTTCCTTGAAGTCCGTTCAGCGAGGCCTCTTGGGCAACTTCTTGATTGAAGGCTTTGGCTTGTCCATCCACACCTTGTTGACTGTCGTGGCACACAAATCTGGCTGGCTGTCATATAACCTTTTGGCCTCTTCCTTGGTCTTGTAGACCGTTCGTGAATGCTCGGGGATGCCGAAGGTCTCTTGGATTGCAACTTCACCCAAGTGTGCCAAGATTCTTCCGTCAGGGGCGATAATTTCTCTTCTAAGCGTCATAGTGGAGAGCACTCTACCATCAACTCCGCACAATCCATTGCCGGTGGGAATCCAGCTGCTTGGAATATCCCGTTTTTGACCATCCATCTGGCTATTGCTGTGGGAAGTCCCTTCTGACCATACACTCTTTTCTTGAATTCATCGAAATCAACGTGTCCGAGATCAGTGTCCACGACATTCTTCCATTTTGAGACGACCTTGGTCTCTTTCTGAGCACCCTTGTTGGCAAACTTCATTTTCAGCTTCTTTGATAATCCGCCTGCTTTGTCCGTCAACCTGCAGTCATAAAATTAACATTAATACAAAGACTTTTAAATAATTAAATCTCGCGCCTTGGATTCGAAAATTGACTTTCAGCTGTTTAAATAATTAAATTATCACGAAAAAGCAAGCTGAAAGCAAATTGGATGGAGTTGAAAATTTTGCCAGAACTTCGTCAAGATGAAAGTACATGAAAGAGATGGCAAATTTAATTGACCGAACACCAAACCTCAGTGAAGAACCGTCGAATGCAAATCAGATTTAAAAATCTGATTTTTAAAAGAAGTGCGCCCTTCTTCACAGAAGAATTCAGCTTTGAATAAATCTCTTTCTTTTTTTTTGCGAAAAATTCTTCAGCATAACACTGCCTGTCTCTCTGGAAAATTCGACTTTGCCCACTGATCAATTAATTGCCTGACAATTTCGAGAAAGATTAAATTTCTCTTCAGCTGTGTGTGAAAAAATGAGTTGCTGAAACTCATTATAATGCTGAAGGATTGAATTCGATTTAGCAACTTCCATATTCTTTCTCAATCTCGATTTGTTTTCATTTATCAAACAGGCAAGTTTCCTTTTATTTTCCGACAAGGATCAGTCTCGAGCTTATCCAAGCAAATCTTCGAAAATTTGATTGTTTATCTTTGATTTTTCGAATTTTTGAATAAACATTAAATATTTTAATTAAATTCATGGCGAATTTAATTCTTCTTGTTGGATTTCGTCTCTGCCTGGCGCACTTTATTTTCTTCCAATTCTCGTCTGGCAAAATTGATTTTGTCCAAGGCATTTTTAAATTCCAAATAGTTGAAGATTAATTATTAAAATATTAAAAATATTTTAATTAATTCCAACCCGTTCGTTTTGGACCCATGGCTATTTCGATTTTTCTTCCATTTTTCTTGGCTGAGAGTGTATTTTCCAATTTTATCCCTAATTTCGTCTAGCCAAACCAAAATTCAAGCCATTCCGTCGAAAATTTTATTGCCAGATCCCTGTTTTTCTTTGCCGAGGCGAGATTCTAAGCTTGTTTTGCTCTGCCAAAGTCAAATTTTCCCTTGCTCAGTCGAATTTTTCTAGGCAAAATCCTCATCCGAATGTCTTCGTTGGGCGAATTTCCTTGACGTCTGACATATTCTTCCTCCTTCTGGCCAAGGACGATCCTTCCTTTCTCTTTGCCTTGTGCATTTTTCTTCGGTCGAAGTTGACAATTTCTTCGCATTTTCTCCATACTTAGGCAAATTTTATCTCTTTTCTACCTTTGTGTTAGGCACATTCCGTTTAGTTCTCTGCCAAATCCCGATCTTCTCTAGCATGTGCTCCTTCAAGCTTGGCACTTGACCTCTTGAGAACGTCATGATTCTTGGCCAAAATCTTCATTTTCTTCATCTTTTAGCCTCTATACTTAGGCAAATATTCAAACTTTTTCTTTGGACTTAGCATTAACACTTAGCCAAAAAGCATCCTTTTATCCCTTAGGCGGACTTCCTTAACACTTTGGATAAGCATTATGAACCTCGTTGGTATTTTGGTAGCCCCTTCCAAGTGCATGGCGGACTTCATAGGTCTTTAGGATGAACATCTTGGATGTCCCTCTTTTCTAGGGCGGATTTCCTTAACACTTTAGCTTTTATCTCAACATTTTATCCCCTTTGGAAATAATTCTCCACCTTTTTAGGCTTTCACACTTAGCTAAATTTCGAAATTTCCCTTTGCTGGGCCTCAACACTTAGCAAAATTTTTTATTTTCCTTCACTTTACATGCCTAAGCGAACTTTGGAAGGCTTTTAACCAAGTCCCACCTTTCAAGGGCGGACTTCATAAGCATTTTGGACGCCCCTCTTGGCATATGGCGGACTTTAGAAGGTGTTAGGATATCCTTCTTTGAAGATGGCGGACTTTGAAGACTTGTAGGATGTGCATGGGCGGACTTCAAGACCTTTTGGCACTTCCTTCAAGCACATGGCGGACTTTATGACCCCTTGGACAAGGATGGCGGACTTTGAAGGCTGTTTGGACGTGCTTTCTTGGTGCTGGGCGGACTTCAAAGGTTCCTAGGATGTCAAGGGCGGACTTTGGAGGATCCAAGGATATGCTGGGCGGACTTCAAGAGATCCTTGGACATGCTTGGGCGGACTTCACCAGCCCTTTGGATATCCTTCTTTGCTGCTGGGCGAACTCCATAAAGTTCTGGACATTTCTTCATCCTCTCCTCATGGCGAACCTTCAGACTTGAACAGATTTTCACAAATTTCACCATTTAAGAGCTGATTTTCATGATCTTGCTTCAGATCTGATTGATTTTGGACCTGGTTTGACTAATTTTCCAGAATTTGAACGTTTTTTGGGTCTGATTTTCATGCTTTTTGACTCTTTTTTCCAGATTTTTCAATAATTTTCAAATTTTCATTTCGATTTTCTAAGAGTTCTATTGAGTTTTTCGAACTTCTGAGTGCGTTTTCAGAACTCGGGACCCTTCTAAAAATAGAAACTTTCCAAAAATAGAAAAAGCAACCCTAAAAAATAGGGAACCTTATTTGGTCCGAAAATGCCAAAAATGAAAAATCGAAAAAGCAACTTTTCCTAAAAAGTAGGAAGTCTCAGAATTGGCCGAATTTACAGTCGATCTTCGTCTCTTGGGCCTTCTGAGCGCTTCCATGACGTCTACGCACTGATTCAAGCATGAATTACTGACTCAGCCCGGGCAACTCTCGGCAAACTGACCTGAAACCCTTAGCAAAATGATCTCTCGTAACCGTTGCAAGGAGACAGAACCCTAAAAACTAGCAGGCAACTGGGGGTCCCCATCAGCGATGGGGCGATGTGTGAAAAGGTCACAACAGGTAAATGAATAGGAATTATGATGTTATTTATATATATATATATGAGCATAAGTTAGTAAAGACATGCCTGATTGGTGTTATAAATTATGATGTTATTTATACATATATGAGCATAAGACAAATAAATATTTATTGTTATAAATGAGGCAGCTTTATTTTCCACTCTTATTAAGTGGGCAGTTTGTCATATAGAGCATGAATCTGGTTTTGCAATTGGGAAGGCATCATATTGAATTCAAACCTTTGCATCATTTACAAGTAGTTTGTAACCACCAACACAATTTTTTTTTAAATTGTTTTGAATATTCAATGTTATTGTGGTAGTATTAGGGTGCAGGCTTAGGTGCTTTGAGAGTTTTTTCATGTAATCTTAATTTTAAATCATTTATTCTTTGGAAAAAAGTAAGATCACAAAACAGTTTTGTTAGAAGTAATCGCGGGAGGTTTTGAGCATTGCATTGAGGCAGCTACTACTGCTACATGATTGATGACCATGGACTTTGTGGAGTAATCTGCGATTTGATGAGAGAGAAACAAGATCTAACAAAGCTATAATGTTTGACATAGTTTAGATTGGAGGTTTATGGGATTTTGTTATATATATAAGCAGAATTGGTAAAGTCGTTGTAATGTAAAAACACCACGTACTTGATCATTATATCGTGGTTTATCACAATCTTTAAAATGTAAATCTAGGAGCCATCTCGCAACTAACACCCTCTAGCTTACACTTTGTGATGGCTATCAAAGGTTGGCCAATAAAACAACCTCTTACCCACCACCGAGGGCCTATGGTTTGTGGTATTTCGCAGCCATTGAAAATAAAAGTTCTGCTCAAGGTAGTATATTGCCTTCCTAAGTTCTCCAAGTGCAATGATTTAGTGGTTCTTTTTAGACTTGGAAAATTTCCGCACCTAGAGGACAACTGGGCAAGCACACCAAACTAGAATGGAAGCACTTGTTAGGAGTATGATTCTTTTCCAGGTTTCAGAGATAAAGGGGAAAATGCTTTGAAATTTGAGGACAGTTCATCATGTCCAAAGATATATAGGAGTGGATAAGCTAATTTACCAAGTGCTTGCAAGGTTACTCCTCCAAAGCATTTTTCTAAAATGCAAATAGAGTTTTTGGGGCCTATTTGGAGAAAATGGAGATGGACTAATAGGAATCTTTCTTCTTTAATGCAACTAATGTTCTCTATGACAAGTATGGACACAAATTTCATATTTTATATCAACTGAATAATGAGCGGAGGCCCAAGACCTAATGATTAATGGTTACACAGAAGCCAAAGTATATAAGACTAGAAAGTAAAAATTCTTTAGGCGGAAAGTATTAAGTTGATTACTTCTCCATTAGAGCTCCTAAGTCAAGATAAGACTAAAGAAGCTAAGGCTCACAAACATTACCTATATTAAATGACATCAAGAAGAAACAATGTTGTGCACCTTTCTGCAGTGAAAAGCAGCTAAAATCTTTTAGGGGGGCTTAAAAAGCAGATTTTACAGGAGACTCTTTGTGTGCCTTGCAATGGAAAACAACACTAGGAGAAGAAATCTGGATGATTAGAGACCACAAGAGACAACTCCAAACTGTGTAAACTTTTTGCATATAAAATACTTGAATCCAATTTTTAGAGAGAGAATTCTTCTTTGCAGTTACAAAAAACACATACTTTGAGGATAGACCTGCCAAACACAATCATGTGTAGAACTGCTTCTAAAAGGATGTTGAATCATTGCAAATTGATAAAAAAACAGAGATGCTAGCTATATTTGTCTGTGGGAAGATGATCTCTCAAATGTAGCACCCCTTTTTTTTTGTTGATGTAGCATAGACATGTGGTTTCAGAAAAGAATGTAACAATATCAAAAACATATTGATACTTAATTGTACCACTGAGTCCTAAACAAGAACCAACCATGTAAGAGGATGTACCCATGTGGAAAACCAAGCTGTTTGTCACTTGAATCAACGGAATCTTTTTAAAAAATTGTCATCTTGTGTCACGCCAATCCCTTACCTTGTGACATTTGGTCTCTAAAGTAGAAGAACCAATATAATAGCACAAACCTGTGAAGAAATACGCTGTACAATTTTATAAGGTTTGTGAAGAAGAATGTAATACGTTTAACATAAGAAGATGGTCCAATCTCTACTATTCGCTCTATGTGAAAATAGCTCTGGCAACCATTGCATTCACAGTATCAGCAGTAGCTGTTATCCATTCAATACTAAATTCTGCAAGGAAAATTGTCACAAAAATAACCTCAAGACTAAGGAAAACAAAATAAACCAAAAATTAAAACCATCAAAAAACGAAAAATCCTGCTCAGACGACGATGGCCATCAGAAAGAAAGACTTCACAATTCAAAATATTTATACGTGAAGAAACAAATAAGATCTAAGACTAGATATTACAATAATATCGTATATAAAAATAGCCATAGATACAACCACAGAACCAATGCCTTCATTAAACAGATAACGACAGAATTGTTTTAGAATGAAATAAAACACAACAAAAAATGATCCGGCCGCGTACAGATTCCCCCCAAAAAAAAACTCACTGAAACCATGGCAAGTGACTTACCTCAAGAATCTGCACAAATTGTGTCGTGCTGTCAACGATGCCGACGAGAGAAAAAAAGGGCAGAATTTGCAAGGAAAAATATTACGAAACCCTACCAAAGCAGATTTTTTTTAAAATGAGACAAACCAAAACCAATCTCCCTACAGCTGCTGCTTCAATCTATTCAAACTAAACGAAAGATAGATATAAAAATATCGAGGTTTTAGAGCTATTAGATTATTGAGCTCGAAACAAGATTTCAGCAATCTTTTAAACGAAAATATTGGTTGCGAGTTCAAATTTGCTTACAGGCGTGGGACGAGAAATTTTTCAACTGCCCAAAAGTTGTTCTTTCAGGCATAAGACAACTTTCCTGTCGAAAGCTGCTACAAAATATAGCCTATCTGCTAATTATTGTATGATTCGGTTCTGTTCGTAGTAGCGAGAAACAGAGAAGTATAAGATAAGATTGTCCACTTGCTGTAATCCTCTCTTTCCGAGTTATAAAGAAAAGTAGTAAGCCAAATTGCCACCATTACAAGACTGGTTTTTCTTCCGCGCAGCAGTTTGCTTCAGGTATGTGAGTTTTTTTACTGATTGCTGTATCGAGCCAATAATTCCTTCTCTAAAATGGATTAACTTTCATTTGCAAGGGAAATAGGAAAAACATTTAACTTGTGATTGGTCTATAATTTCTAAACTAAGAGTTTGCAGATAATCAGTTTATTAGTCATTTGATCCCCACACACTTAGCCAGATTAAATCAAAACATAAAACCTCTAATTTGTTCCACAATCTTTATTTATTTGGTAAAGTTTATGATTGTAAAGAAACATAGTGTTTGTTAATAGTGGCATGGTGTGGTGGTTAAGTTGTTGTGTTGTTTTTCTTTCCATCAAAGTTCAAACTTTATTAGGGTGTAATTGTTGGGAATTTATAGTGGGGAATGACATCCCCCGTTTGTGACCTCATCGGCAAAATGCGTTTACCCCTCTTATAAAATGAAGAAAAAAATAAAATAAAAGAAAAGAAACATAGAAACATAGTGTTCAAAGTATAGTGATTTTTTTATTTTTTAATCTATGGCTATCTGTGAAAGTATAATCTAATTTTTTTTTTTTTCTACTTAATATTTTAAGTTCAAATTTAAGAATAAATATTAGATCAAAGAGTTGTAGTTAATTGGTTGAGTGCAATTGGTGAGGGTGGTGGTATGTTATTTGATTATGTCATCTATCAAGATTCAAACCCCTAGAGGTATGATACAAGGGATGAGATCAAGATCATGCCTTGAACAATTTTGGTAGATTGAATACCCCTTAGGCCTTGGCACTCATCCAAAGAAGTATCAACATAGGCTCATGCTCCTTTATCAAATAGCAAAACTAACTCATAAATGATATAAAATATGTCATAAAAAAATAAAATATATATCAAATTCTAAATAGGGAAGATGTTTGTTCTACTTGCCAAGATGGAACCCTTAGAGATGAACCACATAGCTCTATTGACTCACCCTAATTTGGGGACCTTGACTTATCTTTTTCCCATTGTAGAGGAGGAAATTTGACACCCTAAAATGGCATGATCTCAAAGGGTGAATGTTCCTCAGCTACCTCAGGGATCAAAGCTCAAGGGACGAGATGAAAAAACAAAGGAGTTTGTTTATGTTTTATGCGAAAAAAATAAAAGAGTTTTAGAAACTAAAAGAGCAAGTTACAGAGGTTCTCTGGACAAACCAGCGAACTCACGGCCAAGGATAATAGCGCAACATGCAGACATCCCCATGACACGTTGTAGTCTCATACGAACGAAAACCAAGTTTATCATAGAAACTCGCAAAGAACCTACTGACTATTTGATAACTAAAATCTCAAAAATATACTAAAATAATAGAATAATTGAAATGAATAGAATAATGATAATGAACATAAACTAAGTGAAATAGAAACGAAGTGATGGAATAGAAAAGAAGAAAGGAGACACTCACAAGAGGTCTGCAATTGAAGCCTCTAGTAAAGCTCCAACTTCAATACCTACACACATAGAAATGAGAAAATGGTTGGGGTTGTTTTAGGGGCTTGCCTTAGTCAAATCCCCACGTAGGTGTTCCCGCCTCCACGAATAGCTAGATAGATAGGGATAAAGAAAATAATAGACGAGATAAAGAAGGAAATAGACATATTAGAATATTATGCTACCAAAATAAAATGGTAATGCAATAAGGAAGCTACAATCACCCTCCTTTAACAAGTGAGAAATGTTGAAAGGAAGAGCATACAAGTTCTCATACATGCCAAGGGTGTCAAAGTGTCAATGTAGAGAGCCAAAGTGCAAGAACTTGAGAGAATGAGAGTGAAAGAATGCTTGAGAATGGAGAAGAATGAGAGAATGATCAAGAGAAAGTAAGATCAATTGAATGAATGAAGTGAATGAATGAAAAAGAGTGAATGAATGGCCAAAAATGAGAAGTTAGGAGTATAGGCATGCAAGGAGTCATTTTGGTGTGCCTGCAAGCTACAGAGGTGTTGCACCTTGTGGGTGGGCAGGAAGTGTAATGTCCAAATGGCTACGCAGTCAAGAATCTTGAGACGTTCACGTGGTGTGCAACCATCCACAAAAAAAAATCACCTTAATGACTGAAAACTAATGGGTTAATGACAAAATTAAGGTTAACAGAAAGGGATATTGCATTATCGATTTTAATTAATCTAAAGGGGAGGTTTATGGAATGTGAAACTGCATAGGATGCAATTTTTGGCATTACATTTTTCCCCCACTTTAGCGAGCATATGTATTCTAATAGATGTGAGCTAAATTAAACAGAAAGAGGTTGAAGAGAATATATCCAAGATGAAGAGGATGTAGGTCTTTGATCTAGTATATGCAATTGAAAGGTTGATCCAGGACATGAAGAGGATGCAGATCTTTTATCCTACAAAGATGACTGCAATCTTACCATAAACATGTTAGGTGAAAAAGCAAAAAATAGATGTGATAAAATTTCATTAGATAAAATATGGCGCTGATAGGTATGGCTAGCAAGCTATGTTATGCTAGAGACCATACTAGTTGATAAAGTATGTTATGCTAGGGACCAGACAACAAGCTTATAAAGACACCGTTGATAAGTATGGATAGCAAGTTGTGTTATGTTAGAGACCATATGGCAAGCCAATAACCATGTGGCTATTGCAAACTATGTTGCAGGACAGTCACAAAAAAGACAAGTCTAGTCAGGTTTCCCCCAAGCTAGATGACAAGATCATAAGACGAAGATTTTTAAGACGTACATTTTTTAAAAATGGAAAGAAATAATTGGATATGATGTGTGCTACATAAAGGAACACAAGTCATTGTAAGGAGAGAAGAAAGACAGAGAGATATTGTTTCATTAAATACATAGCAAGATGTATCCATGGAATGTTATCACATGAGGGACAACACATAAAATACACAACATCAAGAAAAAGTAGAGATTAAGAGATTAAGAGCACGGGGGGATCCAATTATTCAGGGTCAAAACTGATCATAAATTTGTATATATGTAGTGTAAATTATGTGAACTGTCATCACCCCCCAAATAGATTGGAATGACAAAAAGAGCACATGAAGACAAATAAAAATCTGGGCTAGCATGGAAGAGGCCTAAATGCCCCAACGCTTTGCATCATTCTTGATGTGAAAATCAAATATTACAATGAATAAAAGAATGATGAAATAGATAGAAGAAGTTTATGACAGATTTTTTCTTTTATATCCAACTGCGTACAAGGGTAGCAAGTGTCCTCTAGGGGAGAACACAAACATAAACAGACAAGCACATGAACACAATCAAACATGCAAATCTAATCTAAAGATAAGAGGTATTGCTCTAGTCCAGCACCTCCAACAAGTCATCCTGCTCCCAATATAGATTATTATAGGGGGAGGGAAGATGAGCTTGTAGGGGAGGGACCATAAGAGCAGTGTTAGGTGACTCACCTGCAACAAGAGCTAAGGAGGAGGTTGTTTGAATGTCCTCATCTATAAGCTCTTATGAGGCTAACGTCATTGATTTAGCAAAGATGGAGGAGAGAGTTAAGATGCCCTCCACCAAGTCAAACATGCACATCTCAAGGGTGTGCAGTGTCTGTGCTAAAGGAGGTGGATGAACTAAGGAGTCATTGCCAACCTCCAAAAGAGGGGCAGTGACAAACTTTGGGGAAACATAAGATTCTTCTGTCATAAGTATGGAACAAACCAGAATATAATGGGATGAAGAAGAGGAAGAAGAATTCTTATGACTGTCCTTTAGAGAGAGGACAAACTCTAATTTACGCTTAAGAGGAGGATGTGGAATCCTCACATCAGAAGTGAAAGAAGAAGGAGCCACAATAGATACAACCTTTAGGTGAGGCATATCTACAGGCTTGGAGAAGGGAAGAAGATCAAGTAGAGAAGTGATCAAGGGAGGATCCGAAGAAGGAGAGATGAAAATTTGCACCCTCTTGGAGTGAGATTCATTTGAATCCATCAAGGAGGTCAGAAGCATTATAGAGGTGATGAAAATAGAAGCAAGAATGAAAATAGAGTTGGTAGGGATAGAACAAGAGCAAATACTGAAGCGAAAGGCTCACCCTTGATCTTCTGCAAGGAATCGTGTTCTTGGGCCAATGCCTATCGGCGATGCTTACACTTGCATGCAAGCTAGTTATGACTACCAGGAATAAAGGCCTGAGAAGACTTAGGGGTGTCTTTTTCCACCAAAGGAGTAGTCTTCGTAGTCGTTACCAGTGGAAGAGTAGGCTCCTAAGGAGGAACAAGAGGTGTTGTAGAAACAAAGATTGGAATCTTGACCATTGGCTCCTTTCCTTTTAATACTTTGGGGGCACCTGGAGGAATGAGAGAAGGCCTTGGGGCTAACTCCAATTGTAACAAAAGAAGAGCTAACTCTAGTTGTATGCTTCCATTTACCATTCAGGGTGGGTCAAGGAATTGTGGGAAAAACTAGAAGTTAGAAGACTTGTGATTTAGATTTCATCAAGGGTGCCTTTTATCTTCCTATGTCAGGCACAGTATAAGGAACTAAGGACATCGTTTAAAGTTATGAAATCCCACAAGAGGAAGAAAGTCGATGTGCAGGAGCATGCTTGTTTGCAAAGTCTTCGAGGAAGAAGGCATAGAGGATGAGGCATGTTGTTGCATGTGCATAGAGGCCTTCATATAAATGGCATGAGAAGAAGATGGAAAGATGGCATTAGGGGTCATGGCTCTCATCTTGTACCTGAAGTAGGGCCTATAGAACAAGTCTCCATGGGGTAGTAAAGGTCCAATAGGAGCAAGCCAAAAATGATCCAAGGAGAAGCCCCCATGTGACACAAGCAGTTTATATCTGGTATCATGAAGAGTATGCACTGTGCCGTCATGGGGAATTTTTAAAAATTTGTGAACTACTAAAGTGACAGCATTCATGGAGACTAGCCATGGAATGCCTAGTCTTACCCTAAAAAGGTCGAATTCAAGAATCGTGACAAATGGAACATCAACATATTTAGGCTCGAAAAGAATCGACAAGGAAATAGAACTAATGGGAGGTACAGAGAAGCCATTGTGAGTATGAATCATGGCCTTCAATTCCTTGTATTTATCCTTATGTAAATTGTTAATAGAAAGTGTCTCCTCTGTGATAACACTAACTCGATTGGCAAGGTCAACCATAACACTGGTCATTATGTTACCGTTGACCTGAGCAGAGATGTATGGAGAAGGTTCCTTCTTAAGGGGCAAGTCATGTGTAAATTTTCATGTCAAGAATATTTTCCACATAACTAGGAGTAAAAGGAGTGAACACGACCATGTTCACGTACTCAAAAGGACTAAGATCAAAAGAGGAAGAAGCAAATGCTATTAGATTGGCAGAATGAAAAGGAAAGGGATTTGTGTAGATCTATAGTTGGCTATTAGGCTTGGCTATAGATTTGTTCTTTTTTTTTTCTACTATTGAGTTGGATGGTACCACTATCTATGTGGTCTTGGACTACATGTCGAAGATGCACACAATGTTTAGTGTCATGACTAGGGAATTGGTGATTGGCAAAACTTTCACACATCATACCAGCTAGGATAAGGTTTGTCATCAGGTAGTGCTCTAATTTTTGGGAAAGTGATCGAACCATATTTTAATAACTTTTGAAGAACACTAGCATAAGATTCAGATAGTTTTGTGAAAAATTTGTTATGTCCTATGGTGTTCTTTTCAATAGGAACAAAAACCACATTCGTTGTTGCTTTTTTCTTTTTAGACTCCCCAAAAGTAGACATGTCTATTTGATTATTAAGATAGGAGGATGAGGAGGCACCCATGTACTGTGTCACCGTCTACTGGTACTCTCGAAACACTGTACATAGATGTGCAAAAGAGGGATATGTCATCAAGAGGAATTTTTCTCTCAATGTTGGTTGCAAATTCCCCATGAACATATGATGGACATTGGAATGAGGTGGGGCATAAGAGATTTATGAAAAAAAAGATTCATAATGCGCAATAAAATTGATCACCCTCTTGTGAGCCCCCTACTTACAATGAACAAGATCAATAAAGGTGACCTTTGACCCAATGCTTGCTTGGAACTACTGCAAGAATTGATTAATTAATTGATCAAAGGAGAAGATAGAATTGTCAAGAAGTGAGTAAAACCACACTAGTGCGGCATCCTTGAGGGATCACAAGAATAGTTTGGCTCACAAAGCATCATGATAGATGAAGTCACTGCACATGGCAGTAACTGATGAGACATGGGTTTGTGGATCACCTCTATCATTATATTTATCAAACTTTGGAACTTATACCCCTTATGGAATAGACACATTTGAGATATTGAGGGCTAAGGGACTATGAGGATAGTAGGGTTGCAATGTGGAATGAGAAGTAGCACTGGTTAGGTTTCCCAACTGTGATTGCATATGTCCCATGTTTTGAAATAAGGCATTTAGGATGAGATTTGATGGCAGAGCTTGACTAGTCATGGCAGCAGAGGTTTGGGATGTAGATACAAGGATCTCGTACCCCAAAGGGATGTGATTCAATCTAACTCGAGGAATATCAAGGGGCATAGTGTTTACATTATTAGTAAAAGTGAAAGAAGTTATACAAGGATTAGTATCTACCATGTGCATGAACACCTTTGGCATCGAAAGGTACAACTATGTACTAGTGATCTTTGATCGGGTATCTTAAGGGTGGCCCAAGATTGATGTGTACAAAGGTACATGAGTCTCTACTAGATTAGATATCCTACATAGCAAATCAAGACCCTTA
>VDFB02000003.1:76541086-76755690 GCA_007258455.2 Sequoia sempervirens | reverse complement strand
GAAGTAATCGAAAGGCGGTTATGCTTCTCAAGTTATCTGTCACTGACGAGATACTTCCAGAAGTACCATCTGGCAAGACTACTACAAAGATTTGGACACACTTGAAGAATCTGCACAATTCCTCAGACAAGGGCAGAGCATTCTTCCTTAAAATATGTTCTCCATTATGATGGATGACAAGATGTCTTTGCAAGATCATCTCATGAAGATCAAAGATATTCATGATCAATTGGAGGCTATTGGTCGTAGGATGGAAGAAGAGGATATGGTGGTTATCACACTGAAAAGTTTACCATGATCCTATGAACACTTCATCGAAACTCTCAACATTACCTCCACCAATGTTGACTTGAAGTTTGATGACCTGTGCAACAAGCTCTTGCAGCAAGACAGGTGGAAGAAGCAGTTTGGGAGCAACAAGGACACACCCAGTGTGGAACAGGGTTTTAGTGCAAAAGATAGGCAAAGGCAAGTCGTCTCAACAAAAAGGACAAAGCAAATATGAGGATAGCTCCAAGAAGACTATCACATGTCACTATTGTGGTAAGTTTGGCTACACGAAGAAACACTGCAGGAAGCAGTTGTCTGATCAGAAATCCAACCAAGGAGGGTCTCAACAAATGATCCATGTTGCAGAGCATTTTGAGCAGGAGTCTGCCTTTTATGCATTCATTGCCAAAAGACTAGTAGATCATGTCAAATCTTCTGCGTGGTATATTGATTTTGGAGCATCTCGTCATTTTACTCACATGAGAGATTGGTTCACGGAGTAGAAGGCTTTCTCTGATGCTGTCATCTTTGGTGGTGGTGAAGAGTATATAGTTGTCAGCAAAGGCAACATTCAGATTACATTTGGTGGGAGAAATCTCATATTTCTCAATGTATACTATGTTTCAGGCATGGAGCTCAATTTTCTCTTTGTGAGTCAGATTATGCAACATTGTCTGAAGTTGGATATCATCTTCAGTTCACATAAGTGCCACATTGTTGACAAGGAGTCCAAGAAAACTGTTGCAGTTGGGCTCAAAGATCATGGCTTGTATAGGCTAGTTGATATTGGAGAGTCTCAGGAGCATGCAATTGCTGTGAAGAGTTCATCCATCAGTACTCTTTGGCATCAGCGTATGGGCATCCCAACCTAGCCTACCTCTCTCAGTTGGCTCGAGAGAATTTGGTAGAAGGCTTACCTGAGATTCAACAACAAACACATGGTGTATGCGGAGCTTGTTAGGCAGGGAAGCAACATCGAACTCCATTTTTAGATAGATGAGCTTGGAGTCATCCAAGGTCCTTCAACTGGTTCATGTAGATGTTTGTGGACTAATGAATACCATCGGTCACTGGTGCTAGGTATTTTCTCTTGTTTGTTGACGATTTCAGTAGGAAAATGTGGGTGTTTTTCCTCAAAGCAAAATCAGATGTGTTTAATGAATAGTTGAAAAAGAGTCAGGATGTCCAATCATCACTCTTAGGTTAGATAATGGGGGTGAGTTCCATTCCAACGAATTCACCAACTTCTATGCTAAACACGGTATCAAGCGTTAGCTTACCACACCCTACACTTAGTAGATTGGAGTTGTTGAGTGGAGAAACTGTACCATTACGGAAATGGCCCATTGTATGTTGGAGAACATAAATGTTCCAAAGAAATTTTGGGCTAAAGCAATGTATATTGCAGCACCTTCTTAACAGGTCTCCCACATAGGCCATCAAGAAGATGACCCCAGAGGAAGCATGGTTTGGAAGGAAACCAAGAATCAACCATCTCAGGATTTTTGGTTCTACAACATATAATTGAATTCCAGATGCAAAGAGGACCAAGCTGGATTCCAAAAGCCAGAAGTTGATGCTTACAGGATACAGTGACAATCATAAGGCCTATCAGTTGATTGATGTGGACACTGATTGACTAACATTTAGTAGGGATGTTGTTTTTGATGAAGAAGGTGGGCCCTTTCAGCTCTCTTCTCCCATCAAGAGTCCGGAGGATCAGCCTCAAAAGACTAAGGATTTGGGTGTTAGACTAACATTAGCTCCACCTGAAGGGAAGGATTTTGATGATTTTGAACTTGTGGAATTTCCAAGGCACGACCCTATACTAGTAGATTTCCCTCAAGATAACTTGGACCAACATCCAGATGACTTTATTCCAGGCAGCCCAAGTCATGATGATCATCCTGATTTGGAAGAAGATGCATATCCTCTCCATCCTAAGTGGTGGGAGAAGCTCATTGGTGATGTTCAAGATGATGAACTTGTTGAGGGTAGATCTTCTAGAGGCAAGAGCAAGCAAAATACAGTGGATTTTACTCTTATGGCCAACATTCAGAGTGTTTATGAGACCCAGGACTATTCAAAGGAAAAAGGTAAACCTAAATGGGAAAAAAGGCTATGGAATTTGAACATTGTAGTCTTTTGAAGAACAATACTTGGGTTCTATCAGAGCTTCCACCAAGGAAGAAACCCATTGGTTGCAAATGGGTCCACAAAGTGAAATACAAAGTTGATGGAACACTTGCTAAATACAAAGCTCGGTTGGTGGCTAAAGGGTTCTCATAGAGAGAGGGCATTGACTATGAGGAGACCTTTGCAATTACAACAAAGATGGGCACCATCCGGCTTGTCCTAGCCATTGCAGCACAATTTAGTGGGAAGGTCCATCAAATGGATGTGAAGAGTGCCTTCCTCAATGGAGATTTGGAGGAAGAGGTCTACATGACGCAACCTCCTGGTTTCAAAGTTGCAGACAAAGAGCACCAAGTATGCCGATTGCTAAAGGCTCTTTATAGCCTAAAGTAGGCTCCTAGGGCATGGTACCTAGAGATTGACAAGTATTTGGTTGCACAGGTGTTTTAGAGGAGTACCTAAGATGCCAATTTATATGTCAAGAACATTGGTAGTGATATCATTCTTCTTGTCATCTATGTGGATGATATCGTCATTACTAGTAGTGGGGTACATTTGCTTGAGCAAATCAAGTTGAATTTGTGTCAAGCATTTGATATGATAGATTTGGGTCTTTTGCACTATTGTCTCTGTGTAGAAGTTTGGCAAACAAGTGGTAGTATTTTCATTTCTTAGTCTAAATATGCCAGGAGTTTGTTGGAAAAGTTTAGGATGATAGATTGTAAGATCTCATCTATTCCCATGGAGAAAGGGCTGAAACTTTCAGCCAAATCATACTCACCAGTGGTCAATGAGTCAGCTTTCAGGCAACTTGTTGGCAGCCTCATCTATCTTACTGCCACTAGACCTGATCTAAGTTATGTTGTGAGTTACAGCTCTCGTTTCATGATTGCCCCTAAGGTTGAACATTGGGTTGCAGCGAAGCGAGTACTAAGATATGTGAAAGGGACATTTGACTTTGGCATTATGTATAGTAGAAGCAAAGATCCTAGGCTGGTTGGTTTTACAAATTCAGATTGGGCAAGTTCTGTTGATGACAAGAAGTCTACCTCTGGATATGTTTTTAGTCTTCGTACGGGTGTAGTCAGATGGACCAGTAAGAAGCAGCAAGCAGTAGCTCTTTCTTTGACAAAAGCAAAGTATCGAGGAACTATTAAAGCAGCATGTGAGGCAGTATGGCTTTGGAGGATGCTTTCTGACATGGAAATGTCTCAAGCAGGGCCTTCACCCTTGTTTTGTGACAACCAAGGGGTGCTAAGAATTGCCAAAAATCCAATCTTCCACGAGCTCACAAAACATGTAGAGCTTCATTGTCACTTCATATGATAGCTTGTTGAAGATGGATCAGTGATGTTGTAGTATGTTCCAACCGAGGATCAGATTGCAGACATTCTTACCAAGTCCCTAAGTCCGGACAAATTTGTAAAATTTAGGGGCAAACTTGGTGTAGTTAATAGAATGACCATTAAGGGAGGGTATTAAAGTACTATTGTTATATTTAGCTTATAATGGTCATCTTAGTCGTTTAGTTTACTTTTAGTTAGCTTAGTTTGCTTTTAGTAAGTTTTAGCAATTTTCTTTTATTTCTTTAGTTGTCGATTGTTTCTGATTTAGAAACATCGTCTTTTAATTTTTTATTTAAGGAGTATTCCTCTCCTTTGTTTAATACAATTAATTACCATTTCAGTTTACACAGCAGACTTGTTGCATTTTTATGACTAGTCTTTTATTTAAAATATTTGCTCCATACACTCCATACAAAACTGTCTAGAAAGCACATGTATAGTGATGAAATAGAAAAAGAAGATTATCACAATCAGTTTCAGGATTCAAATGAGTACCGACTCTCAACACTCTTGTTTTTGTGCAGATTTAGAAACTCTGATCAAGACCTTTATCTCTCTTTACAAAACTAGCAACATATGTTTTTGTCTGATTCATAAATAATATTATAATCATAGCCTACATGCCTTTAATAGATTTTATCACAATCTTCTGCAAACTTAAACTTTTCTGATTAAACATAAGTGAAATCCTAAACCAGACATTCACAACCATTATAAAGGGCTATGGTGAAATTCTTGAGCATAATTAAAGAATGGCATACAATGAGTATCTCAATATTATCTGGGTGAAATTTCTTCAAGAAAAACTATTTTTCATCAATTCAGATCAAAGGACTCTTGACCAATGATGATCTCAAATATGCAGAAATAATTACATATAAAGTTTCTAATCCCAAATAATGATAGTTCAGGAAGACATACACTCTTACTCCATGCTCATACTACCCATGCCACTGTATGAATTCAGGAGACTCTTCATAGTTTCTTGGAAGCTGCTTAAATTGATTAATATAATTCTACACTGAATCATCTTTCAAACCCACACACAATTTTCACATTCAGTAATCTCTTGCAATGTCACTCCTGAATATTGCGCAAACTGTATCTTCATCTCAAGCTTGACCTTGAACTCCCATTCACACCCTTTCCTCAAATCTTTTGAATCTTCTTCCATGACAGGGCAATGATTCCGAGGTCAAACAATGTGTAGGATTTCTGCCAACTAAGGGTTTGCAAGTTATTAGGAGATAGTTTGCACAGAATATAACTATCTCTATAAACGTGTTTAACGACAATGGTATGAACTATGATGGATAGCATGATGGCTGGGTGTTCTCTCTCTGAGAATGGTGTGCCCACTAGCTACTATTTGTCCAACATCGCTAAGAATCCATTACAGAGATATTAGCGTCTCTAGATGGTAATGCCCCAAGTCACCATCTGCTAGCTCATGCTAAATCTGCTCATCGCTTTGCTTGTGTCTTGAACTATTGCTCAGCTGTAAGAACAATATCTACTCACCTCTCTGTGTCTATCCTTTTATGCTTTGATGGCAGTCCATAAGTTGTAACCTGTTCCAATGCCCTCATTTCTGCACAAGCGGGGAGGATGCAGGCAACAGTTGTGGAATTTAGCTTTTCACCTGCCAATTGCATTTGCCTGAAAGTTTCTAAAGCCTTTTCAACAAACCCATTTCGTTCATATCCTGCAATCATTGCCTTTTTTTATGAAACCACATTGCTGTGAGGTGTTCTTAAAAGCCTCCTTGAGACGCCAGGTAGCACACAAAACCTGCCTTTTGTGCCTTCCATGAGACCACATTTTATGGTTTTTCCTCCCCTAAAACTGCTCAAAAATGTGTTTTTGTTGAGGTTGTGGGTGTTCTTCTGGAACCTGCACACTGGATTGACCTCAAATCTGACATTTTGGACCACCAAAGGCAAGGGACACCATGCCCTGCTAGCTGTGCGGCCATTCCTAACACATCTGCACCATACCCTTGCATTTACTTTGTCTCCATTCCCTTTCCTGGAGCCATACCCCTTTTATTAATGCGTTGATGGATGTCCATACTTCTGCTCCACCTCTCTGTCCTTCGACTGTGCCTGATTTGAAATATTTTCTTTTAATTAACTTTTATATTCTGCCATGTAGGCCATGCATGAAAAAAGACCCCTACAGAGGGGGATGTGAGAATATGCAACAATGAACTTGCCTCCCTTTATATAGGTTTGGCAAGCCAGTCCACATTCCATGATTAGTCAAAGTTCCTATGCAAGATCTAATGTTGATGATTGAATACCCAGATCCAATGATCCTCCCTAACAGTCCACCCTAGGATGGCCCCAAATATTTAATGCTGCACAAATTATTTAATGCAGCACCTGTAACTATCCTCAAGGCAACTTGGCCCCTTCATACCTTGGTACATGAATCCCACTCATATCCAAAATATTAAATGCCCTCTCACCTAGGCCCAAGGCAACCACTTTCTAGGTCTGCCACTTAGTCACCTTGGTGGATGAGTCTGCCCAATGGTTCTGCACAAAAACTCCAATGTGTCTGTCAGATTCCCATATCCTAAGCATCACATTTTCAAGCAACCAATCCTGTCTGCCAAATCTGCCTCGCATACAGTCCACCTTACCCAAAGAACTCGGTGCTTTGTCCAGTGAGTATACTATGGGTCCATTTGCACAAGTCCAAGGTCACCATTCAATTCCAGCTCAGATTGGACCGAAATGCTTATGGCATGCATCAGAACTCACAGCATAACACCTCCAACCACTTCACAAATTGGACTTGTTGGCTTTGGAACTCACTGCTCCTTACAACATGTTTTGGGGACAGCAGAGCACACAGGGCCTTTTTTGGGGGGATGGCAAGGGATAGCAATTAACAAATATATAAATATATTAAAATTTTAAAAAATTTAATATAGAAATATAGATAGCAAAATTTTAAAAATATAGAAATTTCAACTATCTATATGATAAGGCATTCACCATATTCATTATATAAACTGTATTACATAACATTAGAGCTGAATTGAGAAAAAACAAAACTCATTGTTATCATTTAAATTTTCATTGTCAATGTGCATATACAATAGCCAAAAGGCTACAACTACAAAATGTCAAAATGTAGAAAATCTTGAAAACAATCTATTCTATAATTTACAGCACATTTTACGGCATTTTATTAACTCAGTAACTGTGCCTTTTCCTGTCAGAATCACTAATTCTTTTTGTATTAAGGCTTTTAATGCTTAGACAACTGACAACCATGGTACTACTGTACTTTGGTAATGCAATAACATTGACATTAAAATCTCAGCAGTACTCTGTTACTGATGAGGTGTAGCATTACAGTAATTTTTTTTTCTGATCTATACAAAGCCACTTTAACCACACAAGTTACTGCCGTATATGAATGAACTGAAACATCTGATATACAATACAGAGGGAAACATTGTAACTGAGTTTATGGACCTTTATCTGCCATAATGTAGAATATTTTGGTTTCAGCATTCAGCCATTTTGACATCACATTCACGGCCATTTTTATTGGTATTATAGCAATGGCGAGAATAACAGTTTAGGCCAGGTGGTTGTGTATGGACATAGCTTTAAATAGGGTAGTCAACAGTTCATTGTTCCATTCTTTAATAAAGAGGTTGAATTATGGTATGCTGCCTAGTATCCTCAAATTGATAACAAGTCCATTTCAGAATGTTTGACTTAAAAAAGATTTCACAGCTTTGTATATAGGAGAATCCTTATTAATTTTCATTCAAATGTTATGATTGAAATGGATATAGAGTCATGTCATCTAGTTTTGAAAAGAAGCACTAAAGATTAACTGTATCTAGCCATGCTCCTTTTAATTGTCTGCAATCTTTTTCCGTGATTCTAGCAAAGTGCTTTTGTTTGGCAGATTGAATCGAAAGGTGCAGGCTATGGTTTTGGAATATATTTATTAACAGCTGTGCTTAAAATTATAAACAGGAAACATATATGCATAATAATTGCTTAGTTTTAAAAAAAGAAAAATCTGTGGCTGCTCCGCGGATGGCTGAGTGCCTTCTTCTGGATGTTTCCAGACATACAAACGATACTGGGGACACCTGGGGATGTTGATGACTGGAAAATTCTCGGGGATACGCCTCTGTGTATCCGTGGTCTGTGTCCCCGTGTGTCCCTGGTCTCCACTTTCTAAAAATTTCCAAACTTTTGAATGTGAGCTCTAAGGAAGGCTTTGAGTTTTGTCAATTTTCAAGAGATTCAATTAACCTACAATTGTCATTATGACTTTGAGTGAAACACATTTATTTTCTTAGTCCAGTACAAATTTCAAAGAGAATCAACATATCTCTGTTCTGTTGGGCTCACACAGAAAAACCATTTGCTACTCAAGTGCTGTTGACCTCTAAGGAAGGCTTTGAGTTTTGTCAATTTTCAAGAGATTCAAGTAACCTACAATTGTCATTATGACTTTGAGTGAAACACATTTATTTTCTTAGTCCAGTACAAATTTCAAAGAGAATCAACATATCTCTGTTCTGTTGGGCTCACACAGAAAAACCATTTGCTACTCAAGTGCTGTTGACCTTTCTTGCTATATAATATTAGTATGCGTGTTATTGATCATCTTACCTGAAAGTTTCAGCCAGAGAATATAACCTGGCTTCTTTTAGTGAAATGGCTCCCATTCCTTACATTATTTTTTGCATGGATCAAAAATATGGGCTACATTGTTCACTGTATAAAATTTAACAATCAATAATGGGAGCTTTATTAGTTAGGCTTTTCCGTATGTTAAAACTTATTTTATCTTCTTTCCACTATGTATCAGGTTGCTTTCCTTCCTTGGATCTCCAACTATAGCAATTTTGCAGCTTGTTGTATCTCTTATCATACGTTCGGTTATATCAACATTGTGTGATTAGACCTTAAGCGTCATACTAATATGATTAGTAATTTATTTTTCTTGCAGTCCCTTTCAGAATTAAATAAATTGTTAAGATAGTGAATGCTACTATGTTCTGAGAGCTTTTATGATTGTTTTTCCAATTTACAGTTGATAAAAATTTGCGTGTTGCCAGAAATAATTGGGGTTAGTGAATCTGGGGACAAATATGCAACATTAAACGTGTTTTAACTTTTAACTTTTTCACCTATGAAGAGAATTTTTTTGTGGTTTCAAAATTTCTTTTCTTTTTCTTTTTCTTTGGGACAGCTCTATAGTTTTAAAACTAAAACGAGTCATATTTAAGGATGAGATCTTCTCATCATTTTGAATTTTGTCTGCTAAAGTTTGTAGTCAAAGGGTTCTCAACTTCTCATTGATCACAGCATTGCTTGCTTTATTGATTTACAACTTCTACTTTCTTTGGAGTGCTTCATTGTTAAGTGTTTGGAACGCCAGGAACAAAATATTTTGGTATCCATTGCCACAAATCTTGATATTTAAAATAGATTGCAAATAAGTGGTTGCAGTCCTTTTCATGATTAAAGTATTTGAAATTGCAGAATATAATATTTGAGGTGACTTGCTAATTATCATGAATTTTATTTGTTACTTCTATCTGGGAATTGACTAAATGATCTATATGCTGAGCAGGTGTTATGTTTGTAGAGATATCCTTCCTACTTTCTGCAATCTCAGTAACGAGTATCCAAACTCTGTATTTGTCTATGCTGATGTTGATGAGTGCCCAGAAGTGACAAAAGACGTCAGATACACACCAACATTTCGATTCTTTCGGGATGGAGTTGTAGTAGATGAATTCTATGGTGCAGGACAACAAAGGCTTCGTGATCGAGCATGGTTGCATTTTTAATCTTTTAAGAAAATATCTTTATTTCAGTATTTAAGCTTAAAGGCCATTATTCAGAGTGAACTGCTATTTGGGAAAGTTAAAATTCATTGATTGTATTCACTGTAAGCAATATGCCTCCAAGAAAATTATCTTCTAAAGCTGTCTATAATCAGTTTCAAGAATTTAAATGGTCAACTCTTCAACAATCAAATCAAGAGAGTTGTAACTAGCAAATTTATTATGCAAGTTAAGCATATCTTTGGAAATTGTTGATGACCTAAGACCAAAAGATGCTCTATGTCTGCATCAAGAAGATTATCACGTCATTTTTCAAGTAGGTTTTGTAAATCTACTCTTAGGATACTTGAATTTGTCATCTTCATTTCAGAGCTTGGTATGAAATTGCTTAACTTTGACAATATGTTGATGCTATTCACTGTGACAATATGAGAGGCATATTTGTAAATTTTTTTGAAGTAATGATTGTTGGTTGCTTGAATATCTTGCTTGTCTTAATCTAAGATTGTTATAACTGATGATTAACTTAATTGAACCAGCTGCAACAAGGCAGTGAGCATTACTAACGATGTTGTAGCTGGAATTGTCAATTCAGTAAGTGATTCAACTCTCTGTAACAGAAGAATTGTGTTCTAGAAACCCAACTGATCGCTGCCCCTGCAAATGTGAACTTGTATCCAGTAGTAGAGCGTCTTTTGTCCAAGTCACCAGCCATATCGAAATCAACAAAACCTTGCAGCTGTGCATCTTTTCCCCTGAATCTCAAAACATAATCAAAAGTGCCATTCAAATACATCAAAATCCATTTCACAACTTGCCAATGATTTTTACTCGGATTGCTCACGTACCTCTTCACTTCTCCCACTGCATGAGCAATGTCGGATCTTGTGCAGACCATTGCATACATGAGACTCCCAACAGCAGAGGAATAAGACACTTGTTTCATAAGCTCTTTTTCTTGTTGTGTCTAAGGACACATCTCAGCTGAAAGTTTGAAGTGATCAGCAAGAGGTGTGCAAATGGGCTTAGCATTCTTCATGCCAAATCTATCTAAAACCTTGTGAGTGTATTTCCCTTGTGACAACTTCAACTCCTTTTTTTTCCTATCCATATTCCAAGAATTTTCTTGGCAGCCCCTAGATCCTTAATAGAAAATTTGTTATCTAACTGCTGTTTCAAGTTGCTAAGAACAGCCATGATATGCTGGTCACTAGCATATCATCAACATATAGCAACAAGAAGACAAGTTCACCATTCTCCAAAACCTTGTAATAAACACATGGATCAGATTCACACTTGAGAAATTTTGGTCAGCCATGAAGGAATTGAACTTGAGGTACCATTGTCGCGGAGCTTGTTTCAGCCCATACAAGCTTCATTTCAATCTGCAAACTAACTTTTCATGCCCTTATTTTTTGAAACCATTTGGTTGTTGCATATACAATTCTTCTTCTAAGTCCCCATGAAGAAATGTTGTCACATCAAGCTGCTCCAACTCAAGGTCATAAATAACTACTAGACCCAAAATTGCTTGAATGATAGTCATCTTCACAACAGGATATTTTTTTTCATTAAAATCAACCCCCTTTTTTTGGTCATATACTTTGATCACTAATTTGGCCTTGTAACACATCTTGCCACCATCTTCTTCCTTCAATTTGTAAACCCACTTGTTTTTTAAGGCTCTCTGATTTGGTAGAAGATGGACCAAGTCTCATGTGTGATTTGCCATCAACAAAGCCTTTTCTTCTCTCATGGCATCCATCCAAAGTTTGCAATCACATGCCTTTTCAAAAGTTGCAGGTTTAGCTTGATCAAAGATTATCAAGTATTGAACAAAATCATACTATTTTGACAAAGGATTGTGCTCTTGGGTTGATCTCCTCAACCGAGGAAATGATTCTTGGTTAATTCCTCCTTCAACTCCCTATTCAAAAGCACGATTTTGATGAACCTGCTCTTCATTATTATGGTTTTTGCGATAGGGCTAACTCTTGCACCTAAATATGTGGTAAAGAAGATAGCTCTTGTGAGTGGTGAACTTGTTGGGAATAAACTTGGTGCCAACGGTTTAACACATTACTCCCACTTGAGATATATTCGGTAGGCACAAACTCCTTTATTGATTTTCCCTATTCTAGCAGACTCCACATTATTTTCTCATTGAAAATTACATCTCGGTTGGGAGTGATTTGTTTGGGAATGAGATCCCACAACTGATAACCATATGTTGCCTCTCCATATCCAACAAAGATACACCTTTTAAATTTCATTTCCAATTTTGTTCGTTTTTTCGGTGGGATGTGAATAGAGGCCTCACAATCAAACACCCGCAAGTGATCATATGAAATTCTCCTTCCCAGCCGCTTCTCTAGAATCTCAAAATCCAACCAAGAAGATGGACCTCAGTTAATTAGTACACCATTGTATTAATTGCCTTTGCCCAAAACTCTTTACCCAAACCTACATTAGAGAGCATGCTGCAAGCTCTCTCCAAGATTGTTCTATTCAACCTCTCAGTTGCACCATTTTCTTGAGGGGTGAAAGGAATAATTTTGTTCCGTTGAATACCATTATCTGCACAGAATTTATCAAACTCCAAGAAACAAAACTCTCCATTGTTATTAGTTTTCAACCAGTGCTTTAAAATTCTTGAACATGCTAAATACTTCATATTTCCTCTTTAGCATACAAATCCAAACCTTTCTAGTGTAGACATCTAGGAAAGTAACAAAGTAATTAGACCCACCAATAGATGTTACCTTCATGGGGTTAAAGACATCTGAATGCACAAACTCCAATGGTTTTGTTTTCATGTCATGTCCCTTGGTAGAGAAGCTGATTCTTTTTTGTTTTCCATAGATATAATGATCACACAACTCCAAATCAACCGATTTTAAACTTGAAGTTGATCTATTTTTACAAAATCTCAATGCCCTTTTTGCTCATATGATCAAGCCTCTTGTGTGCCAAATCTTTGAGTCGTTGTCCACAACTAGCATTGCAGCTCCCACTTCAACGTGACTATCTAGCACATATAAAGTGCCTAATTTGCTGCCTCTAGCAATCACCAAGGCTCCCTTTGTCACCTTTCACATGCTTGACTAAAAAGTGATGCTACAACCTTGAGCATCTAGCTGTCTCGTAGAAGTCAAGTTCTTTTTGAGTTGTGGAACGTGTTTAACATTGCGTAGCAGCCAACTATTTCCATTTTTTAAATTTCAATAAGACATCTCCTTTGCCGACAATGTTACAAGGTTCATCATCACCAAGATAAACCTTACCAAAGTTGCCTTCTTGATAAGTTTAGAAAAACTCCCGGCATGATGTATCATGGAAAAAAGCTTTGGAATCCAATACCCACACATTTGTTGCATCTTCACCAATGGACAAAACAAGAGCACCCACATCCTTTTCATATGTAGTATTTACTTCATTTTCCTTTGGTTGATTTTCAGCCTTCTTAAATGACTAACAATTATTTTTGATGTGGCCTTGCTTGCCACAATATCAACAACCACTATTTCCATCTCTTGACTTCAATCTCTTGCTGGACTTAGATCTTCCTCTATGATTATGCCTTGCTCTTTCTTGTGATCTCCCCCTATTGCCGAAAACCAATGCCTCTTCGAGTGAGGTGCCTTGATGTTTTCTTCTCATATCTTTGTTGAGAAGAGTTGCAGCAACACCATCAAATTTTAACATGCCTTCCTTGTTATCAGAGCTTTTTCTTCAAATATGGGGTTACTAATTGTCATAACCACTCATTTCCAACTATCAACAAGAGATCACAAAAGCAAGATGGCTTTGATTTCTTCTTCAAAATTGATATCAACATAAATTAATTGGCTGATTATGGTATTGAATTCATTCAAATGATTGGAAACACTACTGCCTTCCTTCATCTTCAAATTAAACAATTTCTTCATCAAGAAAACCCTAAATTAGTTGGCTGATTATGGTATTGAATTTATTTAAATGATTGGAAACACTACTGCCTTCCTTCATCTTCAAATTAAACAATTTTTTCATCAAGACAACCCTATTAGTTGCGGAGTCCCTCTCATAAATGTCGCACAACCAATCCCATATATCCTTTGTTGTCTTCTCCGTTGCAACATTAAATAAGATATTGTTGGATAGGGAAAGGATAATAGTTGTTGCAGCCTTCTCGTCCAAAATATCCCAGTCCTCATCGAACATTTTTTTGAGCTTCTTCGACTTTCCTTCTAATGCAATTGAGAGATCCATTTGGATTAAGAGAGCTCATAATTGTAGCTTCCATATCTCAAAATTCTAAGCGGAGAATTTTTCAATTTTCCACTTATCCGCCTCTTCCATCTCTGCTCAATTTCTCCACAACTTCTTGGCTTTGATGCCAATTATTGATTATTAAGAGTAGATTAAAAAAACACATACAAAATTTAAACAAACTATTGCACATAAAACAAACACATCATCGTAATTACGTAGTTCATTGTTAATGGCTACATCCACAGGAAAAATAGGGCAATCTTTGTTTTTTATAATTCTATCTTGTACAACAACTTGCAATTACATATATATTACATTATCAAAAGGTATTTCAAGAGTCTCCAAAATATGAAAAGACAAAAGGGAGAATGAAGAGACAAGAGGAAGGGTAATAGTCCAAGACTGTTGGACTTCACATTCAACATTCCATGGGCTAGAAATTGTCCTTATGTTGATGAACAAATATACAAGGTTAAGAAAATTAAAATATAGAAGCCAATGAGATGCTTGTGTTAAAGAACAAATGAAAAAATCTAGTTTTCCCAAACATACAATTTAATTAGAAACGAGGGTGACCAACAAGAATTGAACAAAGAAATCAACACACCATGGAGAAAATAAGGGTCAGAGAATTAGTTACAATAGAATAACAGCTTTAAGAAAACAAAGTGAACATTCCAAATGAAGAATGAAGCAACTGGTGGATGTGTTACCCTTTGGTAGTAGATGACAAATACTAGAGTATTTAGTTGAAGTTAATGTGTTATTTCTTTAGTCTGTAATGTCGAAAAACTTTGGTTTGGGCTAAAATTTGAGACAACCATATAAATATTGGAATAATATTTAGAGGCCTAAATTGATAAGGTATAGCTAAATGTTATATTGTTAGTGAGACTTGTTTGAAGGCTGTTAGTCCCAAGAGTCTTTTTAATGTGTTTATGTATTCAAGAGATCCCTTAATGACTTAGTATAGGAGTAGTTTGGTTATTCTGTTCAAAGGTTTCTAGTAGAATCCAAAAAGACACAAGGTCACTATATTTAGTGATTGTTAGAGTAATAACTAACAAATATATTAATGATAAATTAAAGTTGGATTTTAAGTTTTTATTATACTTTTAGAATATTTAATTTGTGAAATAATTTTTTTTTTGGACTAAAAGAGGGGTAAGAATTTATTCAATCCAAAAAAGAGCAATACAAAGCAAGGGCATTACATTGCCCTATCAATCTCTAATAGTTGGTCCAACTTTTGTAACAAATTCAAGGGTAACTGACCCCTTTCCACAATATTCCAATCTTGCAAATGATCAGAAGCCCATTTAGCCAAGCAATCTGCAACTCCATTCCATTCATGTAGAATATGACAAAAAGAAATAGAATCTAGGGAAGCACACAGATTAAGAATCTATTTTATAATAACAACCAACTGCCAATTCACATCCTCTAACTGTTGCCTCTTCAACAAAGTCACAACCACCTGAGAATTAGATTCACAAATGATTCGTCTCCACCTGAGAGCACAACCACGTGCCACAACACATAAAATGACAAGAGCCTCCATCACATTGTTAGTATACTAGACCTTATAAATAGAAAAGATAAACTCAACAGTCCCAGAACTAGTTCGCCCAACACCTCCAATACCAGCATGACCAGGATTTCCATGAGAAGAACCATCTGTGTTGATTTTCAACACACCTTGAGGAGGAGGACACCAACGCTCCTCCCTATTTATCTTCTAAAGAGGATGACGACATCTATTTCTCATAATCTGACCAATACTCTGAGCAGCCCCCCTCTGAAGAGGAAGTTTGAGACGAGTACAAAAAACAACCTCTCTTGGATCCACACCCTCAACTAGATCACACTTGGCTGAAATAGTTTCTCCCAAAGAATAAAGAATCCTCCACCACAAATGTTGGATAACCATCTTCACATCTTGAAAAATCTTGTGATTCCTCTCTAGCTAGATATGCTAGATAATAAAAGTCGGTCCCAGAGCCCAAGCAACTTGAAGAAAAGAGGTCTTAACAGGGGCTTTCCCCCACTGGGCAAAGAACTCCGCCAAAGAAGAGACATGTCGACAAATCCTGTTCCACACAACCCACCAAAGGTGCCAAAGCCTCCTAGAAAATGAACATTGGAAGAAGAGATGGGAAACACTCTCTTCACTATTACAGCACAAAACACACATCGAGGGACCCTGTAACCCTCTTTTGCACAAGTTATCCCAAGTAAGACCAATTTTAGACCACCAGCCATAGGAAAAAATTGCACTTGGGCCAAGAGAATTTATTCCACACTTACTTCCACCAAGGAACCTCAATGTCCCCCATCACTTGCCTAACTAACTCACCATAACCTGCTGAAACAAAGTACTTACTAGATGAATTACTGTTACTTCAAGCCAGAACATCCTACCCTGCCATGGAATTGCATTCCCGTGAAGCAAGAATCTGAGCCAACTCTTGCCTATCTTCCTCCGACCCTCCTGACGACCAATCCGAGGAGTGCTTCCATCTAAGGCTAGCAACCAGTTCAATATTTCGAACAAACTTATAATACTCAACTGTAGTCCAACTAACAACAATAAAATGATCACAAAGAGACTGGAGGTGAGGGTAAGTAGAAAGAATGGGAGGGTGGCCATCCCAAGAATCCCACCAAAAAAGGGCTTGAGAACCCGAATGACATATCTAAAAAAACCCCTTAACCAATTGAGCCCCAAATTTGAGGGTATTCCAAATCATAGACCCCCTTCCTTCTAAAGGGAAACAAGGAACTTCAAAAGTGTTAACATCCTTAAGATACTTGCGGGTAAGAATACGAGCCCAAAGTTGATGCTGACTAGTACACCAATGCCAATATAACTTGGCTGCAAGAGCTTTCCTATTCAAAATAGTAGAACACAATCCAAGGCCCCTCTTTCTGCGGCCTGTGCACCATATCCCACTTAACAAGACTCCACTTGGTCGACTGCAAGTTACCACTCCAAAGAAATTGTCGTGAGAGAGCATCAAATTCCCTTAGCAAATACAAAGAAGCTTCTTGAACAAAACTCCTATAAATAGGAAGAGTTTGGATAACAAACTTCAAAAGAGTCACTCTCACAGCAGTAGCAAGCCAACAATGAGTCCAATGATTAACTTTATTGCGCAAATTATCAAGCAAATTTTTCCAAGAAGACCTGGGCTGCCTACCAACAACAATAGGTATTCCCAGATAGACTAAGGGAAGAGACCCAATTGAAACCGCAAATATTAACAATCTGCCATTGAATAGCTTTAGGAGTATTAAAAAAAGAAGATAGAAGACTTGTGCTCATTGATTTTCTACCCGAAGCAACAAGGTAAATATCCAAAGCCTGCCTAAAAAAACAACCTTCTGAAGGTGAGCCCTCCCCATAAGATAAGTGTCATCCACAAAATTAAGATGAAAGATTTGGGGAAGGCCATTGTCCCAACCCCAGCCTTGAATCCTGCCCTGGGAAACCCATGACTTAAGAAATCTGCCCAAACCCTCAACCATAATAATAAACAGATAAGGGGAGAGAGGATCTCCTTGACAAAGGCCCCTGGAAGTTGCAAAAAACTCAAAAGGTTCCCCATTCATAAGAACATAAAAAGAGGAAGAGGTAACACAACTCATAGTCTAGCTGACCTAATATGGACTAAGACAACAGCCTAATATAATTCTCTGCAAAAAAATGCCACTTAACTCTATCATAAGCCTTGGCCATATCCAACTTGATGAACATAGACTTCTCCTTGGGCGATGCCATAGAGTGGATGACCTTAAAGGAAACCACCACCCCATCCAGGATCTGTCTACCAACAACAAAACCTTCTTGCTCCTCAGAGATAACAAAATGAAGACAAACTTTGAGCCTCTCAACAATCAATTTAGTAATAATTTTATACACCACATTACAGAGAGCAATAGGTCGAAAGAATTCTAGCCGATCAACACCTTCCTTTTTAGGAATGAGAACTAGAAAAGTAGAGTTCAACGCACAAAGCATTTGCTTACTGTGAATAGATTCCTAAGCAACCTCCAACAAATCCAAACTTATAATATCCCAAAGTTCCTGAAAAAATTCAACAGGAAAACCATCTGGACTAGGGGCCTTATCTTTATTCATCCCAAAAATGACCTCTTCCAATTCAGACAAAGAAATCGGGGGAATGAGGAAATCATTCATCTCCCTAGAGATCGGGGAGGGGACACAAGCAAGGATCAAATTCTCCTCATCTTCAACAAGGGGTGAATCCTCAGAAAAAAGAGCAGAATAAAACTATCTAGCCTCATGAGACAAAGCATGCAAAGAAGAAATGTGGATCCCATTCGCATTAACCAGAGAAGAAATACTCCTATTGTGACGACCCTACACAAAATGATGGAAGAAAGCTTGATATTCCTATCCCCTTCTTGAAGCCAATCAATCCGAGCCTTTTGCTTCCAAAAAATCTCCTCTTGAAGCTCCCATTCCTCCACAAGTCTTGCAGCTTGGGCTTCCGCTTGACCCAAAGCATCCGACAAACCAAAATCCCTAATTTGGCGAGTAGTCACATCAAGGCTTGCCTGGGCACTCTTCTTCATAACCTTAAAATTTCCAAAACTCGTCCTATTCCATCTCTTAAGTTGAAATTTAATATACTGAAGTTTCTTAACAAAGGTGTACATAGCTGTACCATAAGCAGGGCTACCATCACGCCACCACTTAGCCATAATATCATGCAAGACTCCCGAAGCCACAAAAGCTGAAACTTAAAAGGAGGATTCTTGGGAACAATAAAATGAGAAACTGAAAGTTTAATTGGCCAATGATTAGAACCCCTCCAATCAAGAATCTTATAACCAGTAACCAATCTACCTCCCACCCAAAAACATGAAACAAGAAATCTATCCAACCTTTCTGAGATCGCTTCTTCTCCACTTCGTCGATTATTCCAAGTGAAAATCCCATTAGAAGGCTTAACATCACTTAAAGCAAGCAAATCCACATTCTCTCGAAAAAGAATAGAAGCAGGCCCAAGCCGAGGCAACCCACCTCTCTTCTCCTCCAAGCTCAACACAGAATTAAAGTCACCAGCTAAGATCCAAGGAAGATATGGAGCACATGATCTAACATACCTTATATGAACCCAAAGCTGGATTTTACCACAAATATCAATTGAGGCATAAACATTAGTAGCCAGAATGGTCTCACCAATTTCCAAAGAAGAGGCAACCATTGAAATAGTAGAATGATTGGAAATCCACCAAAGGGGAGCAACCTTTCTAGGATCCCAAAAAAGAGCCAAACCCCTAGAACTCCCTTGAGAACCAATGCACTGACACTGACCAAAATACTAGACACGAGAAGCACACTGAAGCATAACATCAACTGAAAGTTGTCTCTTGAACACAAAAAATGTCTGGAGAATGGACAACAACTAGATCATGAATAGCCTTTTGATGAGGGGATTCCATGAGAGAACAATCATGGAGATGGTAAAAAGTGAGCATCAATGGGTTGAACAGACACAAATTCCACCAACAACTCTCCAATACGCTTAATCTTCTCAAGATCCTTCTTGCTACCACTTTTAGAAGAGTGCTTAGGTTGTCCCTTCATAGGCGTGCATTGCTACACCCCCAAGGCTGGAGAAGACCCCTTGCACTTTCCAGAAACTAGCCCCTCCTTTGCCAAATCTGCCAAAACAATATCATCATCATCATCATCATCATCATCATCATCCTGTATGTGATCAGTCAGAGTTACCAGATGATCTTGCATACCCTGTGATAAATGAATATCCTGACCGGATCCCTGTACCTGTCCCACATCACAACTCATACCAACATCAGAAGGCACATCCGGTAGGATTCCTTCCTCCAAGGTTGAAGTTTTCAACACCTCAAACCAATTAAAGTCCTCTTCATTCTTCTTGTCCTTGAAAGATCTCTTCAAACCATGACCCTTAGCCCGCTTAACCGACACAAAGCCATCTTTATCTGGTTTTCCCTCCATCATAGAAGATTTCCCTTTATCCTCCCTAACAACTTTTGGAGCTGAAGATGAGGGAGAAAAATTAGAAAGAGGAGCCTTCTTAATCCTAGGACATTGCTTCTGAAGATGTCCATACTCATGAAAAATCCGAAAATGAAAAGGAAGAGACACATAATCAAGTTGTTGAATCCAAGACAAAGAACCAAGACAAATTTCTAGAGAATCCGACAAGGGATTATTCAAATCAACCTCCACACAAATCCGAGCAAAAGAAATAACCTTTCTTTCAAGGGTTTGTTGAGAAACTATAGCAGGCTTACCAAGAAGAGTCGCAATCCGTTGTAAAATATCTTCTCTCGAAAACTCTAGGGGAACCCTCAGCAGACGGACCCAGACTGGAACCCTTGACGACAGTTAGCTGTGTTAAAACTCATATGCCAGAGTTTTATAAACAATCCAACATGATTATAAAAGTAGGGTCCTCCCTCAAAAACCCGATTCCTATCAGCCATATTGGAAAAAAAAACCACAAAATAGTTGTTTGTAGCCACCATTAGCTCCATGTCGCCCTGAACTTGTTGCGTACTCCTAATCCAAGCATCCAAAGCCGACAGAGGAATATGGATCCCAAGGAATTTGCAGATTAAAGCATGTCTACTCCAATAAGAAACATCATCGGCCACAGATTCTGGAGAAAGAATCAAGATCAGACGATCCTGACTCCTGGGCAAACAACCATTCACTTTCTTCAATTTTAGGGCCCTCCCCCACATAAAATGACTCAGACTACTTAGCATTCAAGCCCGATGAAGATCCATTGTGAAACCCACCATAATCAACCACCACCAAACTGTAAGAAATCTGCTGCTCTACCATAATCCAAATTCTTTGAGTGCATTGAAGTAAAAATTATCAAATGAATTAAAGACCTTCCAAAAAAACAAACAAAACGAACTAAGCACCCCTCAGAACCAAAACCCTACAGTGGAATAAAACAATGCCAAGAGAAGGCTCTGACCTATCCCACCAAGAAGGAACAAGCAACAAAAAGAGGAAGGATCTGCACACCCAACACCTCATGCACATGCAACAAAAGAAGAATAGAACCCACAAAAAGTAGAACAAACCCCATGCTGCAATCAAAACCACCCCTCGGAACACAGAACACACCCCCACCCAGCCGAATGAAGTTCCAACACCAGCACAAGAGAAAGCAGGGACATGCAAAGAGAGAACACCACATGCAAGCCGTGGCCTGTCACAGGCCACGAGCCCACACCAACACCCATACAAAATAGTTCATCGCCATCTGCCTAAAATTATTTAATTTGTGAATTATTGTTTATTATATTTAACTACATTATTATCCATAATATTATATGTAACTCTATCCCTGAACTTAGAGGCTACCCTCTTTGTTACCAATGAAGACACTTGTCACTCTCCTTAGAACATGAACATACCCATGAACTCACAACAATAAAAAAAATTGAATTGAAACTTACTACTTCAAACTTAAGTGAATTCAATTTCATTTCAATTACTCCTTAGGTGGAACTGGATCTGACTAAATCGTTCTTCAGCAAAGAAGGTTCTCATCAGCTTCCTTATGGGAAGGATATTCAACGTATCTTATTGTTACCAAAGCTTTATCTTTCTTTAGCTTTCCATTAATTAAGTTTTTGCTCTTGGTAGATTACATGATCTCTTTGCTTGTAGCAATATTGCACATGCATATTCTTTTGTGCTCTTGAATGTCACATCTCCCATGTCAACCACTTCCATAGTAGATGACTATAGAAGAAAACAACTAAATAATTAAAAAAAAGGGTTATTCAAGATAAGAGGATAGACAAGACGACAGGGGTATGGACATCCATACAAGCTTACTAAATAGTAGTCAGGGAGGTAAGGCATAGATATGGGAACTTGGTACGAAGATGGGGAGTCCTTCCACCATGCCATCATGACATCCCCCTCTCTTATGCCATCATGACGTCCCCCTCTCTTATCTCTTAATGTTGTCTACAAGTTAGACGAAAATCGACCAAAGAAATGTGATCTTGTGGAATATTGTGATAGGAGGATTTGCACAAAATTGGTTGGTGGAAAAAGTCCTAGGGGACTTTGAAGCAAATGAGATTGGTAGGCATAACAACCATGATCCATAATCTTTGTCAGCATCCTCCTTGCTTGTTCCCTAATGGGAAATTTTTAATAGGTAATGGAGTAATGAGGACAAATTTCTACAATTCATGAAGATTATTGTTGGAAGTTTTTGGATTAGATTGTGTCAGTATTTTTAGTATCAGCGTTTCAGATCACACTCTATGACCTGTCATTAGAGTGAAGAAGAGACATAATAAGATGGATGAATTTTGTCAAAACATAGATGCTTGAAGAGAAAAGAGAGAGGGAAAGAGTGAGTGAAGGTGTGTAGAAATATAAAGTAGTTAAAGTGTGGCACTAGGCAAGGTAGTACATGGTGTGCCATTTACATACAAGTATTGCTCCCATTCTTAAATCATGGTGTAGCCATGTTCATAAGGTTGGAGGTTTGAAAAGGAGATGTGGGTTGTTACAACTGCCCTAATAGATTTGTATGCAAAGAAAATGTAGAGGCATGGAGAAGGCATATCCAGATTGGACAAAATGACTCAAAGAACTACGGTCTCATGGACTATGCTAGGTTCCACTGGTTTCACAAAATGGATTTGTTGAAAAGGGGTTTAGGAACTTTCAAGTGAATGCAATTGAGACAAATTCCACAACTTCGCTGACCTCCTTCTTTCCTTTGCTAAAATGAGAGCTTGGGAATGAGTTTTACATGAAGATTAGAGGCTAAATGACACCAAAAGTACAAATTAATATGGTCTTCTTAGCTCCCAGTTCTCAATAGACAACAAGGTAAGCAAGATATTAGACGCCAAGGTTCAACAACTTGGAAAGAGCTCTCACAATGGGATAATTGGAGGCCATGTCAATATTGTAATAAAATGGATTTTTATGGACTGGTCATGGTAAAGGATTTTTTCAAGTAAGCTTGTCTTATTTCGTTATTTATTTATATGTGTGTAAATGGATGTGTATATCAAGAAGAAATTCTATTATGTTAAACAACATAATTGCATAAGCTATTGCTCCTTGAAAATGATGCAAGTATATATGAATCGGTCTTTAATGATTCATATAATGTAATTGAATGTTCTTCATATTGGAACATATTTAATAATTAATCTTGTGAATATTGTTATTACTAAAATAGTAGAAGTAGTGAAACACTTAAATATAGATTGCCATTTTGGGTAGTTGAATAATCTAATTTCATTTCCTTAAAAAAATTACATGAAATAACACAATGAGCTATGTCATATGATTTTGTATTTCTCTTCTAGTCAAGTTTGAGATATTATAATGAGTTATGCCATATAATTATATCATCATGGTTATAAACAACAATATGTATCAAGTACTTAATCATAGGACTTGATGTCTTCAAGATCTATTAGGCATGTGATATATGTATATGTGTTATAATCAAATAAATGAAATCAAAAGGTTAACAATATTAAGTTACTAATTATATTATTGAGTGTACATTGTCATATGATGATCTATTGGCTATAATGACATCATATAATTTAATTATGACTAAATCTTTTTTTTTTTATACAACAGGGGTGTCCCTGTGACCTAGCCTAGCGGTCTAGCAGCCCATACCTTGGGTACCAGGGGTGAGCTAGGGTGACACTAGTCCCCTACGAGTGAGATCCCTCACTTGCAAGAAGTCCCACCTCTTAAACCCGAGAGTGGAGTCGAACCTTTGACCAATGGGGAGCAAACCCACTGCCCAAGCCAACTCTACTACCTGTTCAGGCGAAAAAAAAATAACCTCAAGGAGGTTAGGGGTAAAGCCTATTCCTATACCCCGGGTCAGCGGAGCAGGAATAGATAGAATATTTCTGACCCTTTCCTTTTGCACCACGAAGCAGAGTTGAACCTATGACCTTGAGGGATGCAAACCCCAAGCCCCAACCAACTCCGCTACAAGTGGTGGCTATTATGACTCAATCATTGATCATGATTAAAGCAAGCTTGTAGTTATGGATGTATGTCTTTTGAGGTTCAAAGGATTTTTTCTATATGGCCTCGTTGATGCATATTGTGCTCCATCTAGGAGGATGCCATAAATGATTATGATACTTGATTTTATAGAGCCATATTGTAGTGGGAACTCACTTGGACCTATTCCAAGGATTTTGCACATTAATGCATGGTGATGATATTTTGACTACTACTATATAGGGACATACAATCTTTATTGACGTCCTATTCTTAGATTGAGTTTGGATTGCATAACAACTTTGTTCCCAGGTATGCTTAGATCTCCATGCCTACAAAGATATATCTTAGATAACAATATTATTGACAAAACCTAGCTAGCCCTTATTCTCCCACATAAGAGAATCTTAATGTGTATACAACCTTAGCGCATTTGGAAGGTATAATTAATATAATTTTTCTAAGTTTTGATTAAATTTCCTTGGGTAGAAAACTGTATTACCCTTATCTATTAATTGGGTGAGGGGTTTTCTACATGGAAAATCTAAGTGTATGTGTGAATGCTTGGTCTAGACTTGCTCAAACATGAACAAACAATCAAACATTAGTTAATAAACAAATCTAGACTAGCATTCCCCATGAAATTCATTCAAACACAATGAACAAGAAACAAAACAAATTTAATCAAATGGAAGCTAATGAATCTTATTCAAATGCTCAAACCAACATCCCATGGGGGAATTGGTGCTTCTTTGATGTGGAAAGAAGCCCTTTCCCAATTCCTTGACAAGCTTGATGATGATGTGAGATTTTTGATGAAAAATTTCCAATAACCTAGCTATGGATGAGAAATGCTATGATAACTTGGATGAAAATGGATGAAATTGCATGAAATCTATAGATAATAACTTTGCATGAAGTTCTGGATGATTGTGGATGAACTTGTGGATAAAATGCTTAAGATTGTGGATACTAAGTTTGCATAAACTTGTGTCAAATACAATAGAGAAGGCCTCTATTTATAGGAAAAAAGGATGAAAGAATGGAGAATAGGATGAATGTGGGACTAAAGATAGACCAATGGTATTGTGCCACTTGTCAACATGCTAATGTAAGAGAGTGGAGCACATTTTGAATAATGTGCATGTTAAATGCATGTAGGTGGAATTTGAAATTCAAAAAATGGCTTGTGCAAAAACAATTGTAAGAGGATTTAATGCCAAGTTGGCTCAAGGAGAGGACATGTAAGAGTCTTTAATGCCAAGTTGGAGGACAAAATTCCTTTAGGAGGGATAATTCAAATAAGTGAAATATTCCAAGAATATGCCATATTTGAATGAAAATAGGAGAAATTAATAAATCAAACAAATTGATTTACATGTGCAACTTGCAAAAGCTAGAGGAATGGAGGATTAGTGTTAGGAGTTAATTAGGATTAATTAACTTAGATGAAGTTAGTTTGATTTGACATTTGATTTAGATATTTAGATTTATTTAAGTCAAATGAGAGGATATTAGAAGATTAGCAATTTAATTAAATAAATTTGATTTATTCAATTAAATGAAGAACATTAGGATTTAATTAAATAACATTGATTTATTTAATCAAAGGAAGAATATTAAGATTTAATTAAATAAAATTGATTTATTTAATCAAAGAGAGAACATTAGGACTTAATTAAATAAAGCTGATTTATTTAATCAAAGAGGAATATTAGGATTTAATTAAATAAAGTTGATTTATTTAATTAAAGGAAGAATATGATGAAATAACTTGATAATGTGTATTATCTGATTTTTAGGAGGAATTGATTAAATAAATATTATTTAATTAATTGGTTAGTGTGGACGTGATCAAGGAAGAATCAGTGTTAGTTAATCATGATCAAATACATGATATTGATCAGGATATTTTGAGTGTCTACAGTATGTTCCTTGAGAGATCTTGTGTGGAGAACTACTTGAGACTTCAATCCTATTTGGAAGTGGGCATGTAGGTAGTCCTTGGGTAAAGGATGCCTCTATGATCCAAGTCCATAGGGGAGAGGTTTAGGAAACAACTCAAGGGTTTAGGGTTGTTCTTATATTTTTCTAGCATTACCTTTTTAGTATGCTTCAACTTGATGCTAACAATTGCAACCACCTTTTGCAACCAAAAAATCCAACTCATTGCTATCCCACCAATTGTAAATACCTAAACTATGGTACTATGATTAGTAGCTATATCCCCTGCCAAATATGAGGCAACATAGCCCATTAAATCAGTATTAGAGCCCTCAAAACATAAAAATTTATTGGATGTACCTCTCAAATACCTGAGAATCCACTTTACCGCATTCCAATGCTCCATTATGAGATTACTCATATACCTACTAACAAATCCTATGACATGTGCAATATTCGGTCTCGTACATACCATGACATACATTAAATTGTCTACAACTGAAGCATATGGTACCTTGGACATTTTGTCTTCCTCCTCTTATTTCTTTGGACACATATCCTTAGTCAATTTAAAATGACAGGGCAAAGGTGTGCTGACAACTTTTGCATTCACCATATTAAATCTCTACAACACTTTTTTAACATAATCAACTTGAGATAAAAATAATTTTTATTTTTCCTATCTCTAGTAATCTTCATACCAAGGATTTGTTTTACTGCCCCCAAATCCTTCATAGCAAATGAATTTTCTAACTATTGTTTTAACTCTCTTATGTGATTCATGTCAGACCTCGCTACAAGCATATCATCAACATATAAACATAAAATAATGTAGCTATCATCATATAACCTCTTAAAATAAACACAATGGTTTGAAATACATCGACTGTAGCCATGCTCAACCATAAAACTATCAAATTTAATATATCATTACCGAGGTGCTTGCTTCAAGCCATACAAAGTTTTCTTCAATCTACACACCAATTTCTCATTACCTTTGACCTCAAATCCCTGTGGTTGTTCCATATATATTTCCTCTTCCAAATCACTATGGAGAAAGGCTGTTTTAAAATCAAGCTGTTCTAAATGCAAATCTTCACCAACCACAATACTTAAAATAGTAAGAATAGAAGTCATTTTAACAACTAAAGAAAATACTTCATCAAAATCAATGCCTTTTTTTTGTGCAAATCCTTTTACAACTAAATTGGCTTTAAAATTTTTCTTACAAGTTACCTCCATTGTCCACTTTCAACCTATAAACCCATTTGTTGGGTAAAGCTTTCTTACCCGCAAGAAACTTGCATAATTCCCAAGTCTAATTTTTCAGCAAGGATATTGCAAGGTGTGTGCCCTTGGTGTAAGGTCCGCAAATCACATTTACTAATTATATCCCTTTGTTTCCAAAATAATTTAATAGAATAAAATAATTCTAAAAAGGTGTGGAATAAGAAAAATAATTTAATTACTTTCATCACTATATTCATGCAGAATAACATACATCAATGAATCAAAGTATATCAAAACAAGGTCATGCCTTCACTAGATTTAGCCACATAGACTTACACAAGAATTATCATTTAAGCAATACATTCAAATTCATTTATTGTAATGCCAATTTAAGGAAGCAACAAGATCATAAATGCATCCACAAAGGAACCATAACACAATGAACTTCATGAGCGGAAAACCCTCATAGGGACGAAAAACCACTTGTAAAAATGCCTCACTAGCTTAATGAAATGCCTCACTAGTGGAGCCTTACTAGCTATAGAATCTCACTTGTTACAAGATGCCTTACTAGCAATGATACAAGATGCCTCTTTGGCAATGATCATACTGTCTCCCTGACATGACCATTTACAACTTCAATACACATTTCTAATTAGTAAAGCAAACAACTATAGAGGATCACATGGTTCCTCTACATAACAATTATCTTCTCAACACTTCCACATTTCATATCCTAATATTCATAAGAAATGAAATCTTAACATATAAATAGCCCACTGTCCTGCATGAAGTTACAAGATACTTTTTCAAGTGTCACCAATGCATCATCCTTGCATATGAAATTATGGTAATGTTAACACTATCATGAATCACTCCCAAGTATTTGCAAATGAGACAATTCTACCTCCAATGACTTCTCAAATATCACACAAGTACACTGAAAATCATAAGCCAATCACATAAAGCTTTATGAAAGTAATCCTAGCACTACTAGAATGCACACATGCCTATGGAATTATAACAAGAATGCTTACTTCATTGATTCATAGATGTTTCAACAATAAGAGAATAATACTATAAAAGAGTTAAGAAGGTATATATCATGTATGTATGTGAATACGCATATAAGCTAGTGAATATATGACTATACATTCTTACACAAACAAATCTCAAGATCAACTAAGTGATGGAATTCCTAATTTCTCCGTACATACATGATAAACCATGATGCATGAGAAGAGTGTCATCATTGAACCTAAACTCTAATAAGGTAAGGTATGATTCAACATTTATTTATATCTTTTTATAAAATTACCAATTGATTCACAATGCATAATATACACAGGTTAATTGCAATCTATTTCTATATATATATAGATCAAGTGTTATAAAATATCTCAAATTCCATATTCATAAGAGAAAAGTTCACAAGAAATAAATTCTACTTTTGGTTTTTACATTTCACTTTTGTCTAGGTTTAATCATTCCTCCAACATTTCAATGGATATAGGTAATTAAATGCAAATGCGTATCTTCCTACTTGTTTTTCAAAGTATCCAATAAGCCATTTCCAAATTAAATGGTTTAATATAAAAATAATAGATTTGCATGATATTTGTAAGAAATACTTCCAAGCAAAAATGTATACATTTTTAATGAGTAAAACTTACCCAATTCACGTAACACACACACACACACATATATTTATACCTATATTCAAAAATAAAACAATTTTTTTGAATGCGCGCCGAAGTATCAACGCAGTTCTCAAAACATAAAATTCATCCTGTCCAAATCCAGATACCTTTCAGACGTCCCGGTACTTCCTCGCCCTTAAAATCCTTCCTCGCTCTTTATGGAAAACACCCGCCTTTGCCCAGCCTCCAAGTTACCTCATGCCCTGTGGAGCAATGTCCAGATTCTCAAAGGCAAAATGAAATTGAATCATACATATTTACACCGCAAATTCAGTTATCTCTTAGATTAAATACATTTTAGTGGAATAGAGATACATCTATAGGCCAATATATTCCGATCCACTTCATAACAGAGCCTCTTATATTAAATCAATATATATATATATATATATATATATATATATATATATATATATATATATATATATGAGTATATATATATATATATATATATATATATATATATATATATATATATATATATATATATATATATATATATATATATATAGCATATATATAAAGTTGGTTACTTTTTTCTTCTAGCAGGTTTTATCAGATACCCAAACTTACACATATATTTATACATATATATATAAATAAAAACACACACACACACACACACACACATATATATAATATGCATAGAGGATATATCTATTCCATACGTAGCTTGGTAAAACTCAGTAAGAAATCAAAATTCAAAAGCAAAGTTGGCTGAAAGAGGCCCACAACCCCCTCTATCGAGGGTGCGCTGCCTATGGAGGGCACTGCCCTCTCCACAGGTCGTGGCCTGTGGAAGGTATTGCCTCCATAAAGCAGCCATCCTTTTAGAGGATGCACGGATGGGAGGCTATAAGCCTTCAAAAAATTTCAAATAATCATACCTACTATAAATTTAATCACAACTTCACCCTGTTCGGTGATTTTTGAATCATGCAAGGCATCAAATACTATAGCCCAATGATGCTATAATTATAATTACAAATGTATAAATATTATTTGTGTTTCTGATAAATATAGACATATATATATATAAATTACAAGGAGAATAAACAAAAAGAAACAGGCCTATACAGTCTTGTCACAAAATATAATACATAACTTATACATTTGCACACTAAATACATGATTTCCTCAGATATAAGCAATTGGGGTTTTTAAATAAATGAGTTCAATCTTTCCTCAAAGAACCATTTATCTACACATTTTGAAATTGAAGCATTGGAGAAGAATTTGGAAACTTGGAATTTGCTTACAATTGATTTCCTCTTCTCATTGTTGTTCCTCTTTCTCCCACCATTCTTGTTTTGTTGGGATTCCTCCACAAAAAAACTACTTCCCGGTGCCCATTTTCATTATATTTTGCAGAGAAATAAAGAAAGATTATGAAAGCTATTGTGTGTTTTTGTTATTCTTTTTCCCTCTTTTAAAGATTTCTCCCTCAAATTTTCCAATAAGCGAATGTTAAAATAAAATCAAGATTTATTTTCGCGTATCTTATTTATCCTCAATAATAATAAAAAAATACCATTTAATTGCAATTTAAACTAATATTAAATAACAAATATGATTTATTAACTTTGCATCATAATTATCTTTAAAACAATAAATATTAATTCTAATTTTCAAATAAAATCATTAAATGATTTAAAACTATTTTTATTTCTTCTAAGAGAAACTAACATTTAATTTAATGCTGTTGACCATTTTAGAATTTCGAAATGGATCTTTCATGAAATCAACGAGCCAAAAATAAAAAATTGGGCCCTTCAAAGTAAACTCGAAGAAATGGGTGTCAAGGTTACTGTGCTTGGCAAGAATGAGGCAGAGCAAAAAGATCATGGTGCTAGTAAAGAAACTTAGAACCAAGAGGGCATGGACAAAAGGGTTGAAATTGAGCTGGATAAAATGAAAAATACTGTTAAAACTATAGCCGAGCAGAACAATAGGATGGCAAGACACAATGCCATCATCATCAATGCCATGACAAAAAAATTGGACAAATCTCAATAGGGGTCTTTGGTGGTTGATCTGGATATTGGCATTTCTAAGAGGACTAGGGCTAATTTGAACAAGAAGGCTCCTCCTACACCGCAAATATTCAAACCTTCAAGAAGGGTGTTCAGGACATGCGAAACCTGGAGGCTGAAACCGAGTTTGTTCTGAAGACTCTGGGTTAGTTGTGACTGGTCTTTTTGTTGGCTTTTCGACTGATTTTTTGTCTAAACCTCCTGGTCTTTTGCGGGTGGCTGCTGCTTTTTCCAGATTTTTCTTTTGAGTAGCTTGTTTTTTCTGTTGGACTTTTTGTCCTTTCTCTTTTGTTGTAAACTTGGTGGTTTTGGGTCCTTGTAAAACCCATTTTACCCTTTATCAAAAACATTTAATTAAATAAGCAACTATAACAATAATCTTCTTTATTTAATAAAATAAAACACAATTAACTAAATTATGCAAATGCAACTCTATGATTTCCTAAGTGTGTGCAATTTTCATTTCACCATAAGTTGCCTACAGTCTTATTACGCACATGAGTCAAACTTTGGTCAACGATCATTAAAATAGTATTATTGAATTATATATTTACTTATTGAAAATAGGGGTTGTGATATCCTTCCCCCCTTAAAGAATCATCGTCCCGATGATCAACTTAACTAAAGATAAAAAATTCATACCTCTTTACTCCGTTTTACCTTAATGTCACAATCAACCCTCCTGACAAAGATATCATCTTTTTCAAGCACCCATCTGTTTATAACAACAAAAATTCATGTGGATAGCATTCAGAAACTTACACACCTTGTTAGCACATCACGACTTCATCAAATTCACTCTATTTTCTTTGGCTAATAAAAGCATGCAATCTAATTCATTTCTTTCATACAATCTTCTATATCTTATTCAAATCTTTTTCATATTCCAAGATATTTACCGATAGGAAGAAAATAGTTATGTTCATTTTTTCAACATGCCTACTCATATGATATGTCAGAACAATTGCCTTTATGATGAAAAACAAGCATCCCGTACTACTTGTTAGCATCATTAGCAAATTAAAACACTAAACAAAAAAGAAAAATTCCAACAATTGGAGATGTCAATAAATTACAAGGTCTTCATCCTGATCAACAAGATAAGAAGATCAACAAGTTAACAATATACCAAAGATCATCAACATGATTAGAAAAATCAAAGATAAGAAGATCACCAAATGTCCACAAGGTTTCAACACTACATTATTGAAGATTATCCTCACAAAAGGTCATCAATATTAAAACAAAGGTTCAAGTTGATTACAATAACAACCCAGAAGACCAAATGTCAAGAAGATCACCATAAGCTCAATAATGATTCAACCATTTACTACTTTTTACAACAAACAGTAAATCTCAATCAATAATTGGGAAAAGTAATTTTTTATTAACAAAGATATCCATAAATGTATAATATGTATAATTCTTTACTATTTTACAAGTGCAACAAGAGTGCATCAAAGAGAAGTGCAATTACATCAATTGACTAAACAAGCCATACAATGATCAATACAATGATACATATCCATCTTCTAAATTGCATAAAAAAAATAAAATATTTAATCAATCTTCAATTGCCATAACCACCCAGTGGTCTTTCGCAAGCTAAAGGTCAAGAGCATGGTTAAGGTGTTTTTTCCACCTAGCCATGAAGCACAACACTTCCTCGGGATTCTTCCTAACTCAAAGAACACCCGGTCTTGCATGAGGAGCCTAGAATCCTATAACAATTAGGTAGGAGGGAAACTCTCGATGCATGCCTGATGCCTTATATGCACTCTATACTAGAATGATCATATTTCTTGCATACAGGATGTGGCAGAGAAACATATAATATATAAATCTAGGCATTTCTTATCCATCTATTTCAATGGTACAACTTGCTTTGGCCGAAGCATAAATACAAAATTTGGTTGATCTTGAAAAAGATCACCTTCTATGTTAGCCCATATTTGACATCCTGTCCCATAAGGTAAGCTTAAAGCTTATCACACAACACATTCAACAAGAATAATCTATATCAAATTGCATAAAATAAGGACCAAATGATACGATAGTGTATAACACACACAAGAGCAAATAGAATAGTTAACAAACAAGAACGCATGAATCCCTGGTGTATAACTCACACAGGGTATGAATACATAATTTACTTGTAGTGCCTCACTCACACAAATATGGGATGTCTTATATACAATGTGCATTACTCATTCAAGTTTTCATACAATAAATATGGTAAGTGCATCTCTCACACAAGTGCATCGCTCACACAAAAGGTGAAATATGCATAAATTACAATAGTATAGTTATAGTGATCCACAATGAGTATTAAAAGTATATCTCACACACAAATTTTGAAATGTAATCATTACTCAAGTACTTTATCCACATGAAGGAATCAATAACTTACTCTAGTGCATCACTTGCACAAGAACAACAATAATATGAAATATGCATCACTCACATTAGTATAAGTGTAGTGAATATTTCTCATTCAAGTATAAATATAAGTATAATTAAGGCAACAATTTTTTTTCTATGATATGAATACAATCATCCATACAGATGTGTCATTCACACGAAGCATGAGAAGTGCATTATTGCACAAGTATCATTCTCATATAGTACATATGTATACATACTTTCACTAATAAAAATCAAGCATACATGATTCATCACATCAAACACTTCTTCCTTTGCCTATTAGAAAAATCAAGATATTTATCTAATCAACTTCTATCATGAATCATCAATGAAGGTTCTTAAGAAATTTGAACCTTTCATTTTTGAAAGATCTTGCGGATTCTACTAGTTCCATAACTTAAAAGAATAAGATGTTGCTCAACAATCAACTTGCCCAAAGCCTAGTACTGTTACTAAAATATTTTCCTTTAAAACATCCATCTTAAGGTCTCCTACCTTCAAGAAAGTTCAACCAATATTTATCTGTTATTATCCACTTTATTTACTTCACAAGTGATTTTCCCTTCTTCCTCTCATCATAATTTTTTTCTTTTCTTCTTCCCTTGTATCTTATCGACTCATTCATCCTTTACGTCATTAGAGAGATCTCTCTTCATAAAATACTTCTCTTATTAATTCAATTTTATTGCCACATCATCATTCATTGGTTTTCACCATATACTATCCATCTTGGCTTACTTCAAATAGCCACCATTACTCTTAAGTTAGCAAGTCCCATGAAAACATGATTAAGGAAAGGGGGCTCACACCTCCAGAGTTCCTGAATGATCAAACTATATCTAAACTTCTAATCGGTTCCAACTAACCATCTAAGAATAACCCATAACTAGGGTTCTCTATCCAATACAATAGGTTCATATATTATAATGCAACCTAAGCATAGAAGACTTGAGGTACGAGTGTTGAACCTGAGTTCTCTGATACCAAAATGTAAGGTCCATAAATCACATTTACTAATTATATTCCTTGGTTTCCAAATAATCTAATAGAATAAAATAACTCTAAAAAGGTGTGGAATAAGAAAAATAATTTAATTACTTTCATCACTATATTCAAGTGGAATAACATACATCAATGAATCAAAGTATATCAAAACAAGGCCATGCCTTCACTAGATTTAGCCACGTAGGCTTACACAAGAATTATCATTTCAGCAATACATTCAAATTCATTCACTGTAATGCAACATTAAGGAAGCAACACGATCATAAATGCATCCACAAAAGAACCATAACACAATGAACTTCATGAGTGGAAAAACCTCGTAGGGATGAAAAACCACTCGTAAAAATTCCCCATTGGCTTAATGAAATGCCTCACTGGCAGATCCTTACTAGCTACTGAATCTCACTTGTTACAAGATGTCTTACTAGTAATGATACAAGATGCCTCTTTGGAAATGATCATATTGTCTCCCTAACATGACCATTTACAAATTCAATACACATTTCTAATTAGTAAAATAAACAATTACAAAGGATCACATGGTTCCTCTACATAATAGTTATCTTTTTAACACTTCCACATTTCATATCCTAATATTCATAAGAACTAAAATCTTAACATATAAATAGCCCACTGTCCTGCATGTAGTTACAAGATACTTTTTCAAGTATCACCAATGCATCATCCTTGCATATGAAATTATGGTAATGTCAACACTATCATGAATCACTCCCAAAGTATTTGCAAATAAGACAATTCTACCTCCAATGACCTCTCAAATATCACACAAGTACACTAAAAATCATAAGCTCCAATCACATAAAGCTTTATGAAAGTAATCCTAGCATTGCTAGAATGCACACATGCTTATGCAATTATAACAAGAATGTTTACTTCATTGATTCATAGAGGTTTCGACAATAAGAGAATAATACTATAAAAGAGTTAAGAAGGTATAGCTCATGTATGTATGTGAATACATATATAAGCTAGCGAATATATGAGTATACATTCTTACGCAAACAAATCTCAAGATCAACTGAGGGAATTCCTAATTTCTCCGTACGTACATGATAAACCATGATGCATGAGAAGAGTGTCATCATTGAACCTAAACTCTAATAAGGTAAGGTATGATTCAACATTTATTTATATCTTTATATAAAATTCCCAATTGATTCACAATACATAAAGCATAGGTTAATTGCAATCTACTTCTATATATATATATAGATCAAGTGTTATAAAATATCTCAAATTCCATATTCATAAGAGAAAATCTCACAAGAAATAAATTCTACTTTTGGTTTTTACATTTCACATTTGACTTGGTTTAATCACTCCTCTAACATTTCAATGGATATAGGTAATTAAATGCAAATGTGTATCTTCCTACTTGTTTTTCAAAGTATCCAATAAGCCATTTCCAAATTAAATGGTTTAATCTAAAAATAATAGATTTGCATGAAATTTGTAAGAAATACTTCCAAGCATAAATGTATACATTTTTTTAATGAGTACAACTTACCCAATTCATGTAACGCTTATATATATATATTCAGAAATAAAAACATTCTAATACAAAAATATATCACTTTAAAATAAAAATTTAAATCATTCCAAATCATATTTGAACAAGTATTCTTCTCGAAATTTAAAACTTTCTCACATATCTATTGTATTTGTATATATATATATATATATATATGAAGATATATAGAAAATCACAATTTGAATTGAAGTAATTTCATTTCAGATACACTAGTTTTGCAAACAAACATTAATCATTGACCAACCTAGTTGCAGCTATAGGCTTACATACAGTCACATTTTAATGGAATAATATATATAAATATATATATTTAATTAAATATGTATATATATATGTGTGTGTGTGTGTGTGTATACTTTCAGACAAATACATTTGCAGTGAAATAGTATATACATCTACAGCCAAATATCTTCCATTCAATTTCTATAGCATGGTTCTTATGCATCGGTGTGTGTATATATATATATATATATAGTTGGTTACTTAATCCTTCCAGCAGGTTTTATCAGATACCCAAACTTACACATATTTATACATGCATATATAAATAAAAACATATATCTATATATATATATATGCACAGAGGATATATCTATTCCATACGCATCCTGGTAAAACTCAGTAAGAAATCGAAATACAAAAGCAAAGTTGGTTGAAAGAGGCCCACGACCCCCTCTATTGAGGGTGTGCTGCCTATGGAGGGTAGCGCCCTCTCCACATGCCACGGCCTATGGAGGGCACTGCCTCCACAATGCAACCATCCTCTTAGAGGATGCACGGATGGGAGACTATAAGCCTTCAATTTTTTTTAAATAATCATACCTACTGTAAATTTAATCACAACTTCACCCTATTCTATGATTTCCAAATCAAGAAAGGCATCAAATACTATAACCCAATGATGCTATTATAATTACAAATGTATAAATATTGTTTGCATTTTTGATAAATATAGACATATATATAATAAGCAAAAAGAAATAGACCTGTACAATCTTGTCACAAAATATAATACATAACTTATACGTTTGCACACTAAATACATGATTTCCTCATATATAAGCAATTGGGGTTTTTAAATAAATGAGTTCAATCTTTCCTCAAACAACCGTTTATCTACACATTTTGAAATTGAAGCATTGGAGAAGAATTTGGAAACCTAGAATTCGCTTACAATTGATTTCCTCTTCTCATTGTTGTTCTTCTTTCTCACACCATTCTTGTTTTGCTAGGATTCCCCCCCAAAATAAACTACTTCCTAGTGCCCATTTTCAGTTATATTTTGGAGAGAAATAAAGAAATATTATGGAAGCTATTGTGTGTTTCCGTTATTCTTTTTCCCTCTTTTAAAGATTTCTCCCTCAAATTTTCCAAAAAGCGAATGTTAAAATAAAATCAAGATTTATTTTCACGCATCTTATTTATCCTCAATAATAATAATGAAATACCATTTAATTGCAATTAAAACTAATATTAAATAACAAATATGATTTATTAACATTGCATCACAATTATCTTTAAAACAATAAATATTAATTCTAATTTTCAAATAAAATCAATAAATGATTTAAAACTATTTTTATTTCTTCTAAGAGAAATTGACATTAACTAACATTTAATTAAATAAGCAACTACAACAATAATCTTCTTTATTAAATAAAATAAGACACAATTAAATAAATTATGCAAATGCAACTCTATGATTTCCTAAGTGTGTGCAGTTTTCCTTTCACCATAAGTTGCTCGCAGTCTTGTTATGCACATGAGTCAAAGTTTGGTCAACAATCATTAAAATAGTATTATTGAATTATATATTTACTTATTGAAAATAGGGGTCGTGACACTTGGTATCCTTGTTTTGTGTAGTGCATCAATCGGGTTCGAGACATGGCTTAACCACCTCTCGTGGGTTCATTAACTTTGAAAATTTTGTATTGAGCATTAACAGGTCAATCTTTTGGTGCAGTGACAACCGTCTTTGCAACAATTGGTATCAAAGCCTAGGTCATAGGTTTGAACCCCTCACCTGAGCTGGGGGGGATTGTTGCAAGGTGTGCACCCTTGGTATCCTTGTATTGTGCAATGCAACACAACACTCAGGTTTGTGACATGGCTTAACTGCCTCCCATGGATTCATTAACTCTGGCGGTTGTATTGGGCATTAACATGTTGATATTTTGGTGCAATGATAACCATATTTGCAGCAAAGGATTCCATTTATTCTTCCATTACATGCTCCCACTGAACCTTGGCATCCACCTACATAGCCTCATTATAACATTCCGGTTCACCAACATCAGTTAAGAAAATAGAATATAAAGAGGGAGAAATTTTTTCAGAGGTCTACTTATCCTTGATGATCGTCTAACATTCATTTGAGTGTGTGGTATTTTTTGTTGTTGTTGTTGTTGTGGAGCATGAGGAATCATTGGAACATCACTTTCCGGAGTGTCATCCAACACAACATAATCATTTTCTTTCTTCTCATGTTGCTGCAACGAATCTTTGTACAACACTTTCTCATTGACTATGACATCCCTGCTTCTTATATTTTTTTTATTTTGAAAATGTTAAAGCCTATAACCAAATTCATCAATTCCATATCCAAAAAATATACATTTCTTTGATTCAACTTCAAGCTTGGTTCTAGTTTCAGAATCTACATGTGCAAAAGCTTCACAACTGAAGGTTGTGAGAAAAGATTAACTCACCTTCTTATTTGTCCACTAGAATACCACAACCCAAAGGATGACAAGGACCTCTATTAATTAATTAAATAACAATGTTTATAGCCTCTTCCCACATGTTTAAGGGCAGCCTAAGATGTAATCTCATAGTCTGTACATGCTCCATTATTGTTCTATTCATGTGCTCAAGCACTTCATTTTCTTGTGGAGTCCTTGGAACTGCTTTTTTCCTACAAATTTCATTAGAGGAACAATAATATTCAAACTCTTTGCTACAATACTCACCAACATTATCAAATCTGAGACATTTCAACCTTTTACTCGTCTCATTCTCAACCAAGCTTCTCCAATTTTTGAAACACTCCAATTTTTAAATGTTTCAAAAACATCAAATTTTTTCCTAAAGAAATAAATCCATACCTTCCTAGTTGCATCATCTATGAATGTAACATAATATCAAGAGCCACCAAGAGAAGATACCTAAGTTAGTCCCTATACAATCATATGCACAAGCTTCAACTTCTCATCTTTTTTTTGATTCCCATTTTTGAGAAAAATAATCCTCTTTTGTTTGCCACACATAAAACTTCCACATAAATTCATACTAACACATTTTGGACCTGATAAAACTTTTTTTGAATGAAGAATTTTCATACCTTTTTCACTCATGTGCCCAAGTCTATTATGCCATAGTATTGTTTCACTCACAACAACTATTTGATTTTTTGTTTGCTGACCTACAACAATTGTTCTTGAAACTATTATAGAACCTGCAACAACTGTTGTAGCTATTTTTTTCCAGCAACTTCCCTATTTGATTTTTATCAACAATAGCTAAATTAGAAGGAACAATATGACTTGTACAAAGATATAAGGTGCCTACTTTCACACCTTTTGCTACCACTAAGGCACCTTTTGTAACCTTCCAATTTTTATCACTAAATGTAACAACACAACCTTCATCATCTAGTTGCCCTGTTGGAATTATAGTTTTTCTTAACCTTGAAACATTTCTTACCTCTTGTAGTAGCCAATGATTCCCATTTTGCAACTTAATCTTGATTCTTCCCTTTCCAACAATTTGACAAGGTTCGTTATCTCCCAAATACACCAGACCAAAATCCCCTTGGACATAATTAAGAAAATAACTTCTATGGGGCATAACATGAAATGAAGCTCTTGAATCTAACACCCAAGAATTATCAACATTGTTAAGGGAAGGAATCAAAGCATCATCATTAGATTTATTAGTTACCACATTTGCCTCTTTATTTCCTTCCTTTTTGTCTCCTTTATTCTTCCAAGACCAACATTCCTTCTTTAAATGACTTGGCTTACAAAAGTATCAAAATCCTTCTTCTCTTTGGATTTGGACCTTTTGTCCTTTGATTTTCCTCTTGAATTCCCACGACCTCCAAAATTCTTTCCTCTCTCCTTTGTTCTGTCCCTACTTTCTACATTCAAAACATCGCCTAATGTGGATGTACCACCTGAGCTTTTCCTATGAATTTCTTTGCTCAAAATGACGCCAACAATATCATCAAATTTTTGTGTGTTCGAAACAAAAATAGAATTACTAACCGCTATTACCAAGCTATTCCAAATTTTAGGCAAAGAGCACAAAATCAAAAGATCCCTAACTTCTTCATCAATGTTTACATTTACAAAAGTTAATTGACTGGTGACTGTATTCAACTCATTTAAATGATCAACAACCGACCCACCTTCTACCATTTTCATATTTAATAAACACTTCATAAGAAATACCTTATTCAAAGCAGAAGGATTTTCATATACCTTTGCTAGGGTCTGCATCAACTCTACCATTGTCTTTACTGTTGAAATATTAAATGCCATTGATTGTGTCAGGCATAATCGAATATTGATAAGTTCATTTCTGTCCAGAATATCCCAATCCTCATCAGACAATGCTGATGGATTTTTGGATTTCCCTTCCAATGGCTACCATAAATCCTTCTGATAGAGATAGTCCTCCATCTACATCTTCCATAATTGATAGTTTTTCCCATTAAATTTATCTACCTTTAATTTACCCTTGTTTGCCAGTACTTCCACTCAATCATGAGACTCCCACTCAACTGTGAGACTTTCCTGTAGAGGATAACTAAAAACAATTCGCTCTGATACCACTTGTTAGAGATTGCAAGCATATTTATATCAATTATATATAGATTTACAAGTATAAAAAAATGAATTAAACACACAAAAATTATGAACAAGAAAACAACACAAAGATTTAATGTGGTTCACCCAAAACCGAAATATATCCACCAATAGAGGGTCCACTATATATTAAACTTCTAGCAAATAAACTTTACAAAGCTTACAACAACTATTGCAACTTGCAATAATGTTTTTCTCCATGTTTTACCATTGTTGTTTTTACACAACCTTTGCTACATGTACCTACAACACTTCCTGCATTTTTCTAGCCACTAAACTGTGAACTTCTACTAACATTTTTTTATGCCTAACCGCCATTAAAACTCAAAACCGAGTGTTTGTATGCCCTCCCACTCATGTCCCATTAATTAGAAACAAAGTGTGGCTATTGGTTTTTACTCATGCACCCAATAACACTTTTCCTTTGGGTGGTTACATTTACTATTTCCAACCATCTTATAATTTTATATTAAATATTGTAACTCCTCATTTCCAATGTTTAATAATTATATCTACGCCATGATGTGATACAAAACCCATTGGGATTAAGGAAAGAACAAGAAGTTTTACATTTTAAGCCAATGTTAGGTTTCTTGGGTTATTGTATACCTTGAAATAGCCATAGAGGATTAAAAAGGTGAGAGGAATTTGTTCCAAATTCAAATAAATTTTACACATTAATAAGATATTTATTTATTAAATATGAGAGCCTTTAAATATACTATACTTGATCTTATTTTTTAAAGATACAAGCATATTATCAAATGTATAACTCAAAATATTTTATAATCAATAATTGTTAGAGTAATAACTAACAAATATATTAATGATAAATTAAAATGAGATTTTAAATTTTTCTTATACTTAAATTAGAATACTTAATTTGTGAAATATTGTTATTTCATTTAATTATATTATTATTAATAATTTTAATATAAAAAGAAAAAAATAACTGCCTACTTGAACTTAGAGGCTACCCTCTTCATTACCAATGAAGAAACTCTTGCCAGTGTCCTTAGAACATGAACATACTCATGAACTCACAATAATACAAAAATATAACTACTAAATTGAGACTTACTACTTCAACCTCAAATGAATTGGATCTCATTTCAATTACTCCTTAGATAGGACTAGATCTCAATAAATCACTCTTTAGCAGAGAAGGTTCTCATCAACTTTCTTATGGGAAGAATCTTCAACATAATATTATTGTTGCCAAAGCTTTATCTTTCTTCAACTTTCCATTAATTAAGTTTTTTCTCTTTGTAGATTACATGATCTCTTTGCTTGGAGCAATATTACACATGCCCATTCTTTTGTGCTCTTGTATGTCGCATCTCCTATCAACTACTTCCATAGTGGATGAGTGTTGAAGAAAATAAATAAATATTTTAAAAAAAGGTCATTCAAGAGAAGAGGATAGACACGACAACAGGGGTATGGACATCCATACAAGCTTACTGAATAGTAGTCAAGGAGGTAAGGCGGATATATGTGCTGGAGGGTCCTTCCATCATGCCATCATAGCATCCCCCTCTCTTATTTCTTAATCCTGTCTATAAGTTAGACAAAAATTGACCAAAGAAATGTGATCTTGTGGAATATTATGAGTTTGGAGGATTTGCACAAAATTGATTGGTGGAAAAAGTCTTAGGGGACTTTGAAGCAAATGAGATTAGTAGGCATAACAACCATGATCCGTAATCTTTGTCAGCATCCTCTTGCTTGTGCCCTAATGAGAGCTTTTGAATAGGTAATGGAATAATGAGAAAAAAATTCCATAATTCATGAAGATTATTGTTGAAAGTTTCTAGAATAGATTGTGTCAGTATTTTTAGCATCAATGTTTCAGATCACACTTTATGATCCATCACCAAGGTGATGAAGAGAGATTAATGGAATAGGTCCATCAAAACATAATAGGATGGATGAATTTCATTAGAGCATAGACGCTCAAGGAGGAGGAAAGAGAGAGGGAAGGAGCAGCCAAAGGTGTGTAGAAATATAAAGTAGTTAAAGTGTGGCACTAGGCATTGTAGTACATGGTGTGCCATTTACATACGAGTATTGCTCCCATTCTTAAATCATGGTGTAGCCATGTTCATAAGGCTGGAGGTTTGAAAAGGAGATGTGGGTTGTTACAACTTCCCTAGTAGATCTTTATGCAAAGAAAATGTAGAGGCATGGAGAAGGGATATCCAGATTGGACAAAATGACTCAAAGAACTACAGTCTCATGGACTATGCTAGTTGCCATTGATTTCACAAAATGGATTTGTTGAAAAGGGCTTTAAGAGCTTTCAAGTGAATGAAATTGCCAACTGTAAAGACAAATTCCACAACTTTGTTGACCTCCTTATTGCCTTTTCCAAAATGAGAGCTTGGGAATGAGTTTTACATGAAGATTGGAGGCTAAATGATACCAAAAGTACAAATTAATATGGTCTTCTTGGCTCCCAGTTCTCAATAGCCAGCAAGGTAAGCAAGATATTAGACGTCAAGGTTCAACAACTTGGCAAGAGCTCTACAACGAGATAATTGGAGACCATGTCAATATTTTAATAAAATGGACTTTTATGGAGTGGTCATGCTAAGGAATTTTTTCAAGTAAGCTTGTCTTATTTCGTTATTTATTTATATGTGTGTAATGGAATTGTATTTATTGGATGTAGGGATCCCCAAGTAGGGGAATCTTTAGGTTATGTAGGGAGAAGAATTCCTATAGATAAGAAAATAATCATTTCAATTAATTTAGTCTTAATCTTCAATACTATGGAAACTTATTTATTCCTTTATCTCAAGTATAATCATAATTAAAGTATAATAATTATACAATGTAAGAAGATAAGAGAAGAATATCATGATTTTCTAGTGAGGAAAAGTAGAGATTCTAATAAGTATTATCATATCAAAGGAATCAATGATAATTATGACAAGGGATACGTATAATATTATGGCATATATGATTGATGAATTGTAGAAAATGTTATATCCCTTGCTTGTGAATACTGAAATGCAAATGGATGTGTATATCAAGAAGAAATTCTATTATGTTAAACAACATAATTGTATAAGCTATTGCTCCTTGAAAATGATGCAAGCATACATGAATCAATATTTAATAATTCATATTTAATGTAATTGAATGTTCTTAATATTGGAACATATTAATGATTAAATTTGGGAATGTTGTTATTACTAAAACAATAGAAACTTAGTGAAACAATTAAATATAAATAGTCATTTTGGGTAGTTGAATAATCTAATTTTATTTCCTTAAAATAAATTACATGCAATAACACAATGAGCTATGCCATGTGATTGTGTAATTCTCTTCTAGTCAAGTTTAAGATGTTATAATGAGCTATGCCATATAATTATATCATCATGGTTAAATAAACAACAATATGTATCAAGTACTTAATCATAGGACTTGATGTCTTCAAGATCTATTAGGCATGTGAAAGATGTATATGTGTTATTATAATGAAGATAAATGAAATCAAAAGGTTAACAATATTACTACTAATTATATTATTGAGTGTACATTGTCATATGATGATATATTGGCTATAATGATATCATCTAATTTAAGTATGACTCAATCATTGATCATGCTTAAAGAAGTTTGTAGTTATGGATGCATGTTTTTTGAGGTTCAAAATATTCTTTTATATGGCCTTGTTGATGCATGTTGTGCTCCATCTAGGAGGATGTCATAAATGATTATGAATAATTGATTTTATAGAGCCATATTGTAGTATAAACTGTAGTGCCCCTCAGTTTGCTTTTTGTTTCTGACAGTCACTTTGTTGTATTTGGACATTATGATACTTTGTTTGATGATGGATTTATAGTTATGATGTAGTTGATGATACTTCATTACTAATGTTTTATGCTCATACTGTGTTTAGTATACGGATTTAATGGTTCATGCGGATTAATCTTGTCTTGTGTATCATATGTTTATCTGATGATTATTTAGATCATGTTGATGAGTAATTGATTATTGTGCATTGATGTATTTGGTGAAGGGGAGCAGGGTCGCATCACTCGCTTGCGAGTGCCTTGCGACGTTGCGATTTTCCCTTTACGATGTGTTTGCTTGTTTGTCTCAGTACATGCTCGATTGTGTGGTTTGTTGTAGGATGTAGGTACTAGGAATCAACTCCACCTAAATTGCTAGGTTTGAGTGTGCCTTAAACCCAATGGAGATTGTTGACATGTAGATAGCATCGAGTCCCCTATGTCGAGCCATCATCCTTGACGAGGATAAGTATCCGTTTGCCATTCCCTGTCTGTGTGGTTAGTTCGAGTTAGTCTATCTGTGTCGTTGTGTATTGCCTTTCGTTTTACTTCGAGGCCATGTATTGTTTGGTGTTATGTTCATTGAGTTAATTGCTTGATTAGTGCTTGACTGATCTAAAAGATTATTGTAGATAAAGGTATTTGATAATTTAAATAAATATTTTAATATATTTGTAATTTTAATAAATAAAATATTATTAATATTTTGTTTGATTTAAATAAATTAAAATTTATGATTTAATAAAGAAATATTTAAATAAATATATTAATTAGTGCATTGTGCAAGTAAAATTAAAATGAAAGGGATTAAATTAATAAATTAATATTTTAATTGTTTAATTTATTGTGTGCAAGTATTAAAGTATAGTAATAAAAAAAACATGTAGTAATGGGCTTTGAGGGAGAGGAAATAAATTGGTTAATTAACAAAAGAAAGGGGCTTTTGTAACCATCTTGAAAACTAATCTTGTTTTTCTTTCCTTGAATGTTTTCTTGATTCTTGGAAATTCTTCTTCTGATTTTTTGGGGGTTCTAGAACTGGAATTGCTGCAGAATTGTTGGAGCCATAAGCTGGATTTTGGAGAGCTCCACATCAAGATTTCAGCTCTGTCAAACAAATAATACCAGGTTCCATTACCTACCGACTCTTACCTCTGTCTAATCTTGGATTGAAATAATTTAATGAATAAAGTTTTTGGTGGATTCTTGGTTTATTTCCTCTGCAAATTGCTTTGTGCATATTTTGTAAAATCTTTAATTAATTTGCTTTCCTGAGAACTCTAATAAGTCTATTTTGTACTGAATTGCAACCATTGCGTTTTTTTGAGGACCTTTCAAGTTTCTTTTATATTTTCCTTTGATGGAAAAAACGTTTGGGGGCTGAATGTTTGTTTTAGCACCCCTCTCTATTCCCTGCTGGAGCGATGTTGAATCCTCCCTTGTATTCTGTTGTTGCTGCACACTGTGGTTGCTCTGTTTTCATGTAAAGGAAGTTTTAATGTTTCGCCAATGGATGCTTACGGCCTTGACGTCTCCAGTCCTAAAATTGCTAATTAATTTTGGATGCTTAAAGCCTTTTCAACAAATCCGTTTGTGCATACTGCGGAAGGATGGCGTAAGATGTTGTTCTGTAGTGACTGATCTAAGGGTGAAGTTTCGAGGTAGATATCAAATTATCTGCAAATATTCTCTCATTATCAATTTGAAATGGTAATTGCATTTCTTATGGTTTCTTTCTTCCTAAACTGGATTGATGCCTCCACTATTTAGCCGCATAGCCTTACCCTCTGTAACCACTACTGCACTTGCATTTATCGGCTAGCGCATGCTTCTCTTTTAGAAGTTTAGAACATAGGGTCATGGCCATGAGAACTGAACTCTTGTATTCTTATGTTGAATGAATTTGTGCAAGTCCTTTATCCTTAGACCAGTTCTAAGTCTAGCCCCTTCGCTATGTTTCAAGAATTTATATATATCTTCAATGCTGCTATGTTTCTGTATTTGCACTATAATGTGCATCCTTGTTCTTTGGCGAGTCTTCATTCTTGGAAGCCTCCTGTACATCGTATCTTGGCTGCCTTGCTACCTGTTTCCCAACCGTGTCTTGGTGGTGGCCGTCGCCCCCACATTTCCCCAGCCTGGTAAAAGTTAGTTTGCAACATTTTAGGGTTCGGCTTTGCCTTCCAATTTTGATATATGATATTAGTTCCTGCCGGTAGGCAGGAATACTTATGCATTCGCGCGGAATGCATTTAACCGGCAGCATGAACCAATCACATTTCGCCATTTAACATATTGTTTTTTATTGGTATAGTTTGAATTTTGAGAGCTATTTTATAGATTGGAAAATTAGCATTTATCTATTTTTCTATTCGTCCGAGTAGCTTTATAAATCATTTTCGTTTTAAAAATTCGGGAAAATGCGAATGCATAAATTGATTAAATAAATTTAAGCAAAGGCATAGTTTAAAAGGTGGCGGCTAGAGGTACGTAATCCATGAATGTAGATTAAATGCATTAAAATATCAGGAAACAGCGAACGCATAAATTGATTAATTAAAATTAAGCAGAGGCATAGTTTATCAAACTGACGGGTAGATGTACGTGATGCATGAAAAAAAATTAAATGCATTGAATGGCATTTGGCTCGAGGTGAAGGCGGTGGAGTCGCTTGGAGGCCACGCGTGGCCAGGGTACTTTGGTCATTTAATATAGAGTTGAGTTACTTGGTATGCATTTCCATTACTTTGCGTGTGTTGTTTTTGTCTTCTGTAAGCGGTGTTATGAGGGAGAGTTTTAGCGACTGAGCATGATATGTTATAGTTGCAGAGTCCAGACCCAGAAACGAGTTATTTGAGGTGATAATTTGGTGATTTTCAGAGTTTCGATACATTAAAACGGTGAACAGTGAGAGACAAATTGCTTGAGGTCAGAAGAGGTAAGTTTTCATTTTTTAGTCTATTGATACAAGAAGTGCAAGTAGGGTTTCATAGTGCTTGAAGGCATTCGTATACTTTGATTATAAATTCGTATTTTAAACTACTGTTAGTATTGTTCATTCGAATTTCTTGTTGAAATGCGAAGGTTTCATTTGCGTTTAATATGAATTATGTAAAAATCCTCTTGTTCATTTTACTTCATGCATGTGAGTCGACAGTGTGTTGCTTTGAGCTTTTCCGTTGTCATCAAAGCATAAAGGATGGAGGGGTTCTGTTAAAAGTCGTGGTTATTGTCCTCGTAGGCATGAATCCGTATAGTAAACTATTTTTAGTATTATTTATTTGAATTTTTTTGTTGAAATGCGAAGGTTTCATCTGCATTTGATAGGCATTATGTAGAAATCCTCTTGCTCGTTTTGCTTCATGCATGTGAGCCTTATAGAGTTTGTATTTCTTTTATTGCTGCAAGGTGGTCCCATAAAGAGTGCTTTGGAACCAAAATTATGTTAATGTGTGCGATAATGAGAGCTTTTCAACAGAGTCGACAGTGTGTTGCTTTGAGCTTTGCCTTTGTCATGAAAGCATAAAGGATAGAGGGATTCTGTTAAAAGTCGTTGTTGTTGTCCTCGTAGGCATAAATGCAAACAATGGGAGCACAAAGAATACAGTAAAACCTTTTACCTGTCAGCAAGCATAAAAATTCTGTTGGATGTCGTCGTTACTGTTTTTGTATGTTGGGGTTATAAAAAACTATGTCAAAAATGTTGTCGAGTCCAAATTACAATGTTCTCATAGAGCAGTTAAGTAATATTGCTTTTCGCTTTTTATTCTGTTTGATACAAGAAATGCAAGTAGGGTTTCATAGTGCTTTAAGACAATTGTATACTTTGATTATAAATTCGTATTTTAAACTACTTTTAGTATTGTTTATTCGAATTTTTTGTTGAAATACGAAGGTTTCATCTTTGTTTGATAGGTATTATGTAGAAATCCTCTTGTTCATTTTGCTTCATGCATGTAGTCCTGTAGAGTTTGTGTTTTTTTTATTGCTGCAAAAAAACAATGAGAGCTTTTCAACAATGAGTCGAGAGTGTGTTGCTTTGAGCTTTTCCGTTGTCATGAAATCATAAAGGATAGAGGTATTATGTTAAACGTCGTGGTTGTTGTCCTTGTAGTCATAAATGCAAACAATGGGAGCATAGAGAATGCAGTAGAAACCTTTTCCCTGTCGGCAAGCATAAAATTTTTTGTCAGATGTCGTTGTTACTATTTGTGTATCTTGGGGTTATAAAAAACTATGCCAAAAATGTTGTAGAGTCTAAATTACAATGTTCCCATAGAGCAGTTAAGTAATATTGCTTGATAGAACAGTTTGAGGCTTCATGCAAAAGAGCAGTCAAGCTCATTGGTAGAAGATTTGTGGTCCAGTAACCTGTCACAATTAGTTTGTGTAGTTAATCTTGTTTGCATTTATACTTGTGTCTCTTGAACCTAGAAAAATGCTTGGTAGTGTTTAAATGGTTTTTGCTATTAGTATCCATCGCAGTAGGAGTACTATAAATTGCTATTCTTTCAGAAAAAATAAAGCCATGGTTTTTGTTTTCTAATGAAAGCTTTTTACATGGTGCAATGCTTTTGGTTGGAAGAAAAGAGGTCGTGTGGCGGTCCAGCTGTGGAAAATTCTTCAAGCAAGTAGTACACGGTGAGTTTCTAGAATGAACCTTCTCTTTTGTTTGCAATTGCATATAGTAAACAGAGAAAAAGGTTAATTCAAGATTCTCACTATATTGATTGTACTTGTAATCATATCGTGGCTTTTTGTTACAAGGACAGTCGTTGCAAATGGGTATTGTGAGTGGCATATGCTATATGGTTCATAGAAATAAAGCATTTGAGGTTCAAGAGTAGATCTTTGTTTCAAAAAATTAACCTTTCCAAGTTTTGAGAGTTTGATTCTGAATCCATATGCATGCTTTGATTAAAACTACTAGCTAAAGGTGCATAATTCATTAATTCAAAATGAATGCATTTAATGGCAACTGACTAGAGGCGAAGCTGTTTAGATTGCTAATTAGTCTTTGAATATATAACAATTAAAAGAGATAAATAAGTATGATTATCCTTGGCCACATTTCACATTTTGGCCTTTCATTGTGAATCTTAAATAGAAGTTGGATTTTGCATTGTTGCAATGTGTTTGGATACTTTGATTCTAAAATAATAGTTTAGATCATTCTAAGTGTTATCGATTCAAACCTTTCCTTGAAATACCAAGAATTCATCTGAATCTTGGAGGCAACGTACAATTGTCTATAATTATCCTTGGCTACATTTCACATTTTGATCTTTCAATCAAAGTCAATTAACAAAGTAGCAATTAGACCTAAAAAAGGTTGAAGGACTATGCTGATAGAAAACCATATTTTTGACAATGGCTAGACAACCTGTTGAAATTGCTGTAGAAACTTTAAAGCAAATGCATTTTCCCTTCTATTTACTTTCATTGTACATCTTAAATGGAACTTGGGTTTCGCATTGTTGCAATGCATTTGGATACTTTGACTGTAAAGTCATAGTTTAGACCATCTTAAGTGTTATTGATTCAAATGTTTCCTTGAAATACGAAGGATTCATCTGAGTCTTGTAGGCAATGTACAACTGTCCTATAGAGTGAGCTTTGGAACCAATGAACTGTTATCAAGGATAGAGGATTACTGTCAAATATTGTGGTTATTGTCCTTATAGGCACACATGTAAAATATGGAAGCATATAGAAAGCAAGTTAACTATTCAATAATCCCATGAAACATAGTCTTTGTATGCATCCATGCATACAGGTTTGCATGTATATATGTGTGCATGTAATTATGTATATATGAATGCATGTATCTATGTTGCCATGTATGTATGTGTGTATATAACAGATTGCTGTTGCATTTGCTTTAAATGCTTTTTTGTGGATGGCGCCAGCTAGCCATCCCGTCATATTGTGATTAAACAATTAAGAATAAGTGCTAAATCAGTTAGCAGATCGATTTTTCTCAGCCCTTTACATGTTAACTGAGAGTTTTGAAGCTTTTACTGTTCATTGGTAGTTTTTGAAGCTTAAATGTCACAGTGTATGTAGCATTTTACCATATAGCTCTATCATTCATGGTCATTTAGGCAAGTTCATATTTCCTTATTCATCCTTGTATTGTCCCATATCTAAAGAATTTGGCAATTGCTAGTTAGCCTTTAAGTACTTAGCAATTCAAAGAAAGAAATGATTGCAATTAGCTTTGTGTGCATTTGAACTATTAATCAAAGGAAACTAACAAACTAGCCCTAGAAAACCATGTCCGTGTTAATGTGTTGAATACCATGTATTTGTGCATGGGTGTATATGAATACTATGAGTTGTTGTTTTTACCATTGCGTAACGCTTAGTATTACTTGTACAACCAAGCAATATGCAAGTATAATTCATAGTTCATAGCATCCAGATACATTCAAGGAGAGATACAAATCAAGGTTGTTAGCATCCTGATAAGAAAGATGATGAGATACATCCAATTAATGTATGTCACATCTTATAAACAATAATTCCTATCAAACACAGATGAAACCTTCGCATTTCAACAAAAAAATCCAAATAAACAATACTGAAAGTAGTTTAAAATATGAATTTATAATCAAAGCATACAATTGCCTTAAAGCACTATGAAACCCTACTTGGATTTCTTGTATCGGACAGACTAAAAAGCGAAAAGCAATATTACTTAACTGCTCTATGGCAACATTGTAATTTGGATTCTTCAACATTTCTTGACATAGTTTTTTACAACCCCAAGATACAAAAACAGTAACGACTACATCTAACAGAATTTTTATGCTTTCCAGCAGCAAAAAGGTTTCTACTATATTCTTTATGCTCTCATTGTTTGCATTTATGCCTATGAGGACAACAACCACGACTTTTAACAGAATCCCTTTATCCTTTATGCTTTCATGACAGCAGAAAAGGTCAAAGCAACACACTGTTGACTAATTGTTGAAAAGCTCTCATTATTGCACATGTTGACATAATTTTGGTTCCAAAGTCCTCTTTATGGGACCAGTTTGCAACAATTAGAAAAATACAAATTCTATAGGGCTCACATGCATGAAGTAAAATGAACAAGAGGATTTCTGCATAATACCTATGAAACGCAGATGAAACCTTTGCATTTCAACAAGAAATTCGAATAGATAATACTAAAAACAGTTTAATATACAGATTTATGCCTACGAGGACAGCAACCATGACTTTTAATAGAACCCCTCTATCCTTTATGCTTTGATGACAATGGAATAGCTAAAAGCACCACACTATCAGCTTACATGCATAGAGTAAAAAAATAGTTTAAAATACGGGTTTATGCCTATGAGGACAACAACCACAACTTTTAACAGAAGCCCTCTACCCTTTATGCTTTGATGACAACGGAAAAGCTCAAAGCAACACACTGTTCACTTGTATTTCAAAAGCTGTCATCATTGCACGTGTTTAGATGGTTTTGGTTCCAAAGCCCTTTTTATGAGACCACTTTGCAATCGTCAATAATAAATAGACTTTGCAGGGCTCACATGCATGAAGTAAAATGGACAAGAGGATTTCTACAAAATACCTATCAAACACAGATGAAACCTTTGCACTTCAACAAGAAGCTCGAATAAATAATACTAAAAGTAGCTTAAAATATGAATTTATAATCACAGTATAACAATGTCTTAAAGCACTATGGAACCTTTCTTCCATTGCTGTTTGCATGTACCTGATTTAAACACTTAATTATTGGTTCTTGATAATGGAATAATGAACTTGGACAAATGGAAATAGAATGACCCCATGGAGTTGGAACATCAGTGTTTGCATGCCTTTACCATGATAGCAGATTTGCGTGCATGAGACTTATGTGAATCTCAAATGTCATAGTGTATGGGTGCATGTGTCAAGTAGCTTGGTCCCAGGTATTGACTCTACAACAACAACATCTCCTGTGACTACACAGATCTCCAAAATCACAAAAAATAAAATGCTCAAAGTAATCACAATTCATCTCTAGTCACTAAAATCTATATTGCATGATAAACAAGCGAGAACCTTTTAGTAGATGAAGGTCATGAACATTGAACCAATAGTAGGACAGTCACCACAACATTTAAGTAAACCTATGGTGTAGACTCCCTTTTCCATTATCAATTTTATTCCCAATTTCATCCATGAAGAACTTTGTCAACTTCTAGAGCCTGCTATTAGCCATTGCTTTGATCCATGATTTCCATTTCTTTCATCAATGAATTCCATATCTTTGATCCATGAAGAACTTCTTTAGCCTGTGCATCCATGTATTCTATATCTTTGAGGATATTCTTCATGGATGACATTGGGAATACAATTGATAATGGAAAAGAGAGTGTTGAGCATAGGTTTCCTTAAATGTTGTGGTGACTGTGATACTATTAGCTCAACGTTCATGACCTTTATCTACTAAAAAGTTCTTGCTCATTCATGCCTTGGTAATTAAACCTGTGATATTGCATTGCATATGTCTCATGTTCTTCACCTTGAAATGTACATACTGAAATACAGTAATAGAAAGTAATAAACTAATTATAGCAATACAAAATAATTCCAATAAAAACTAATCAAGAGTAATACAAAATACTTTACAACACGTTGTGTGTTACAACTGTCAGTGAGTTGTTGTTTTTACAACACCATGTGTTTTACAATCTATAGTTTAACAAAACAGTAGTCAAGAATTAAACAAAAAATAGATAATGGAAACTCAAATTCAATGTTTTAGTTTCCATTTCTCATTTAACAAGTCTTTCAACATCCTAATCAGATTCACTCTTTACATTTTATTTGTTTACTTTTCTGCCCTCATTTGAATGGCAGGGGAACCATACGTGAAGCCACTGAATAACCCTTCCATGGTTTGATGGAGCTGGTGTGAGGTGATTTCATGATAGCTCAAGTGTCATAGTATATGTGGCGTGGCAGCTAATAAGTCTGTTTTACATTGTGCTGGTGACAATTTAATTTGTCTCATTTGTCTCCGTACCATTAATCAAAGTCAATTAACAAACAAGTCAATCTTGCACTTGACTCATGCAAATTAAGTCAATTCTATCATTAATCATAGTGATAGCAAACAAATGCTTCTTAGATGATCTCATTGTTGAAACCCTGCTTGCATTTTCTAGTTGCATGTACCTGGTGTAAACATTTAATTATTGGTTCTTGATAATGGAATGAAATGAACTTGGACAAATGGAAATAAAATGGTCCCATGGAATTGGAACATCTACGTTTACATGGCTTTAGCATGATAACAGATTTGTGTGCATAGGACTTATTTGAAACTCAAATGTCATACTAAATGTGGCAAATTAGCTAGTTGGCTTAACATGATAGCTTTCAAACAAGTTAATTCAGTGATCAATCAATCTAGTTTGCTGGTGAATTAATTGTGTTCCATGATTGGTCATAGCCAATTATTGGAAAGGCTGTAAATGCCATGGATGAAATAATATGAATAAAATTCTGGTTTCTGGTTTACTTGAAATGCAATGAAAAAACTACTATGAAAACATAAGACAAGGTTGTGTAACATATTTCCATTCGTTTATCTAATTTCTTTGGACACAAATGCTTTACACATTTAATTGCAATAGTAACGTGTCTACGAAAATGGGAAAATAGAGACCATAATTCAGTAGTTTTTAGCGTGAGTGTATATGTATCCTGATACATATAAGCTCAACCTAGCATTTACGAAAACAGTTGCTATGTACAGTGAAAGAGCTTATTGGTGTTACTATATGCGATAGCCATATAACAAAGTAAATTGGTACAAGGCTATAGTGGCATATCCAAAAAATACATGGACGCATGTATACGCAGTTGCATACAGGGATACGTAAAAGCTTAGATGAAAAGTTAATTATAGTTAATTATAAAACATCTCTGTACACCAAATCAATTAAACCAATCATGGCCATTCGTATGCAAAAAAAAAAGGAACTTCTTGAGAAGGCTTTATAGACAAGGAAGCAAATGCAATTATAAACCGAAATTGCAAAATCTTTGGCAACATCTTCCTTTCAGTTCCTTATGCTACAAATATTCAACAGCTTATAGCTGTCCATATTAATTGTATCTCTTCGTGTATGTTAAAGCCATCTGCTTATTCTATTGCTTTCGGTATTATTTCATGAAAGTTGAAATGTCATAGTATATGTGGCGTAAGAGCCAATAAGTCCATCTCACATTTTGCTGATGCGAATTTAATTTGTCTCATCTGTCCCTGAACCATTAATCAAAGTCAATTAACGAACAAGTCAATCTTACAATTAGCTTCTGCAACTTAAGTCAATTCTATCTTTTACTCATTAATGAAATTAACTAATCAGTTTAACAAGATAGCTTTGAAACAAGTTAGGTCAGTAATGAATAAAGCTGTTTGACTGATGAGTCAATTGAGTTCAATAGTTAGTCATAGTGATAGCAAACAAATCCTTGTTTGATGGTGTCATTGTTGAATTTGCTTTTGTGTCCCTCTCTGCACTTTTGCTCTAGCTTGAAGCAATGATGCTTCCTGATTCAAGTATTAAGTGTAACTAGGAACCTTTCTTGAGTTACATCCATTGATTTAAATCTGTTTCAAAACCATAATTGCAGTGGTTCTTTAAGCTCGATGCAAAACAACAATATAGTTAAAATGCATTGCAAAAGCCTGTGGAGAACCATGCTTGCACTTGTGCATTTGGAATTCATGAACCTATGATAAATAGACTGTAAGGTTAATCTGTTTCCAATTGATACTTGTTTGCACTGAATCTAAAAAAAAACTAGCTGGTGTATTTTGATGTTTGAACTATTAGTATCCATTACACTATCATTGTCATCCATTGCAATTATAATTTTGGCTGTTGTTTGCACAAATGTATTTTCATGCATTGTGAAACCCAACTTGCATTTTTGGGATATAATGAAGCAAAATAGATAAAAATAGCCATTTGTTGCCTTGAGTAGCTTGTCTCTTGGTGTTCATTCAATGAGCACAAGAGCTTCTGCTCTGTCACTGTAAACGTCTCCTTTCTATTGATAAAAGCTATCAATTTTCTGGCCTGTCTTTGCCTAAATTTATTTGTATATGTCATTTTCTTCCAGCCTCCCATTTAAAAAAGTAAACTCCATATTCTACTACCAAAGAAAATGCATTAACGTCAAAGGAGTTTGAAATTGAAGATAACAAACCTAATAGCACTCACTTGGATAAGTTTCCTGCTGGTAGGCAGGAATACTTATGCATTCGCCCAGAATGCATTTAACCAGCATCATGAACCAATCACATTTCGCCATTTAACATATTGCTTTTTTTTTTGGTATAGCTTGAATTTTGAGAGCTATTTTATATATTGGAAAATTAGTATTTATCTATTTTTCTATTCGTCCAAGTAGCTTTATAAATCATTTTCGTTTTAAAAATTCGGGAAAATGCGAATGTATAAATTGATTAAATAAATTTAAGCAAAGGCATAGTTTAAAAGGTGGCGGCTAGAGGTACGTAATCCATGAATGCAGATTAAATGCATTAAAATATCAGGAAACAACGAGTGCACAAATTGATTAATTAAAATTAAGCAGAGGCATAGTTTATCAAACTGGCGGGTAGACGTACGTGATGCATGGAAAAAAAATAAATGCATTGAATGGCATTTGGCTCGAGGTGAAGGCGGTGGAGTCGCTTGGAGGCCACACATGGCTAGGGTACTTTGGTCATTTAATATAGAGTTGAGTTACTTGGTATGCATTTCCATTACTTTGCGTGTGTTGTTTTTTTGTGTTTTGTAAGCTGTACTTCTGAGGAAGAGCTTGTAGCCACTAAGCAAGAAATGTTATGGCTGAAATGATAGTTTGTTACTCTCCATAGTTCCTTGCTATTCAAGTGCATCGTGGGGCTGTGTTTCATAGTGCTTTAGTTCATGATCACAATCGCTTTCTGCTTAATGTGTCAGTGCATGTATATATGTATGCATGTTTCTATGTGCATATGCATTCACCTATGTGCATATCTATGTAGACCTCTGTAGATGCATGTATGCATGCATGCATCTGACTCCAGATATATCTATGCATATATGTATTTATGCATATATGTATGTGTGTATAGGTGCATTTATGTCTATATGCATGTAATCATATGGATGCATATATGTTTATGTCGATAGATGCATTAATCTGTCTTTACATGGATGTATTTGTACATATATATACATATGTATGCATATATGTGTGTGTCGATATGTCTTTTCTACACAACAGTTTACAGTGACAGGGCAAAGGTTGTCATGATTCCAAAAAAGGACACTTGCAGACAAGCTACTCCAGGCAATAAATAGTTTCTCTCATCAGTTTTCTTTTATTTTAATGTCCATAAGCACATTGGGTTTCATAGTGCTCAGCCTGTGCTATTCTTCAGAGTCTAGTCCCTTGGGCAAGCAATTGTCTTTTGTCCAACGTAGAATGTGACATCTTAACAATAACTTGGCGCTTATGAGCTCTCTAAAGACTGCATATCTTCAATTATTGCAAAACTGTTCCATAGTTCACGTTTTAGAGCCACTGTTCTGTTAGCATGTCCCATAATAGGACCTTATAAACAATATGAGGACAATATGTTAAAAGCACTTTACAAACTGTCAGGCAAATGCAATTTACAGATATAAGCTTAAACTCCACAATTGCTTTCATCTCCCTCATTGTCATTAAAGCATAAAGCAAAGAGGATTTTTTTGCAACTTCTAATTTTTTTACTTTTACACGATAATTCACTTTATTAATTAATGAATCAAATTATCTTAATTAATTTATTTTCTTTTTCCTTTTGTCATTTCATATCTAATTAATTACATAACTGTTGAATAGTATTTATATACATAACAGTTAAAACAAAGAAATAATTATAACTATCCTTGTACACATTTGACCAATCAAACAAAGTCAATTACAAGATCTAATTCCACTTATTCACTGATAGTATTGGCATGCAATTTCCTTGAAAAGTCTTGAAAAAGAGGATTACTCAGACACCAATAAGGATTCTGATTTGTAACATTTCTATCCAAATCATCTTCATTGAATAAGATGTTGTGGCATACATTAATTGGATGTATCTCATCATCTTTCTTATCAGGATGCTAACAACCTTGATTTGTATTTCTCCTTGGGTGTATCTAAATGCCATGAGTTATGAATTCTACTTGCATGTGGCTTCATTGCACAAGTAATAGTAAGTGCTACAAAATGGTGCAAAATAAACTTATGCATATGGAAATGAAATGACCCCATTTAGTTAGAAAATCAATATTTACATCGCTTTCACTATTAAGTGATAGCTAGTTTGGAATTAAACAATAGCTAGAAATTGTTTCTACCATAACTTAACAGTGCTAGCACAAGTCTCTGTTGTTTTTTGCCTTAGGATTGATTAGTTGTTGTGGCCTATTTACACTTTTTTTAGGTGCTTAAGCAAATATGGGATCTATTCCATTGATTGCTCCTAAAGAGCTTATGCCACCATTGCAATAACAAAATTACCCTGGTGCATGCATATGCAAAAAAAAATGTTCTATATTATAGGGTACACAAATAGCAACAAGTATTTAAAAATTAATAAAAATTCAAATGAATCTACATAAGAATTATGTTTTCTTTTTATGAATAACATAGCATATGCCACTCACTGTACTCATTTGTCTAATTTGTCCTTGTGACAGGGTTCAATGCTTTCAACTGTATATAAACAAATACGCACAAACTACACTAGGAAAGATTGCTTGTCCCTATCACAATTTGTACATTTGTACAAGTATACTTGATCATTCGATAGCAGATTACAAGGTCAGTTTTCCAATTTGTCTTTTTGCTTTTCTTGAAATGCAATTGAAATTCTTCAATATAATAACTGCATAAAGTTCTTTTCCATGTATTCATTTTGTCATCTTGTATTCCTCATTTCTTTGAACATAAATGATTTAGAGGGCTGTTTCCATATATGCAAACAGAAAAATGCATTTTCCACAATTGCAATAGTAATTTGTCTTCGAGCAATAGAAAAGGTTTTGCTTATGTGTTAGTATGTTATACTTCCTCTATACAATATCCATAGAATAGAATGAACTGCTAGCATATAATTTTTAAACCCTGTTTGCAGTTTCAAATAGCGTTTAGAGCCATAAGTCTTTGTTTTATGCCAACTGGTTTTTACCTATATGCATTTAAGGCAATTTTTTCATAGGACTGTTTATAGCTGTGGCAAGTTGCTATGCAGTTTACAAGTTAACGTATGTTTAATCTTCCTGTTTTAGAAATAAAAGCCTGCAAAGTTAATTTCAAAAGCTGACATGGCACATGAGTACAATGAATGATGTACTATGTCACTCATAGACATGATGCAATATTTTTCCATGGTCTTGCTTACATGCAAACTAGCATTAAGCATAGTTTTTTTTTTGCTCACATTGCCAATCTCACTATGTGCTTTAAACCTCTATAGTAAAAGGAAACTAAGGAAAGAAGCTATTTATTCCCTCAAGTAACTCGTTTCTGGTTCTTGATACTGTAACTATAACAAAGTCTGCTTACTCGCTATAAACTCTCCCAGAACAGAGACTTCTAGAATAGAAAAACAATATGCACAAAGTAATAGTCATGCTTAACAGCTGACTTAAGTTTATAGCTAATGGACAAAGCAGCCTGCCTATACATGTGCACCAGGCCATTGCAGCAGTTTCTCATTGACCCACATGCTATTTAATGCATTTGTTTTGCATGTATGCACTGTGTGGCTGCACTTCTGAGTTTCAATCTCTTTTTAAATTTATTTAATCAATCCATGTCTTCACTTTTGCTCAATGAACCTATGTCTTTGCATTTCCCTCAAATTGTCTATACACAACTGATCTTAAAAGCTATTCTCACAAATAAGAAAAGCCATAGATCTTCTTTGATCAAACAATGCTTTTGCATTTCCCTAACTTTCTATAAACAGAAAAGATATGTCAAGCTATTCTCTACATGCCACTTAATTCATGCATATCTGAATAGCTCTTAAAATCATTTGTTCTTTGAAAAAAAAATCAGTCGCTTAGAAGTACATAGCAACAAAGGAATCCAATAACACAAAAACATTTAAATACCATAGACTGAGATTGACAATATGAGAAAAAAAGATTCTTGTCAACCAATTGTTGCATGTAGACAAAGCTACCTGAAAATATTGTTTTGTGTTTGTGGCACTAAAAGTATACATCATGCATTGTACTCATTTATCCACTTTGGCAATGTAACAAGAATAAGTACATACAATCCTGCTGGGGGACAATGGATAACAAGGTCAGGTTGAAGAATTAATACTATTCTCCCCTTGTGCTTCTATTAAATTGTTTGTTGTGTGGTATGTTACGTAAGCTTCTGCTACTACTCAAGATCCATTTTCCAACATATATAGAGATTATTAACTTCCAAGATCCTCGACAACATGATTCATACTATCGAGTGCTATTGACTGAAAGCACATAAGCGACAATGTTAACAATTTAAGATTTTGTAATCTAGATACTAGTGTTAAATGCTATTCATACTTAGCATTTGCTATACCCAAACACATTAGGTTACACGAAAAACAAAGAAAATGATAGACGTTGACACTTATGAATTAACTAAGCGCCCCCAAATATCAAACATTGACTACGTGCTTAAGAGCGAGGGACTTTGTAGATTGAGTACTTTTGCATACAATGTTGGTGATTGTTTGTTTGACTCGTTACAACTATTGCTTAACAATCATTACACATCAATTCAATTACGAAATAGAGCTATAGATTACTTCTTGAATTGCCTTAAAAATAAGGACAAAGAAGCAATAAAATCATACAACTATGAACTAGACCCTGATACTCTATATACATTGCACAAAGTACATGATCCACAAACATACTTCCGCAGAATGCGGTTATCTGCACAGCCACAAGCTGATTGCACAGAAAGTGGATTGTGGGGTGACCTATTTTGCATTCACTGGATATCCAAATGGTTGAATATACAAATCTCCCTTTGGTCAAGAACAACAGCAAGAAGGTACTTACAGTTCAATAGTTCTGACTACACAGAATCAGTCTCTATACTATTTCATGACATGAATTCTTTAAGTGGACACTTTGAACCATTGTTAGAAATTGAAACACAAAACATAAGTTCAAAACAGCCCATAAGTTCACATGAAATAAAAAAATTGTGCCCAAAGTATCCTCAAATATCAAACATTGACAATGTCCTTAGAGCTGAAGGCCTTTGTAGATTAAGCACATTTGCATACAATGTTGGTGATTGTTTGTTTGATTCGCTTCAAGTGCTACTTAACAACCAGTACACCTCAACTCAATTACGCAATGGAGCTATAGATTATTTCCTGGCTTGCTTTCAAAAAAAGGACAAAGAAGCAATTAAATCATATAACAATGAACTAAATCCTAGTACTCTATATACATTGCACAAAGTACATGATCAAGAAACATACTTCCGCAGGATGCGATTGTCTGCAAGCTTATGCATAGACCATGGCGAACGTGGATTGTGGGGTGACTTGTTTTGCATTCACTGGATATCCAAATGGTTAAAAATACAAATAAGCCTCTGGTCATTGACAACATCAAGAAAGTACTTAGATTTCAATGATTCTGGATATACAAAATCAGTCTCTATATTGTTCCATGATACAAACCCTTTGGCTGGACATTTTGAGCCGCTTCTAAGTATCAAAGCCCAAAATCTAACTCGCCTATGCTCAACAAGCTTACTCCAACTTAAAAAGTTGATTAGAAATCGTCCACAATACAAAAATACTTACTTGACCAAGCCACATGCTTTGCCTAAAAACAAGGAAAATTTGATGCCATTTGTCATAGCAAACAATTTTAAACATAAATCAACAATAAGACTTAATCACCTGAAGAACTTGATTAGAAAAGAAAAACAAAAAAAAAGTGTACCTAGCAGCCCAAAGAAAAAAAAAACATTGACACCAATAGAAATTTATAAAACAGCAATACAAGATACACCAAAACACTCATGTGCAATTTGCCAAGTGCTCTGTTTCAACAAGGACATCAGGGTTTTCAAAGAAAAACAAAAACAACTATACTGTGAACTAGTACAATCAGATTCCTTACCATTCACAGATCTCATATGCAATGTATGCTACTTTGCATTGAAACAGTCCACTATTCCAAAGTATGCTACGCCACAAAAAATAAGAACTAACAGACCATTGTGCTATGTGCAAATCTTAACTCCTCTAGAAGAATGACTTGTCTCACTTAGAATTGCATTTGCACAGATTTGGGAACTAGGGTTCAAAAGGTCTCAAATAGGCCTGACAGGTTCTATTATAAATGTCCCTGTTGACATGAACATTGTACAAAAAGCATTACCACAATCAATTAACAACACACAAACAATTGCTGTTTCATTGAAAAGACGCTTAAAATACAAAAATGCATTTCAAAAAGGCATGGTGCGCCCAAATGTCATCATGCAAGCTTTGACTCAATTAACAAGGACACCATTATACAAAATGCACAAAGTCCACATAAACCAAGATTGGCAAGAAGTTCTCCAATGCACTAAGGAAAACGAAGCCAATAGTCCACAAAATACAAGTGAAACAGAATCAGACAGTGTAATGGAAAATGAAAACCCATCAGAAACATTGATACATGGATTCACTGAGTCTAGAAGTATCCATAACATGGAGGACAAGATTATTGAATTGCACCTGCAGAGCACAAGTATCCAATTGGAATATTTAAGGACATTTATGCTGAAGAAATGAATTTCCCAACTTTATTCTTTGGCAAGCCACGTGATAATGACATTGCAAAAAACTTTACGTATCAGAAAATAATACGCTGGGAGCTCTTACAGTCACAAAGACAATTTGCATATCATACAACAAACATTTTTTTCAAAGCTATAAAGGTTCTAATACAACAAGTACTGTCCACAATGACAATAAGAATCCGCAAGGGCCAGTTAAAAGGGTGGAAGCTATTTGCAAAAGATGTTAAAAACAAACCAAACCTAGAAAAAATTCTTAAATCAGTTATTGGATACATTGATTTCAAAAGAATAAGAATCTCTCCAGACTATTCACAACAACTTAAGAAAAATGTATTTGCTATGATTCGACAACTAGGACCACCAACATTTTTCATCACTTTCTCTAGTGCTGAGTAAAATTGGGATCCACTAATTCAAACATTACAAGAGCTGCACAATCTACACCAATTAGCACAAAACCATCAAGAATCTAATCACCCAACACACATTGACAAATTTGAACTAATCAAGAAAGATCCTATCACTTGTGCACGTTACTATAAACATAGAATCAATGCAATTAAAAAATTGATACTTACAGATGACTCTTTCTTTGGAAATGTCATTGATTACTTCTCAGTCACTGAGTTCCAAAATCAAGGAAATGAACATGATCATTTTCTCATATGGGTTAAAAATGCACCAATCTACACAGAAAATAACAGCACAGACGTCATAGCTTTTGTTGATAAGTATATTACCTGCGACACTCAAAATTTGGAACCTGCTTTGGCAATGTTACACAAACACCATCATACAAAGAAATGCAAGAGATCAAGAAATAAACTTTGTAGGTACAATTTTCCTTTCCCACCAATGCAAAAGTCAACTATACTTTTACCAATAGTCCAAAAGACTGAAGCGATAACTACAAATGCCACTTATATCTTCTCAAAACTCCAAAAAGCAAACTATGACGAAACTTTCACTTTTCAAATGTTCTTAAAAGAATTAAACTTAAGTGACAATGAATACATTGAAGCTTTGAGCTCAACATTAAACAAGCCCACGCTTTTCTTACAAAGAAAACCATCACAAATATGGAACAATAGTTTTTCAAGGAAGATTCCAGAACTTTGGAAGGCTAATACAGATGCACAATTTGTCCTAAATGCATATGCTGCTGCTATGTACTGTAGCTCATATATTGCAAAAGTAGACAAGTCAATGACATATGCATTCAAAAGAATACGTACAGACCACAAGCAAGACAATATTGATGCAATACGAATGGTGAGTAAACTTGGAAATGCCATGCTTAACTTGCAGCAAATGTCATCACAGCAAGCTGCACATATTGTTTTGTCATTGCCATTAAATTACAGTTCAAGAAAATGTATATTCATTGATACGCGATCTAACAATGATCGTACATTTATACTCAAATCTGTTAAACAATTGAGCAATGAGCCAGATGAATCAGAAAACGTTCTTGCAAAATCTATTATAGACTACTATTTAAAATGCCCTGAAACAATGGTGGACATATGTCTTGCAGAATTTGTTTCAAGATACAACAAATACGGTGCTAAAATTGAACCAAAGGCCAAACCCAATGTTATACGGTTTATCAATTTCAACAAACACTTTGATTTAGAGAATCATTGTAGAGAGCAATTGGTTCTCTATGTTCCATTTACCATTAATGAGCATACACTAAAACAAAACTTTGATTGTTGGGAACATGCATACATGTATCATGGACAAACCATTCAAACAAACAGTGCAAAGTTTGTCCACAGCCCAAACTCCGCATGGGGTGACATTGACAAAGCTATAAATGATCTTCAGTCTCTTGAAGATGAAAAGCTTATTGACTTGCCAATGCAAGCAAAGCTTTCCCAGAAAGAACTATATGACATTCAAACAGACCTTCCAAACATAGGCCATTCTAACCCAAATACCACATACTCCAATGGATTTCAAATTGCAAAGCACCCACATATTATAGATAACAATGAATACTACAAGTTAAGACGAATGTTAAATAAAGAACAACAAGCAATTGTTAACGATGTTCTCATAAAAAAGATGAAAAATCCACAAAAGCCATTGCACTTGTTTTTGACTGGAGGAGCTGGAACAGGGAAGACTTTTACAGCAAAATCCATCTACCAAGCTCTCATTCGCATGTATAGCAATTCTGTTGACAATAATCTAGACAAACCCAAGGGCTTATTAACTACATATACAGGTAAAGCAGCATATAACATAGGAGGATTCACATTGCATTCAGCATTTCACATACCTTTTAATATGTTAGAATTCCTGCCCCTGAACACTGAAGTACTTGACACTATGTCAAAGCACTATGATCAATTGCGCATACTTCTTATAGATGAGATATCATTAGTTGGCTCAACATTTCTATGGTATATTGATAGAAGATTACGGGACATAATGCAAATGCCTACAACATACTTTGGGAACCTTGATACCATATTTTGTGGTGACCTTTACCAGGCACAACCTGTCCTTGATTTTGTGGTTTTTGATAATAGGCCTACTCCAATTGAATTAATGCCTTATAGTTTCTGGAAAGACCACATAAAATGCTATTCATTGGTGACTACCATGAGACAAAAAGATGAAATATTTATTTCAATTCTTAATAGACTACGAGTAGGCATTCAAACAACTCATGACATAGACTATATCAACAAAATTTGCTTTCGTCCTGTATTATTAGATCCATTGCTTCCACACCTTTTCTATAGGAGAGTAGACGTTCAAGCACATAACAAAAAAATGCTATCAATCATTCCAACCCAAATGATTGTGCTAGATGCGATCAATGAAGTTAACGAGGACCTTAATGCAATACGAGTGTACAGTCACACAACAACACTTCCATCACAAATATGCTTGAAACCAAACATTCTTGTTGAGCTTTATGTAGGCAATTACAATGTTCAAGATGGCCTCGTCAATGGTTCAGATGGAATTTTTAAAGCATATACATCACAAAACAATATTGATATTGTTTGGATTAAATTTAATGACCCATCAATTGGACATCACCAGCGCACAAAACTAGCACATTGCTATTCTACTATCATTGACAAAGACTGGGTGCCTATAGAACGCATTGCTAGGCCAATCTAGAAAATAACAATAAACAAGAAAATTACAACTAGAAAACAATTCCCAGTACAAGTAGCATGTGCACAAACCATACATCGATCCCAAGGATTAACAATGGAAGCCTTGGCTTTTGATCCCACAGGCATTAGACAACATGGACTAACCTATACAACTCTGTCATGAACAAAATCAGTAGAATCATTGTTCCTGTTACAACCTTTAACTGCAAAAAACTTCAAAATTAAAGACAAAATTCAACTAGAAATGTCTCGTCTTCAGACATGTGCACAATGGCAACTTGATAATCTAGACACATGTTCAAAAAACAAATCGCATTTGCTCCTGTGTACATTGAACACTCGCAGCTTAAGAGCACATGCATAAGACATTGTCAATGACTATGGCATAATGCAATCTGATATCTTGTGTCTTCAAGAAACACATATGCATCCCTTTGAGCTAAATACCTTGCTGCATAATTTTGATAGCTTTTCTGTACATAACATACATGGCATAGCAACTTTAACCAGGAAACATTTGCTCTTGTCAAAAACATCACAACATGGAACTTCAAATATTGAAGCTATCACATTAACAATAATGCTATCTAACAATGAACTCAATGTTTGTAATATTTATGCAAGACCTGCAACTACCATAGATGAAGTAATTGCAATGTTGCAAACAATTATTGGGTCCACAAATTTAGAAAACATGTACATTTTAGGCGATTTTAATGTTGACATGTCTATAGAAAACATAGACAAAAAAATGCTTCACAGTTATATGCAACACAACAACATACAATTTATGTTGAACCAACAACACAACATAGACAATTCAGTCATTGATCACGTTTGGTCCAACACAGCTACAAATATATGCTCTACCTATATATCAAAAGCATATTGGACTGATCACAATCCAATTTTCCTAAAATTGCATGTTGCACAATAGACAAATTCAACTTTATAGAACTTATAGCCTTATATCACCTTTATGCACTGCAATGTCTTTTCCAATACTATATCCATTATTTGCAGGAGATCTATGGATGAAACTAAAAGGCAGGCAAAGCAAATACAAACCACACAAGAAGACTCAGTACAATGGTAAAGTGCCCATAGTATTATTCCTTCATACTCATTCGCCCAAATCACAAATATTCAAATAACATTGTTCCAATTCTTTGCAGAACACCAAAAGATGTATCAAAAAGACAAGCCAAACAGGTGCAAATTACACAAGAAGAATCAACACAACGGTATAGTACTTCGTTCTACAGTGTACTGCCAGCTGCCCAAGCTGCTAATATAAAATTAGCATTTTATTGACCCTATCCTTGTTCCTTGTAAGACAAGAGTCAAGAAACCTATAATTGTTTCAATTGAACAGCTAAATGCAAGAAGAGTTGGAGACACCTTCTAGGGTGATGTCCTTGTTGTCTACAAAGCAACATTGGATAACGCCAACAAAACACGGGAAATGCTACGTGCTGATCTGACAGATCACAAAGCAGAAATGACAATCACGTTGAATGTTAGTGGAGACCTCGTCTATCAACATGAGCCTAAAATAGTCCCAGGGTCAGCTATTTCAATATCAGATTTCCAAGTTGCACCTAGGACAGATTATGACAGAGGTGACTGTGATTGCATTTTGATTTTAACAGCCATAAGCAGCACTGAAAACATCCCGCACCTCTGTCAAGAGTACAAATTCATCCCAAGTGGAACTATCAGCCAATTGCTAACAACTGTAAATGAGTACCCAGCTGGCACAATAGCTGCACTAGTAGTTGGTGCCAGAAAAATGGGTACCCAATTTGCAATTGACATCAAAGATGGCCACACTGACATAGACAGGGCATAGGTATTTCAGTCTAGAGAACTTTTTACCTCTTCTTTCAGTTTCAAGCTTTAAATGTTCTGCAATTGTCTCTATAACAATTTCTGGAACAAAATCTAATCGTCTCATTGAATTGCAGTTGCTATTACGGTCAACATATGAGCAACAGTACTTTGCACTCGAAGACCAGTTGCATACAAATAAAACACCTGCAATGCTTTTCAAGAATGTTGTAAGAAAAACAGATCAAAGGAACACATTTCACACATGTAAATCAACATTCATCTGTACCTTGAATGAAAAAAGAAGCTTGGAAAAACTCAACAGCCTACTACATTCAACATTCAAGGTAACAACATTTTTTTTTTAAAAATCTAGTTCATCCAAACTTGTATTTTTGTCTTCTCTAACAATTTTGAACCATATTCTATAGGTTTCAGGCACTCTAAAAGCAGCAAATGCATTTTCCAATCCATTTCATGCATGTTTCCCAAAGTGCAAATTCAAATTTACTACTTATGGCACTCTCCAAGAAAAAACTGCTCACTGCAAACAGTGCAACCAGCAAGTTAATTATACACTCTGTTTACAGCTTAAAACCACCATAACAACTTATGACAATCAAACAATTTAGTCGACAATTGACCAGGCCACCATGCACCATCTGTTGCCCACACTGCAAAAGCTCAACTATGAAGACTACATTAAGGACAAGTTAGCAGTGATATTCATCCTACGAGACTTCACTCCTGAAGGACATTTTAGCCTTGACCAAAACAATGCCATTGTTGAAGCCATTTGCATTGAAAAATAGACAAGAAACATCACCAGAAGGTAATAAAGTCATACATATGTGAACTTTTTCTTTCTTTTGAACCAATACCTCAAATCATTATTCATACAAACTATGTTTCTAATACATAGGATTTTGTTGGCTTTACAGGTAACTAGGAATAGAGGAGCAGAGATTTATATTGTTCAGACTTTTACTTTTTCACCTTTCCATGCTCTGAGACATTTCACTGGTTCTCACATGTTACAGACATCTTTGGTTTAAAAATACTTTATTGCTATTATACATTTAGACACTTCTACAGGTTACTATGTTAAAGTATTCTAGAATATGGACGTCTGAAACTTTGATTTTGTTTTTGCACCTATGAAGACAATGGTTCTCTATGTACATTTGACATATATGTTCAATAATTATTATCTCTCCATCTATAATGCCATTCAAACTATATAGTTTAAATGTTCCCTTTTGCATTCTGTACTTCCTAGCTTTTCCAAAATTTGCTTTATGATTCTTACGCTTTCAAGAATTTATGGTGACCAGTTAGAAGTTGTTATTTTTGCACACTCTAGACCCATTAACAAGTTACTTGAGACAGTAAATGGTTATTTTCCTTTGGATTTTTTCCATTTTTTGTTGTTACTGCAACCAAGTCTCACCCCTGCTTCTATGCATTGTACTTTATAGTCGCTTTTCCATCATGTATTCTAATGTGTACACTCCTGTATACACAAATCCATTTGTTGCTTTCACTGCATATATGTGTATTCACATGTATATATGCTTATATGTCCATATGCACATACGCACATGTTCATGTGTCCATGTATTCATTTGCTTCTACTGTATCCCTGATGCATCCATACATACCATCTGCCAAGGATCTGCCACTCTAGCTGTTATATTATAATGCGATAAATATAGTAACACTAATTAACACTAATTAACTATTTCTTTTTTGTGAATGCCAGATAAGCTTTGTGTATTAGGATACATATACTGACACTAACACACTGATTTATGATCTCTATTGTCCAATTTTCGTAGACATGTTACTATTGCAATCAAGTGTATAAAGCATTCATGTTCAAAGAAACTAGATACAGGAATGGCAATATGTTACACAACCTTGTCTTATGCCTTTATAGCAGTTTTTTCATTGCATTTCAAGAATACCAGAAACTAGAATTTTATTCATATTATTTCCATCTATGGCATTTACAACTTTTCCAATAATTATTACAAGGCTAGTGTTTACTGTTGAATAGTTCTATTGTTCATGTGATGCCTACAACATTGTACCCTGGCCAAAGTACCCTGGACACACATGGCCTCCAAGCGATTTCACTGCCTTCACCTTGAGCCAGATGCCATTCAATGCATTTAATTTAAATACATGTATCACGTATGTCTACCCACCAGTTTGATAAACTATGCCTTTGCTTAATTTTAATTGATCAATTTATGCGCTCGTAGTTTCTTGATATTTTAATGCATTTAATCTGCATTCATGGACTACGTACCTCTAGCAGTTACCTTTTAAACTATGCCTTTGCTTAAATTTATTTAATCAATTTCTTTGACTACATTGCTTTGACAAGTTTTTTAAACATTTCGCTTCCCCTCTATTGGTTTCCATATTTTGCATATGTGCCTATGAGCACATTAACCATAACAGGTCACAAAATTCCTTTATCCTGTATGCTTTCATCATAGCATGAAAGCTCAAAGCAATTGCAAATTCTAGGTTTTCAGAGCACAAGCTTGCAGAACACAAAAACAACACACACAAAGTAATAAAAATGCATACCAAGTAGCTTAATTCTATATTAAATGGCCAAAGTACCCTGTCCATCCATGTTCACCAAGCAACACCAGCGCATTCACCTCTAGCCAGATGTCATTTAATGCATTTACTTTCCATTCATGCATTGTGCTTACATTCTCCTGATATTTTAATGCATTTAATCTGCATTCATGGATTACGTGCCTCTAGCCGCCAACTTTTAAACTATGCCTTTGCTTAAATTTATCTAATCAATTTATGCGTTTGCATTTTCCTGAATTTTTAAAACGAAAATGATTTATAAAGCTACTCGAACGAATAGAAAAAAAGATAAATGCTAATTTTCCAATATATAAAATAGCTCTCCAAATGCAAACTGTACCAAAAAAAAAAAGTAATATGTTCAATGGCAAAATGTGATTGGCCAATGCTGCCAGTTAAAAGCATTCCGGGCAAATGCATATGCAAATTTAGAATACGTTTTTTAGTTGGACTCGACAACATTTTTGACATAGTTTTTTATAACCCCAACATACAAAAACAGTAACGACGACATCCAACAAAATTTTTATGCTTGCCAACAGGTAAAAGGTTTGTACTGTATTCTTTATGCTCCCATTCTTTGCATTTATGCCTACGATGACAACAACCATGACTTTTAACACAATCCCTCTATCCTTTATGCTTTCATGACAAAGGAAAAGCTCAAAGCAACACACTGTCGACTCTTTGTTGAAAAGCTCTCATTATCGCACACGTTAACATGAGAGCTTTTGATTCTGAATCCATATGCATACTTTCATTCAAACTAGTGGATGAAGGTACATAGTGCATTGGTGCAAGCTCAATGCATTCAATGGAATCTAGCTATAGGGACCGCTATTTGCATTGCTAGTTACTCTTTCAATATATAACAAGGTTCAAGGAGGAAACTCTCATTACCACACATGTTGACATAATTTTCATTCCAAACCTCTCTTTATGAGACCGCTTTGCAGTAATAAAAAAAATATAAACTTTACAAGCCTCGCATGCAACCATGCATCTTGCTTGCAGTAACACTTCTACATGCATCCATGTGTATTGCAATACATGTATCTATGTGCACATGTAGCCATGGATATAAGCATCTATGCAACTTCATATGCAATCCATGGATATTTCCGTACATGTATATTTAAGCATTTATGTATCCTGCTATGCATCTATCTATCTATCCATGTAACTATGTTTCTATGTATTCTTCTACCTTTAGATGCATCCACGCATATATGTATGTCTTTACTACTTTCCAGATTAAAAAAAAAACAACTTTGGAAAAATCAACTTCCAGAATTAAATACCAATATGCACAATCATCGTATTACTCTAACTAGATGACTGTGAACTACATGTTACCTATGCAATCTAAATTCTAGAGATACATACCATCCTTATGCACCTATGCACAAATGCATACTGTCTAACATATATACATAATTACATGTACACATATACACATGCAAACCTGTATACATGGATGCATACAAAGACTATGTTTCATGGAATTATTAAGGAGTTCAACTGCTTTCTATGTGGTTCCATACTTTGCATGTATGCCTATGAGGACAATAATTACAGTATCCAGAACCAGAAACCAGTTACTTGAGGCAATAAATACTAAATAGCAATCCAAACAGCCTCCCCTCTAGTCAGATGCAATTCAATGCATTAATTTTGTATCAATGAACTGTGTACTTTCAGCCACTACTTTTAATCAAAGTATGCATATGGATTCAAAATCAAACTCTCAAAATAAATGCATATATAAATGTGTCTTTTTCCTCATTTCATAATGTATCTATGTATCCATAGGCGCAATTATGCATATATCGATTTGTGCATATTTCTTGTTATCTCTTTATGCATTTGTCTATATATGTATCGCTGTATCTATGGGTACATGTATACCTTCATTTATGTATATATGCGCCTATGAATTGCATACACACATCCATGTATATATTCATCTATCAATAACTTGCATGGATACATGTATATATGCATCTATGGATTCATGCACCCATGTATATATGACAGCTCATTGGTTCTAAAGCTCTCTTTATAGGACAACTGTGCATTGCCTGCAAGACTCAGATGAATCCTTTGTATTTCAAGAAGAGATTCGAATGGATAACACTTAAAATGATCTAAACTATGATTTTATAATCAAAGTATACAAATACATTGTAACAATGCAAAACCCGACTTCCATTTGAGATGTACAGTGAAAGTAAACAGAAGCAAAAATGCATTTGCTTCAAAGTTTCTAGAGCAATGTCAACAGTTTGTCTAGCCATTGTTCAAAATATAGTTTTCTATCGGCATAGTCCTTGAAGTTTCTATAGGTCTCACTGCTACTTTGTTAATTGACATCGATTGAAACATCAAAATGTGGAATGTTCCCATGGATACTTATACTTCTCTGTTTTGATTGTTATATATTCAAAGACTGTTTAGCAATCCAAGCAGTTTCCCCTTTGGTCAGATGCCATTCAATGCATTTATTTTGTTTCAGCAAACTATGTACCTTCAGCCACTAGTTTAAATCAAAATTATGCATATGGATTCAGAATCAAACTCCCTAAGTAAATGCATATGTATCTATGTATCCATAGATGCAGCCATGCATATAACGATTTATGCATATCTTGCCATCTCTACATGCATCTGTCTATATATGTATGACTGTGTCTATGGGTGCATGTATACATTGATTTATGCATATATGCACCTATGAATTGCATACACACATCCACCTATATATGTATCTTTCGATATTTTGCATGGATACATGTATATATGCATGTGTGCTTCACATTTTCCTGATATTTCAATGCATTTAATTTGCATTCAAGTAGCACGTATTTCTACTCACCAGTTATATAAACTATGCCTTTGCTTAAGTTTATTTAATCAATCTATGCAATCGCATATCACTGATTTTCAATAACAACAATAATTTATAAAGCTATTCAGATAGATAGAAACAACTAAATGCTAATTTTCCAATCTTGATTTATCAGAATAGTGCTAGTTTTCCAATATAACAAAATTAAAAGTTTTATGTTGACATACATTTATGCATGTTGTCCATACAAGCATATATGGATATATGACTTCATCCATATTTGCATATGTATATGAATACATCCTTCCATGTAACATACACATTTGTACCTATATCCAAATATGCATACATCCATGTATACATGTGTTCATATGTCCATCTCTCCCTGTTATTCTGTTTTCAGTGTATACATGTCTGTTGATGCATCCATGCATATACCTGTGGTTAGCTTTACGTATTTATCTCTCCATGTATTTAATGTTCTCCACTCCATTAGCATTCACAGGTTCTCTGTTTTTATGATGGGTTGTTGTTAGCAAGAACACTCTAAAGTCAATATGTTGACAAAGTAGCAAAATGAGTTGTAAGATACCAAAAAGCAATAACCATTATTGGCTTGGGATTTTTTTATGCACACCTTTATCATATAGATCTTACAAAATATTCTAATATGTTTGGATGGTCTTAATACTTTGCTAACATCACAAACACCAACATAAAAATAGAGGAAGATGAAAATGAGGTACAATACATAAGTAAGTTCAATTTTGTGAAAAGCTAATTAGTTGGAGTAAATTTCAACATAGGTGATGTTGATTCCAAGGCTATTTTGTTAAATATTATGCTTGCTAACTATTCATATACCATAATTAAATCAAATTTTGGAAAACATTCTCCTCATTAATTGATGAAGAGAGTCTATCCAAGAAAATGTACTGAAGAATCTATACTACTTGCAAAGAACAAGTTCAATAATTCTCAAAGTACAATGTAATAACCACCCCTTGGTTACTACTAGTTTTTTTTCCAATTCACAACAAATACCAACTTAATCAACCAATAATCTTCCATCTAATCTAGACGGGTCAACTTCATACCTTCTCCAATCATCATTATAGTGATGACTCACACCACCACTCATATGCTTGCACTAAAAAGTAGTAAGTTCTCAAAGTCGAGGTCATCCCTAGACCTGAAACTAAGTTTTGAGGGTTCATTCATGATGACCTTGCCTATGTATCCCCTTTAGGAATCAGAGGCTCCATTGTTTCTATGTCAATGATAGAGATAATTCATTCTCTTCTTTTATATGATATCTTTGGTCTTGATTTTAAATCATGACTATTCATTAAGCTTATACTTTCAAATTAGTCCAATTACAATAGAATGATAACAACACGTTCCAATAAAGTGTTGGTTCAATACCAATTATTAGTGTACAACCACACACAAAACCACATAATTTTTGTATCATTCCAACATCTCATTTTTAGAAAGTGATTGGCTCAAGCATACATCAATTATACATAGGGTGACTAACTCATGCACACATCATAGATTTTACAACATTGACTAGGTCTTACACATATCATAGGTACAATAGTGACTAGCTTATACATATATCACAAGTACAATATGAATAAGTTAACATCACATGTTCACATAAAGATCAATTGGCACAATGGAAATGGAAGCAAACTATTGCATACAACATCCCACTACCCAATTTCACTAATACATAAGACCATAAGTAGATCCCCTTTAGAAAAATAATGTTGGTGAATCTCATAAGTTACATTGAGGGACCCATCCTTTTCCCAATCCAACACCATCTATGATGACAATCAAGCATCTCATACTAGTTGATGTCTTCATTGGAAAGGGCATAAGTATAACAATTTGCACAAAACTTGAGGCCATTTACACAAGTACAAAATGAGTGACTAACACATACACAATGACCAACTAGCAATATGAAGCATATGTGACACAACTAAATGTATTTTCCCGTTACTTAGTTCACTAACCTACCCTTTTAATGCATCCTAGAAAGAAAAGGAATTTCAATGCATTCCATACTACATTGTGGGTCTCATCCTTTTTGGAAGTCTTTTGCACTAGTTGTGATGATGGGAAAGCATCTCATTCTACTTGTGATCATCACTTGATAAGAAGAAGGTGTAACAAAACATGATGAATAAGGCCATTAATAAGATTCCCATAGCTCATTGAATCATTGAGTTGTTGGATTCATACGACTATCACCCCTAAGCATCGAGAACAAGTTTATCCAATCTAGAATGGGTAGTATTGGGCATATATCACCATGTGGCCTTGGTGACATGTTGACTAACCACTTCACAACATGGGTAGTCTCAAGCATCGATCACCTCTATGTTACTAGTAATAGTCAACTAGATCTTGAAGATACAACAAATAGCTCTAAGCATTTGTCACTTGCACAATATTGGTGACAACCAACTAATCACTCTTGTATCATAATGTGGATAGCTCATGGCATTGTCACCTCTTTGTGAAAACTAGCTAATCCTCAAAATACAATGGATAACTCCAAGCATCAATCACCTACATGATAATGGTGATATCTAATCAACCACTCATGTATCATACTTGATTCTAACATTTAGGAGTCTTATAGCAATGTACACATAATTCATACATCACAAGGGTTCACAAATATGGGTAAAGTGGACCTAGATGTGTCATAATTAGGTGATTCATGAGCATACACAAAATATTATAGATTTTGAGGTTAAATTAATGACACATAGATAACACATTGAATCCACATGAGTTGGCCTCTAATCAACACATGCACATAAATAAATACTGACATAAAGTAATCAAATACATTCACTTCATTCAAATTTTATTTAGAAACATATTATTTGAAAGCACATTATTTGTTAGATACAAGTTATCAAGCTTTCTTAGCTTATTCATAGTCATCTAATGCAATTGTTAGCATCAAGTTGAAGCGTACTATAAAGGTAATGTCAGAAAAAATTAGGAACAACCCTAAACCCTTGAGTTGATTTCTAAACCTCTCCCCTATTGACTTGGGTCACAAGGGCATCATTTTCCTAAGGACTACCTACATGCCCACTTCCAAATAGGATTGAATTCCCATGTAGTTCTTTGTACAAGATCTCTCAAGGAACATACACTTAGAGTTCCTATGTAGAAAATCCCTCATCTAGTTAATAGATAAGGGTAATATAGTTTTCCACCTAAGGAAAGTTAATTAAACCTTAACAAATTTATATTAATTCTACCTTCCAAATGCACTAAGGTTATATACACATTAAGATTATCTTATGTGAGAGAATAAGGGCTAGCTAGGTTTTGTCAATAATATTTTTATCCAAGATATATCTTTGTAGGCATGGAGATCCAAACATATTTGGTTACAAAGTTGTTAGGAAATCCAAACTCAATCTAAGAATAAGACATTAGTAAAGAGTGTAGTGTGTCCCTATATAGTAGTAGTCAAAATATCATCACCATGCATTAATATGAAAAATCCTTGGCATAGGTCCAAGTGAGTTTATATAACCATCCACCACGAAACCCTAGAGGACAACTTGCTACAACACATAAAAATGGAACAATTTGTTTTTTGAAGAGCAACATACTAAGAATGCAGATGATCCTATAACTTGTTTTCCAATCCAAGTCCTCTAAGGTTTTGAGGTTGCATTACTAGAATCCTATTAAGCAAACTAACAAGAATAGTAAATAATCACTGACATTTTATTAATCTGTTTCATTTAACAATATGAAATTCCATTTAATCCATCACATTCAATTGAACAACCAATATGATTTAACCATAACATTCCATTAATAAACACCATTCAGAAATAATTTCATTAACTAATATAACAAGGTACATCATTATCATTGATCATTACTAGAGAGAGAACATCAATAAATTATAACATTACATCCATACATCAATGTTTCCTCGTATTCAATTGGGGAAGATTACACATCCGAGTTACAATACATGATACATTTGTTTACAATCCAATTCAAGTACATGTGGCATAGATCACTCGAACTGGAACAAGTGCAAAAGTCTACATTGACACGAATAGTCACCACGAACATGAACATCAACAAGGGAACCCAATGGAGTACAAGGCACATTCCACCCGACCATGTGGAATCCAAAGATCCACCCCCCGTGCTAGGAGATAATACATTGTCCCACAACAACAACAAGACGACCACAACTGACGTAACTAGGCTAAACAGAGAACAACTGACATTACAACAAACACATCACAAAAAATCATACATTGCTTTTAGAGGAGTGAGGACATCACATACCAAAGGGAGAGAATAAACAAGGAAATACCAATCTGCAGAGGGAAGAGTGTCATCGCATGGTCCTAACATGGGTTACCCCAGAAGTCTCTCATTAGCCGCCGGTCTCCATCTATGGTTACCCTAACAGTCTCTCACTAGTCGCTAGCCCCATAGGGTGACACATGTGGAACCAATCTTCTTTTTGTGAGGACAAGGAAGTTTGTCTTGCCAACCAGGCCTTCTCAACCCATCCTTAGCCTAAACGAGCACTACAGGCATAGGTGAGGCATTCACTTATTTTGATTAATGTGTAAACTACCCAACCCCCTGATTCATTTTAAGTTATCAGAAACTCCTGCATGGGTTACCCTAGCACCACTTTGTGTGTCGGACCCCAGTGAGAGCCACTCCCCCTACTAGTAGCTAGAAGACCCAATAAAGCTAACAGGGTAAATCCATCATGCACATAAAATAAAAAATCACAAAAGTACATATCTCGAGCAAGGCGGGGACCATCTCACTCCAATACACAACTGTAATACAAATTAAAAGTCCATGGCTAAAGACCCATAACACATAGCAAGTATAATAACAACCATATAAAGGATCAACATAACAATTCAATCAATAACACATTTTCCAAAGCCTCTGGAAGACCACTTAACCTCTAACACAAAAAAATCCCACATAGAACAATAACCAAGATTCACTTCATTATCAAAACCAAACATTAAATTCAACACAAATAATCAGTCAAAAATACATCCATGAAGAACATTATTCCACATCTCATGATGCTCACATGCTTAGCCACTAATCAACTCGATGAACCATTTACCACAGTAACAAATGTACCCATTAGCTAATTACATGATAATTTACATTCTAACTCTTAATTAGATATAAAAGCAATCGGCATTTAATACTCAGTACAAGGACAATCTAGTTCTTATATCTAGTCAAATCTTTTAATTATCTACAAATGTATATGTAAGTCACTTATCATCTATACTTTCACATAGCAAAAGCAAACATTCTTTTCCTCTTATTCCAAATACAATAGGATATATATATCTATAGATACTTAAATAACCTCATTAGGTTTTTTCATGTGTACACAATCATATAATTCTAACACACAAAAGATCTACTATAACCATTATTTACTTTAAGCATACATACACACACATAATGCAGTTTTCAATATCTTATGTCAATTTATAATAGGGTATATATTTATATCTATATATATAAATAAAAGCAAATGCAAATTATAATATACATATTTGTTGATTTACATATAATTGAAATCCAAGCAAGATACATACTCCATGAACTATTTAACGCAATGTAAAGCTATCAAATACCAATTATAATGCTTACAAAATCGAATTCCAAAAGCCTTACTAACAGATAAATTAAAGTCACGGGAGGAAGGCTTAATCAACGCATTATGGGATATAAATTATCAATACAAATCAAAACAAGTGACGCGAGCATCGAGTTCCTGCCGAGAGGTAAAAGGCATGTAGCTAGGAGTTAGGAAAAGTTTAAAGATAGCAAGTAGGAATATAAATGTATTTAAATTTTGTAGGATGCATGGGGAACGTGTTCCATAGGGACATGTGAAATGGCTCATATTAGAATATGTAAGTGCTAATAGGAACAGTAGTGTTAGGTGGAAGATTGATAGGGGTAGCTCATTTGAGTATAAACTTTTGTAAGATTAATGAATTTTTTTTTTTAATGTAGTGTGAAGATTAGTATTATATAAAGCTATTGATTTTATTATAAATTAGATTTAAGTGTTGTGTATGTAATATGATATGATATTTTTGTGTAAAGAACAATGTAATTATATTATGGTAAGTTGTTAGATGAGTGACTAGGAAGCTATTGATTTTATTATAAATAAGATTTTAATATTGTTTATGTAATATGAATAAAAATTTGTGTTTATATAATAAACAATAAGTAATTTGCAAAATTATAATAAAGAATCTGACTACCTAAGATTAAATTTGTGTATATATAACATAAAATGTAATAGTATAACTTATGAAAATGTGATAAGTGTAAAAAAATTTACAATAAATTCTTAGATGAAACTGTACAAATGTGTTGATTTTATTATAAATTAGATTTGAATGTTGTTAATGAACTACGAATGAATATTTTTTTGTGTATATATTATTAAAAAAAATTAATTAGAAAAGATATCAAGAATTTTATTAGGTAAGATAAAATGCACGTAGAATAAAATAATCAACATTTTTGTAGCACTTTGCGCATAAACATTAAATTATTATAATAATCTATAGTAAAATATTCTTATAATGTTTGTAACAATGCTTGATGCATAAAGTGTACATGGAGGCATGTAGACATTTAGCGATGTGCACAGAATGCACATAAAAGTGAAAAGCATCGTCGGCACCAGAGGAAGCCTGAAAGCGTGATGAAGCTAAAATTGCATTTGCAGTATTAAATGAAAAAAAACAAGATAAATAAACTAGTTAGTATGAATGCATAAATGAAAGGAAAGCATTAAAATATGGATCCATGTAAAGACATATGCATGGACGAATGTGTACATTTGGTCCATTTAACTTGGTATGTTAAGAAGAATCTATATATGCCTGCGTCCATAAAGCTAGAAAATGTTAGAAACAAGTTACAGCTTAAACAAGAAGTAGAAAAACATTATTGATTGAAAGAAACTAGCAATACATTAGTGTTTGTGGAACAAGTGTATAAAGTATATCTAATGATGCATTTGGATGCATGGATACATGTTAATATTTGTGAAATCTGAATATACATTGCTTTTAGGAATCTGTAATACAATGAGACTCAATTTGCATTTATAGTATGAAATAAAAGAAGTGTAACACCCCTCCATTTTGCTCTTTGATCAAATAGTGTTCTTCTATGATATGTTTTATTTCTGTTGCATTGTGACTATGGAACTTGGTTAATTTAACTGCTATCTGTTAAGCTATGTAAACATTATCTTTTGTTGCGATGGTACTTTATTCAGATGTTATTATTATTTCATGTTATGGATTACATTAGCAGGTATATGAATTACTAATGCTTTATGTTCTGATTATATCATGGATGATTAGATGCGTCAGTTAGTGACATTGTATTGGTGAAGGGGACAGGATCACATCACTCGCATGCGAGTGCCCTGAGATTCCGCGATTTCCTCTTCACGGTGTGTTTTAATATATTATATGCATGTTTCGACACTCGTATTGTGTGCAGGATGCAGGTATAGGACATCAACTCCACCTGGTTTCACAAGTTTGAGCATGTCCATCGACCAACGGTATCGATTGGGAGATAGTAACTAGGATTTTTGTGTCAAACCATCACCCTAGCCATAGAGTGTCGTCGGTCTTAGTCGGGTTCAGTATTTTATGTTGTTAGTTTTCCCATTTACTTTATATTTAAAATTGCAAGTTAAAAGTGATTAGATGACTTTTGAAATTTATAAATGTTGATTATTTTGCCTTATTGAAATGTTGGAAAATTAGTGATTAATTAATTAATTTAATTTAATTAATAAAATAATCTAATTTTTGAATTAGATTTATTTTATTGACTAATTAAATTAATAGGGATAAATTAAGTCAATTTGGCTGTGTGGGCATTATTAGATATTTGGATTAAATCAGAAATAAGAAATGTCTTATATTTAATTTTTTTTTTAGAAATAAAGTTGAAAAAGAATTGAGAATGGCATTATGAATTGTTGAATTCAATTTGGTTAAAAGAAAATTTAAATTGTCTTTTGGGTTGCAAATGTAATTTTAATTAAAAGATATTATGCAAATTTCATGTGAGAATAGAAATTGGTTGAAAATTGCAAAATAGAAAATATCTAAATTAGCAATAAATTTTGGTGGGTGAGTCCATTTTAGGGCTTTGACAAATTTGGAGAAGGATGGGCATAAGGTAATTGTGGTTTTATTTTTAAAATTAATTTTTAAAAATGGGGAGAGCAAATTTGCATGGAAATTCTTGGAAGAATTTGAAAAGAAAAGATTGAGGTTTTGGGTGAAGCTAAATTGGAAAAGGAAAGGGAAGATCTCCATTGTTGAAGCTTGCAAGTTGTGGAGAAAACACAAGGTTCTACTATTTTCTTCCTTTTTCTTCTCATTTTGAAAGAATGAAAACATAGTGGTAGTTTCTTTGAAAATTCATAAAAGAAAATGCTCTCTAATTTAGTAAACTTGTAGTTAGATTTGGAAAATTGAAACCAAACCAGAAATTTCTATCAACAAATAGAATGAAATTCAAGGAAACCTCCATTTGAGAATGAATTTTGGAAACCCTCTTATTGTTTTTGGAAATAACTTCCTTTCTTGCAAAGTATTTGGTTTATTTTCTCAATTTGAACATGAAATTAAATCTAGGTATATATATGTTTGTGAATATATCCATGCATATCAATACATGGATATGTTCACAAATATATATATACAAATATATTGTATATATTTAATGAAACTTGTATTTGGGTTAAACCCAGGAAAACCCCAACAAATTTTGGATTTTTGTCTTTGCTGTTTGAAAAAACGCAGAATAAAATAATTATTTTATTTTATTTGTTGCAGTGAGGTGGGCGGCCAAACCCCACCCCACCGCCACCGCAGTCGTGGGAGGCGCGCTGTGCGCTTGGTGCACAGGCCGCCGCCCGCGGGAGGCACACTGTGCTCTTGGCGCACAGGCCACTGCCCACGGCCGGGCCTGCGTGCCCTAAAAAGTGGCCGCGATTTTAATGTTTTAAATCCTTTTTTTTATTATTATATATTATGTTATTTAATATTTAAATAATATTATTATAATAATATATATATTATATATATAATATATATAATATATTATTTATATATTTGATATTATTTTAATATTTAAATAATATAAATATAAATAATAAGATTATATATGTGTATATATAGTATATATGTTTATATTTAAATAGAGTGTAAGTTCAATTAAAGGGTTTTAATACGGAAATTAAAATAGATTTTTTTTTTAGCAGATTAAAATAATTAAATAAATTAATGTTTTAGTAAAATTTATAGTTGTGTAATGAACAAAGCATCCTTAGTGTGAAATACGTTTTATTGAATAAAATAAACGTCTTGAATTAATTTATATGATGAAATTTGAATATCATAGTAAATCTAGAATATGAAAATCGATTTAAATATTAGTTAAATGATTTCAGTATTTGAAGGCTTGATTATGATTATAGTTGTGGGATTAGAGTTAGTAAACGATGTGTTTGATCAAATGTTCTTGAATATTAAATGTTTGATGATGAAATTTAATGGTGAAATTCAAAATGGATGAATGGTTTTAAATCATTTTAATTTGCAACTGTGATTGACTAGATTTAGGAAATCCGAATATTAGTTTGCTAATTGCTTGAAATGTTTTTATTATTAATTCGTTATTGTTCAAAGTGGGGAGTTTAGAGTAATTGTTGAAGTCTTCCAGATAAGGGAGTTGTATCCTGATGTGGGTTGTTCTTATGAGAGTCAACTTGAGATGTGTCGTGGTTACACCTTGTTGTTACACCCGGTTATCATGAACGGGATTTGTGGTATGTCTTGGTCATCGTGTACTATGAATGAGTATGTGACCTTGTGCTAAGGTTGGAATTTGGTTTTTTTCAGTTTGTGCATGTTGTCTACCCTTGGATGGGGGGGTTTTGTATCCCAGTGTTGTCAGTAGGAGAGTGGCCCTTTGTGGGGGTCCGACGCCCAAAGTGGTGTCAGGGTAACTCACCTAGGGTTTAATCAAGAGATAATTTAAAAGAATTAATGGGGAACTTCAAACTAATAAAGTTAAAGAATGCCTCTCTCATGGAACATGCATTGTTAAGACTCGAGATGAGATGAGACACATAGTTTTGCGTGAGGGTCCGGCGCCGGTAGAGGCAAGCCAGGGTAACCCATGATGGGGGTCCAGTAGCCTAGGAAGGTTGAGCTAGGGTAACTCATGGCAATTTATGTATGACACTCTCCCTACGTCAACAGTTAGTCAGTGATTGTGTGTTGTACAATGGCGTACTTGTTCTATGTAACCTGGAAGCAATGTATGATCTTGTGAATTTTTGTACTGTGTTAAGTGATGTTGTTGGTAATTGAGTCAGTTCAGTTAAATTTAGCCTTTGTCTAGAGGTATTTGGTCTTGACCAGAAATCCTTGTTACTATCTCCTAGCACGGGGGGTGAGCCTTTGGGTTTCACTTGGTTGGGTGGAATGTGCACCTTACACCATTGGCTTTGTTCGTGATCGTGTGGGCGAGACTTTCAAGTGGGAGAGTTTGTTGGATCCAGTTGCTCCTCTAGTTCTTTCATTTCTGTTATTCTTGTATTTTTTTTACCCCTCATTTGTATCGAGGTGGAAATTGTAATAAATTATCAGGTTTATTTGATTTACCTCATTCGGGGAATGAGTGATGTAATTATAATTTAAGCAATTATTATTGGATATCGTGATGTATCGATTGGTCCTTGATGTTATATCATGTATGGAATGTATGTTCTTTAATTCCTTAATTGAATGATGTTATGTTTTCTTTCCTTGGTTGTTTAATTCGGGTTTAAGTAATCTTTGTCTCGTAGCCTTAGGGGATGTTTGCAAAGTATAGTGAACTTGTATGTTAATGTTCTTTCCAAAAAAAAAATTGTTGCATTTGGTTAGTAAAGTGCAACTTCCCCTAGGGTTGCGTGGCGGGGCATTACAAGAAGATAGGGAAAATTTACTATTTATTAGCAATGCATATATCGAGGGAATACATAAATGTATGGATGAAAGTAAACATAAATGCATTGATCTATGTGTACATGTGTCCATGCAAGGTGGTAAGTAAACAAGAATGTATATATGCCTATGTGCAGAAAGCTAGAAAAATGTCTGAAACAATTTGCATTTGAGAGATATTAAAAGAACATTTATGATCGGAACAAAAGAACCATACATTATTGTTTTTAGACCAAGTGTATTAAGGATATCCAACAATGCACTTGAATGCATGGATATATGTAAATATTTACAAAAATTGACTATACATTTTAGCCTCCAAGAAAACTGTGATATGTGCTCTTAGTTATCTGCAATAAACATGATATAGTATAAAACGTTTTCAAAGGAAGTCCTGAATACAACTGTATGTTGTCATAGTTATTTTGAAAGCCCTCAGTGTTTAATTGCATAACCTTGATATTTTTTTCAATTTTTCCTTTGGTATGGTGTGAATTTTGTTCTAATGGATGAAGGTATATTTGAGCTATAGATAGATAAAGATGTGTAAGGGTGCTAAAGAAGTATGAGTTATGTAAGTGCAACAAAGAGAAGGAATTGAGAGAATGATGTTATGCAAGTAAGGTATATAAATGCCTTATGGAAAGTATTAGATATGGGAAGGAACGATATGTGAAATTGGATGTGAGAATGAATGGCATGTAAATTATATGAATTTATCATCTTCAAGTTATACGCTTAAAATTAAATGCAAGATATAAAAAATTGAATGAGTGAGTTGGATTGGGAAAAAAAAAGGAATGTAAGACATTGGTGTGATGCAAGAGAAGCGTATAAATGTATTTTGAAATGTATTTGATTTGAGAAGAAATGATGTGCACGAGTGGAAATGGAAATGAGTGGATTTGATAGGGTATGAAGTGAACTTTTGTTCCAAGCGAGGGTGGAAGAATTTGTATTTTGTTATTGGTTATGCTTTTTAAAATCATCATAGGGCTGAATGTCTCAATACAAATATAAAAGAAAGACTAGTGTCTCATTTCTCACTCTCCTTTGGACTAAACAAAGTTCCAAGATCCTTGAGCTTCCTCGAAATGTCACAAGAGATGAATAGATAAAAAAATATATTGATATTTAAGGATGCAAGAGTGAAAAGAGAAACAACAATGAACATTAGCACCTTTACATGGGTGCATGTTCACAGAATGCAAAGAGTGTAAAGCATACATGACATGTGAACAAGAAATTTGAATGGAGAACAGTGAAATCAAGTAAAAATACAAATCTGTGAAAGCATAGCGATGCTCAAGTAGCATTTGAAGTAGGAAGCAAAAGGAAAACAGGGAAAACAAATTATATACCAGCAAAGCATATATCAAAGGAATGCATAAATATATGGATCCATGTGAACATTTGTGCATGGTAAAATGTATAGATGTGTCCATGTAATTTGGTACAAAAAGAACAATCTATAAATGCATGTGCAACCTGTTGAAATTGCTGTACAAACTTTAAAGCAAATGCATTTTCCCTTCTACTTACTTTCATTGTACATCTTAAATGGAACTTGGGTTTTGGCATTGTTGCAATGCATTTGGATACTTTGATTGTAAAGTAATAGTTTAGATCATTTTAAGTGTTATTGATTCAAATCTTTCCTTGAAAATACAAAGGATTCATCTGAGTCTTGTAGGCAATGTAAAGTTGTTCTATAGAGAGAGCTTTGGAACCAATGAGCTGTTATCAAGGATAGAGGGATACTGTTAAATATTGTAGTTATTGTCCTCATAGGCATACATGGAATATATGGAAACATATAGAAAGCAAGTTAACTCTTCAATAATCCCATGAAACATAGTCTTTGTATGCATCCATGCATACAGGTTTGCATGTATATATGTGTGCATGCAATTATGTATATATGAATGCATGTATCTATGTTGCCATGTATGTAAGTGTATATATAATAGATTACTGTTGCATTTGCTTTAAATGCTTTTTTGTGGATGGCGCCAGCTAGCCATCCAGTCATATTGTGATTAAACAGTTAAGAATAAGTGCTAAATAATTGAAGTAAAATGACCCCATTCAGTTAGCAAATCAATTTTTGTCAGCCCTTTACGTGTTAACTGAGAGTTTTGAAGCTTCTGTTTTTCAGTGGCAGTCTTTGAAGCCTAAATGTCACAGTATATGTAGCATTTTACCAAATAGCTCTATAACCACAAAGAAAGAAAGAAGTACCTAGCAATTCAAAGAAAGAAGTGATTGCAATTAGCTTTGTGTGCATTTGAACTATCAATCAAAGGCAAGTAAGAAACAAGCCCTAGAAAACCATGTTGGTGTTAATGTGTTGAATACCATGTATTTGTGCATGGGTGTATATGAATACTATGAGTTGTGATTTCTAGCATTGTGCAGCGCTTACTATTACTTGTACAAGCAAGCGATATGCAAGTAGAATTCATAGTTCATAGCATCCAGATACATTGAAGGACAGATACAAATCAAGGTTGTTAGCATCCTGATAAGAAAGATGATGAGATACATCCAATTAATGTATGTTACAACATCTTATAAACAATAATTCCTATGAAACGCAGATGAAACCTTTGCATTTCAACACAAAAATTTGAATAAACAATACTAAAAGTAGTTTAAAATATGAATTTATAATCAAAGTATACAATTGCCTTAAAGCACTATGAAACTCTACTTGGATTTGTTGCATCGGACAGAGTAAAATGCGAAAAGCAATATTTGTTAAATCTGATTACACATTATAGGCTTGAAGAAACTATTATACGCACTTTTAGGGATCTGCAACAAACAAGGTTTACAAAAGGCATTATGAAAATAACTCTTGAATAGAACTATATGTTATGAGTGTTATTTTTGAAGCCCTCAGTGTTTATTTGCATGACCTTGATATTTTCTTCATCTTTTTCTTTGTTTGGTATGGTGTGAATTTTGTTGTGATGGATGAAGGTATATTTGAGGTGTAGATAGATAAAGATATGTGAATGTTAAAAAGAACAATGAGTTATGCGAGTGGAAAAAAGGGAGTGAATTGAGAAAAGGGTGAGATACAAATAAGCTGTATGAATAAGTTATGAAAATTATTTGACATGGGAGGCAAGGATATGGGATGGTGGATATGAGAATGAATGTGAATGTAAATGGTATGAATTTATTGTTTGGAAGTTATATGCTTACAATTAAATGGAAGAAATTAAAATTTCAATGAGAGTGTTGGATTTAGTGAAAAGAGGAACGCAACACATTGGTATGAGGCAACATAAGCAAATAATTGGATTTTGGAATGTATTTGATTTGAGAAGAAAGGACGTGCAAGGGTGGAAATGGAAATAAATGGAATCAATAGGGTATGAAGTTATTATTTCTTGTAACAAGGGGTGGAAGAATGTCTAGTTTGGTATTGGTTATGCTTTTGAAAATCATCATAGGGCTGAGCTCGTCAATATAAACACAGGAAAGAGACCCATGTTGCATTTCTCACTCTCCTTCATACTGAACAAAGTAGTGAGATCCTTGAGCTTCCTCGAAATGCAACAATAGAAGAGTGGATATAAAAATATAATGTTCTTTTTTTCAATTAAAACAAGTTATGTCTTTAACTTACCAAGTATGGAAATCTCAACCTTCAAAATTTTCCACAAATATTGCCTTCTCCATAAGTAAAATATCCATTTCAATTATAAAGAATTTTTGGAAACATAAATATATCATTATTTACAAATCCATCTTTTGTATGCTATATATATATTTTTAATTTTTAATTTTTTTTATAAAATTCAAAAATCCTTGTAGTTCAATTATTTGAGCCTAATTGGTGAGGGTGATTACCTATATTTGTTGATTATTCCATCTACCAAGTTTCTTGATCCTCCAAAGTTATGATATTAGGGATGAGGCTAAGACTGTGTCCTAGGGACTTTGGTCGAATGGATACAGGATTGTTCCCTAGATGAATTTGATAGAATGGATACAAGATTGTGCCCAAATGACTATGACATAATAAATACCCCTTGATCCTTATCTCTCAGTTGAAGAAGTATTGTTGGTGTAAATAGGTGTTTTACCTAACTAGTTCATTAGTGGGTCATATTTACATGTTAAGTTTACTTAGGTCTTAGGAGGGAATCTTTCTAGAAGGTGTTAGTCATTATTAGATCTTATCTTACCTTTTGAAATTTAATACTTGTGTCCTAACTCAAGACATAGGATTATAAAACTTTTCACAATCTTGTCTAATCCTATGTTTCACCTTGGCTATATAACCAGGTGGTCTCATATGTAAATCATAACATGGATACAACACTAATGAATCATATCATCATAATCTATCATTTACATACTTTGATAGAATATCATTATTCTCCCATAGTTGATCTTTCTTGTGCTTTCATGAAGTTCCTAGATCTTGGGTGGCTATATAATCTTTAACCAAATCTTGCATGGTGTAGAGTATTCTATACCAACTCTTACATGGTATTAAAGCTTGTGGAATTGCTTATTGTTAATATTTATTGAGAAATATATGTTGTAATTCTTGGTAGATATTGAAAATTTTAGTATGCTCTTCTCTTGCATCGAATGATGACTTGAAGAATAATAAAAAACTTAAAAGAAATACTAGATTTAGGGTTTCCTCTTTGTGACTTTGTATTGCAGGTTTACTTTGGAGCTTTTCGATGTAGATATGAATTCACCATTGAGTTAAGTGGGTCCAAGATAGTCATGTTTTCCTTTTGTTTCATCCAAATTGGACATCTAAGGAAAAATATGAGGGTTTGAAGGAGGTTCATTGCCAGATCCAACAAGAAGCTATCATTTTAGAGAATTTTGGATCAAACCTGATCCTACCATTGTGTTTAGAGGGCCCAAAAACCCCTATTTCATATATAATATTTCATTTTGTGGTCATAATTTTTTTATGGTTTTTTTTAAATTTTTTTCAATTGACTATCAAATACCGTGTTAAATTTGATGAACACATGGCCTTCAGAAGTACTGTCTTAAATTTAATAGTCAAATGACCATCATTTGTGATTGTGTTAAATTTGATGACCAAATGACCACCAACAAGTCACTCCAATCTGCCCCCCCTCTTCATCAACAATTTTGAATTTGCAATCCGACTTTAAACAACCATAACTTAGTCATTCAACCTCCTTTTTGTGAGACTTTTTAAAAATAAATTGGGGTAGAATTTTGTGCCCTTTGTAGTGGTGCAATTGGTTTTGATTTTGGTGCCCGAGTTTTTTCGAAATTGTAGATTCTCATAAGTGTTATTGAGTCCTTGTTTTGGGAACTTATGAGGCTTCTTGGGTGAATTTATTTAAGTGTATATTTTTTGTGTACTTTATAGTGGTGTGATTAGATTGATCTAATTCTATGTAAAATTTTTACTTTGGGCTTGTGGCTAAATTTGACATCTATAAGCACTAAGATCAAGTCCACTTCATTGCTTTTTTAAGGGGGGGTAATCTTGTGTTTGTTGTTGTGAGCATGTCTTCTAATGGATGAAAAGTAACATGTGATTACTATGGGAAGACAAAATTTAAAATAGATGAATGCTTTTTGAAAGAACTTGATGATTTGAAACTTTTTTATGAACTCCACTAGTTGCATCAACTTTACATTGCTAATGGCATCCATTTTCCTAATTCCTTTGAACCAACATCAATTGAATCATCTAGTATTCTTACTTCATCATATGTTGATGACACAATATCATTTGGGGATGATAAGGGCTGATGCAAGAAGTTGTGTCCACAAAAAGCTCAAAAAGTGGAAGTGTTTTTGCTATTTTTTAGAATTTGTCACACTTGGACTGAAAATTTGAAGCACTTACACAATGGATTTTAAAAAAGTCAACAATATGAAATTTAGTATTTTGAATCTAGTTTCCAAATATGTAATTTATTCTAATACCCAGATGATAAAAATTAAATTTTAATAGGCATGTATAAAAACCACTTTTTAAAAGTCACTTTTTTTTACCATACCATGCACGTGTATGAACACCACTTTTTGACCTAAATAAAAGTATTTTTCTAATTCCTTTGGGAAAAAGTATGTAACAACACGAAGATTAATGAGGATATATTTTTTTACTTAATTGTTATTTTTAAAATCAACGTCTATGAACATAATTGGACCTGAACTAAACTTTTTTGATTTCTTTCATTGTGTAGAGAATTGTCTGAAGATTGATATATAATTTTTTTTTGCAAAAAAAAATAGAAAAAAAGTTATTAAAAAACAAAAAAGTTTGATATTTCAAGTTTATGGACTAGTTTGCTTAGAAATTAATTAAAAAATAGAAAACATAATCTAATCTTAACAAACATTATATATTTGGAAACTAGACATCGTGATCTATAATGACTTTTAATTTCATAGATTAATTGTGAAAAAAAGTCCATCAACTATATTACCAAAGTTGGACATTTCTCTTGAATCCGCCTTAGTTTTTTAGTTGCGGGTCAAAGGCTAAGGGTACTTGTTTTAAAACATGTACCTATTCTTTAAAGTTAGAATGGGTACTCATTTTAAAAATATCTATTTTTTAAAATTTCTTGAATAGGTACCCATTTTTAAAATTTTCTATTTTTCATTTTAGAACGGGTATCCGTTTCAAAAAATTTCTATTTTTGAAATTTTTTAGAATAGTACTTGCTTCAAAATGGGTACCCATTCTATTTTTAGAATGAGTATTCTATTTTTGAAATTTTTTAGAATGGGTACCCATTTAGGCTTGAGTTACCGTTCCAAAACGGGTACTCGTTTCATTTGATATTTTTTTTGGCCAAAACTTCCTCTCTTTGTGGAACCAACTTGCACTTACCCATAAGTGTATTTGAATGGTATGCATTGAGATCTCATATCCTTCATCTACTATTGTACCTAATGATGATTGTGTTGCCATAGTTTTGGCTCCTTGTGAGTTTGTGCAACAAGACATACATTGTCTTCTAAAGATGGCTACTTGGGATGAGTACTTTTGATGGACATTGCTGGTTTTTTGTTAAGTCCCACATTTCAAATTTGGGAGACACCATTGATTGCATATATCTTCTCTTTGATGGAGATTATCCTTCTTCAATTGTTGTGAGGTACACTTTGACCCTCTTGGTCTTTCTCTACATGATCATTCTTCGTAGTTTGACATGAGTGTGGATTATTTTAAAAAAACATTGGAGGAGGCATCCTCATTTTTAGAGGAGGTATCTTTTTCTTTGGATTGTTTTCTACAATCATTTCTAGGAGATTTTAAAGGGTCACCTCTTGCAGTGTGGCCTAGAATTCCTATTTGGAGTATGACACCTTTTGGCATCAATATTGAGACACTTGAGAATTCTTCAAATACATCACACATCATTCATCTTCCCTTATCTTCCTTTCAAGAATGGGAAGACATCCTACATACCATCTTGGTTTTTTTTCTTCCTAAGGGGAGGAATGTTGTTTGGAAGTTTTGGTTCATCTTCAACATTCAACATCGAGCATCTACCATCATTGCAAGAGACTTAACATTGAGGAGGAACTGCATGGTCTCTCTTCTTCTCTCTTATGGGGGGATATTTTTCCTCGCATGGGGTTTTTTCCTTCTCATTCTTCAGTGAGAGCATTTTGTTTTCATCTCTCTTTTGGGGAGGATTTTTGTCCCAGTAGGTTTTCTCCTTTTTGCCGTTTGTGAGAGATTTCATTTGTACATGGGTACCTAACATGACCTTGTATCCAAGATCCATCCTTGCAATTTTCATCATTTGCATAATAATCTACTCCCTAAGTTGCACTTAAGGGGGGGTGTTGGTGTAAATAGGTGTATTACCTAACTAGTTCATTAGTGGGTCTTATTTACATGTTAAGTTTACATAGGTCCTAAGAGGGAATCTTTATAGAAGGTGTTGGTTGTCTTTAGATCTTATCTTATCTTTTAAAATTTAATGTTTGTGTCCCAAGTCATTTAAAATTAGTTGTCTCATGACATAGGATTAAGAAAAATTTCATGATCTTGTCTAATCCTATGTCTCACCTTGGCTATATAACTAGGTGGTTTTATATGTAAATCATAACATGGATACGACACTAATGAATCATATAATTATAAGATATCATTTGCATCCTTTTATAGAATAGCATTATTCTCCCATAGTTGATCTCTCTTTTTCTTTCATGAAGTTCTTAGATCTTGGGTGGCTATAATCTTCAACCAAATTTGCATGTAGATTATTTTATACCAACTCTTACATGGTATCAAAGCTTCTAGTATTGTTTCTTGTTAATATTTCTTGAGAGACCTAGGTTTCAAATCTTAGTGGATCTTGAAAATTTGAGTATGCTCTTCTCTTGCATTGAATGATGACTTGTAGAATCATAAAAAAATAATATAAAAACTAGATTTGGGGTTTCCTCTTTGTGACTTTGTATTGTAGGTTTATTTTGGAACTTTTTGATGCAGATCGAAGCTCACCATTGAGTTCAAAGGGTCCAAAAAAGTCATTTTTTCCTTTTGTTTATGTTACCACTTTGTGACACCCCTCTTTTCTTGCACGACCCAATAGTAAAAATTGATCTGAGAGATCCCAAAATGGTTTACCATGCTCAAAAATATCTATGATAGATGCATTATCTCCTTGCCAAGTTGTACTAGAAAACCCATATTGCAAATGTGTTCAAAAGATGGATTTTTCCTTCTTTCTTTTTCTTCCTAGAGCCTTTTGGACTTTCAGGCCCCGAATGGATGCTAGGAATAAGGTACAAGTCAATATCTTTTCTTCAATTCTTCCTTCTTTTAATTATCTTCGATCCTTTTGGGTTTTCAGGCTTCATCTAGACTTTAGGACTAAGGTCTAAGTCCTTTCCCGATTCTTGATTTCCTTTCTTCTTTCTCTTTAAAGCCTTTCAAAACTGTGGGCCCCAATTAGATATTTGGATTAAGGTCCAATTCTGTTCCGATTTCCCAACTTCCTTATTTCCTCTTTCCTTTTCGCGTTCTATCCTTTTGAAACTTTCAATCCCAAACAAACTTTTGGATGAAGTCCAAAAGTATGTTTTCCTTTAGAGTTCCCATTTTCCCTTCTTGTTTCATCTAACTTTTAGGACCTGATCAGACATTTGCACTTTTAGTCTAAATCTCCATTTTCCTTTTTCATTTCCAACTCCCGTTCCTTTTTTTCTTCTATGGCCCTTTCAAACTTTCATAGCTTGGCCACACTTTTGAACCTTTTATCAAAATGTCCAAGTTCGTTTTCCATCTTTAGCCTTGAATTTTTCCTATTTTAGAACTTTAGACCTTTTTCGAATCGTTTGGACCCAAGTCAAAAGGTCCAAATTCGATTTCCATTTCCGCTACCACCATCTTTTGTCCCCTTTCTCTTTTTGGTTCCATAATTATGCAAGTAATATTTTATTGAAGAAATCTCAAGGTGTAGGATCACAGAAAGAGTGGCACCTTGTTGGATCTTACTGATATGTGCTTGTCATTGATGTCAACACTATTGGCCTTTAAGACATTAGAAGCTGTATATGTCGAGGATATTGAGAAAATTGTAATGAAATAAGTTGTAGGTTGTCAGTGATGCAGTGAAGTTCAATCTGTTGGTTAGCTCAATATGTTGATGATCAAAGGTTTTGGATTAAAGGGTTTGTTGTCAAATATATCTAGTTTATCCACGTTAAGTTTCTGAGATCTGCTTGAAGATTTGATCGAGTTATGAGTAGTTGTGTTTTGACAATTATTTTGTTGCTTCAGTTGATGTTCCTGAATGAAGATAATGTGATTCTAGTAAGTTCAGTTGTTACAGATGCTTCTCTAGTGATTCATGATGTTTGTGGATGTTTCTAGATCGTGTTCTATCAGTGTTGCATGCCCGCATTGATTGTTGTGCTCACGATTGGTGATTTTCTCTTGCGTGTTCATGTTTTTCATGTTCATGGCTGACAAGGTGATGGTAATGTGTTGTGGATCTTTGAGGAATAATTTTTGAAGGTGTTTCATGTTTGAGGATTTTTTTTTGGGTCTTCATTATGTTGTGGCCGATATTGGTTGATTCACATTGAAATTTATTTATTGTTTTGGGCTGACAGTTTGCATATGTTTATTATTTTGTTGAAGTTGACATGTAGCAATGTAATCTCTTGTTGCAGATATATATAAGCGATCGTTATTCCATTTGAAGGCATGCGTGTGTGATATTTGTGAATAATGTCTTAATCATTCAAAGGTAGAAGCAAAGTGTGAAGAAGAGTGAGAAGAGTGTGAAGAAGTGTTCATGTGCTTAACTGAAACTGTAATCAGGCATTAGCAAATGCTATTTTCTCAGTTCAAAATCCTGCGGATGTAATCTGAATGTTTCTGTAAGATAGTGTGTCTTCCTTTCGGTAGTAAGCCTTGTTGTTTTTGAGCAGTGAGCTCTAGGTAGTGTTACTGAATGCATGTGCATTCCCCATTTATTCTTCTTTATACTTTTAACATGGTATAATCTTGTGGACTGACCTCCACCGTGGTTTTTTCCCTAACAGGGTTTCCACATAAAAAATCTTGGTGTTATGTGTGTTTCTGATGTGTTGATGAATTATGCTTTCATGGTTATTAATCAAATTTGAGAATAAGGTTAATAAGTTTAATAAGTTTAAATTTTTGTGACAACTAATTCACCCCCCCTCTCAGTTGTCTACCCTTGTGTTGCCAACACACCTGTCATGGGTTCTGCAAGTCCACCAAATCATTTTCACTATAGAAAGATTTAATTGTGGGGGTACAGAAAGGTTGCTACATGGAGGAAGGTAATCGGTTGCACTCTCCCATAAGATTTTTAAATAATTCCACTTTTTAGCTGTAAAGGTGTGGTAAGAGTGAGACATGTGGCGGTATTTGGTTAATTCCACTTTCCCATAGGATTTTTAAAAGAGCACTTGATTGTGTTGTGGAAATACGAGAGGGAGACACATGCCATGACTTCCATGAGCCCATAGAATTATTGAGCAAGATTATTTTCTAAACACGAAAGGGTGAAAAAGGTGACATCTATCATCTCATTATTTGGTTTTCGTATGTCCATATAATTATTGTGGAGAGTCCCTTTTCCAAGTGCAGAGGTGTAGGGAGTTTACCACTTGGAAATATTTGTACATTTTTGTGGGTCCACAAGATTTTCAATGTAGGCCTAGTTTCTGATGGCAGCATTGCAGAAAGAGGACACGTGGATTATTGTTTCCACGGGTCCGTAGATTCTTTGTGGTGGGCCTAATTTCAAACAACAAAAGAGTGAGAGAGTGACATGTGTTTGAAGATGTCATCGTATCTTTTCAATGACTTTTCTCGAAGGTTCTTTTCTGATGATGCATATAGTTTGAATTCAACACGATGCTTCCTCATTGGCAAAGAATTTTTAAAGATTTTCAAAGGTGATCAAGGAAATGTAAGGTACTTTTTGACATACCTTCAAATGAAGGTACCTTCGTTTGAAGAAAAAACTTTGAACGAAGGTGTTTTTATGTTTTTACTTGCATCCAAGATCAAAAAGTTGATGTCCCAAGTTTGGGACCCATTATTGTGGGATGAACCCTAGGTGAAAGTTTGGCTAACCTCCTAAACAATAATGGGTCCCAAAATTATAAAATAACTTTGTACCCAACTAGAAAATAGTCATGGATTTTATTTTGCATATGCATAGATTTTCTACCTGTCATTTTCTTTCACTAATATCTTTCAAATTAGTTTAACTTGCTCCTCCAATTCCATCAAAATTTTTGGCCTAAGGCTAATCCTATCTTCCAAATTATCTCAACTTATAGGAGTTTGAAACTTCCTACCATATAATGCTTCAAATGGAGCTATCCTTAGAGTAGAGTGATAGGAATATATTCTAACACCTAATTCACTTTTGCAATCTCATCAATTTTTGGATGGTAAGTTGAGCTTATATTCAATTGTGTTCCGAGTTCTCAAAATAAGGTTTTACAAAACCTCAGAGTCATTTGTGCAACCCTATACATAAATATTTTCTCAAGAACCCCATGACGCCTGAAAATTTCTTGCACTAACATTTTTTCTAAAATAGGAGCTCCATCCTTCAAATTTTCCATTATAAAATGTGCAACCTTAGTGAGTTTATCAACCACTACAAGAATCATATCATGATAGTTTCTAGACATACACAAACCTTGGATGAAGTCCATACTTGTTACTTGACATTTCTAGCCTAGAATGTCATGGGGTTGCAACAATCCAATAGGGTGCACATGTTCAACTTTAACCCTATGACATTCCAAACATCTAGCCACAAAATTGGCTATGTCTTGCTCCCTCCCTCTCTAAAGATACAGTAGCTTTATGTTTGCTAACAACTTGGTTACTCAAGGGTGTCCTGAATAGGGTGTACAATGTGATTCCCTTAACACTTTAGCTTACAAATGTACTTGATTTGGAACACATATTCTACCCTTGAACCTCAATAAACCATTAAATTAAAATTGCAAACCATCATATATGAAATCTTGAGGGTTTTCTGCAAGTTCCTCCCTTGATTATAATACTCATCTCCTTCTAAGCATTTAATAATCTTATCTTTAAAAGTTGTATTGATAGTCATCATAGTTGCAAGATGTCGCTGACAACTAATAACATCAACCACTTTATTTTACTTGTCTTTTATGTATTTGATATTAAAATCATAATAAAAAAAGAGTTCTAACCAACATCTCTGACATGCTTTTAGATTGGGTTGGTTGAAGATATACTTGAGTCATTGATTATTAGTCCTTAACTTGAATTATTTTTTGAGTAGATAATGACTCTAAACCTGAAGAGAATGAACTATTGCTGCTAATTCTAAGTTGTGTAGGGCATTATTTGCTTCATATGGATGAAGGTTTTTGAATTCATATGCTATTACTTGACCTTCCTACATAAGTAATCCCCCTAATCACTCTTTTGATGTATTTGTTGTAACAACAAAATGACCCTTAGGGTATGGAACTCTTAAAATCAAAGACAAGGCCAATATTTCCTTTAGAATTTTGAAGGCTTCTTCACATTTATCAATCCACTCAAATTGATGTCCCTTTCTTTGAAGTGACATGATGGGGTTGAAAATTTGGAAAAGATCAAAATGAACTTCCTATAGTACCATTCTAGTCCCATAAAACTTCTTACTTTGTGGACATTCTTTTCCATTGACCAATCTAGAATTAATTTTATCTTAGTAGTATCAACTAAAATGACTTTCATTGAGATAACATGGCCCAAATACTATACTTTTTGAAAAAAGCACAATTGGATAATTTTCCATAAAGTTTATGCTCCATTAGACATTAAAGTACCAACTTCAGATGATACCTATGCTCCTCTTCACCCCTTGAGTAGATTAAAATATCATCTAAAAATAAAAGAACACATTTATCTAATAGATCCTTGAATATGATTTTCATCAGGTTGATGAAAGCGAATGGGGCATTGGCTAAGCCAAAAGGTAGAATTGTAAATTCATAATGGCCATACCTGAATCTGAAAGTTTCTTTGGGGATATCCTCCTTTTTTATTCTTAGTTGATGATATTTGGCTCTCAGATCGATCTTTAAAAATATCATAGCTTAAAACATTTGATTGAAAATACCATCAATATGAGGTAGACAATATTTGTTCTTAACATTGGATTTATTTAATATCCTATAATCAATGCAAAGTTGTAAGTTACCATCCTTCTTAACAAAGATAATAGGTGCTCCCCAAGGTGATACACTTGGCCTGATTAAATTTTTTAAGAGATATTTTAGTTGAGCTTTCAATTCTTCCAATTATGTAGTGGTTATTTTGTATGGAGCTTTAAACTGAGATTTTGATTATAGAATTATGTCTATAGAGAAATCAAATTCTCTTCTTGAAGGTAAGCCTAACAACTCTTCTAAAAAGATATCTTGAAATTCACATATAAAAAGGTACTTTTGAAAGGTAGGCTCTTCTTGATCTCCTAATTAATTGACCTTGATAACATAAAACTAACAACTTTTTCTCTTTACCTTCTTGAGTTTCATTGTCGGAGATTTTCCTTATTTGGATGTCACATTTTACTCCTTAAACATAGACCCAAGTTCTTAGGTCATCTAAACACTCTATTTGTGAAATAATCTACTCTTTCCCTATGTCTCCATAACCAATTCATTTTAAGAATTACGTTATAGGATCTTAGAGGTGCTACATACATGTTGACCTCAGTGAAAAAAGTAGATAATTTCAACTCAAATTCATACATACATTGATCTACCTTAGCTTTAACTTGATTTGCATACTAAATTAACCAAGAGTTGGCCATGTAATCCACTCTTCTAGAAATACTATTGAGAAACATTGTAGCAACCAAACATTCAATGGATCCTATATCTATTAAAATGGAAACAAGATGTCCAAAGAGTGTACTTGAAGTTTCAATAGGAGAGATTTAGAAATTATCTTGGTGATTGTCTACTATGGCATGGATCCTTTGTTGAAAGAATATTTGCTAAGAAGGCAATGTATTGTTTTTAAAATTGTTTCCTTGAGGTCACTTGGGACACTTATTAGCGTATTGGTCACCTCCAAAAGTGAAACATCCTCTTGGTGGTCCTCTTTTATTTCGTGTTTGATCCTTTGACCCACCATTCTTCCCTTTTTGCTCATTTTCTCTTTTTCTAAAGCTAGAGCTATTTTTATTCCTATAATTCCTATCATGAAACCTTTGTTTGGATTGTTGGTTCCAATAATTCTTTTTGAAGAATTTAAAATCCTTACTTTCTCTAAACCTCTTTTTAAATCTCTCTATACATTGCAGTGGTTTTGAGCTTATTCACTTGCTTATAGCTTTCTCGAACACTTGATCCATTGTTGAAGGTCCATGGACATCCACTTCTCCACCTATTTGTGGATTTAACCTTGTTATGAACTTCCTTATCCAAAACCACCCATCCTTTTGATATTGGGAAAATATTTCAATAGTCTTGTAAAATTATCCCTTTATTTAGTCATAGAAAAGTCTCCTTGCCTAATATTTTGAAAGTTCATCAACTTGTGGCCAAAGTAGAGTTGGGGTAACCACCTTTGCCTAAACAAGATCACAAAATGGTCCTACGTACCAATGGTGGAATCCAAATTCATCTTAGTTCACCCACCAAGTTGAAGTTTCCTAATAGTTGACACACTCCCCAAATCGCCTTTGTAACCTTAGATTAGTTTTGGATCTTAAAGTATTTCTCCATCTCATTCAACCAAGATTCAACTTCGTCCCCCAAAACAGTCTCACCAAATTTTGGTGGATTGATTTTATTCATACTTCTTGCCAATTCAAAGGAAAAATGTGACCTAATATCCTCTCTCCTTTCCACACATTCATTAATGGTTTGGCCAAGTAGGTTTGCATCGAAATTCAAGCTCACACTCGAATTATGGTTATTCCCTTCCTCTTCAACTTCTTTCCTCTAGGGCTCTCAGACTTCTTGCTTAAGAGCTAGAATCCTTTCTCTAGTGTCATTTACGGATGTGATAATCTAGTCTACTTTAGCTACATAATCTCGTGCAACAACTTCATATTCATTCACACTCACCCCAAGGTTGGTCCTTGTTCACACCATCTTGATCTTGGTACATTAGGATGATGTTACATTAGGTCTTGCATTGCTAAGATAAATTTATTGTTTGAAGAAAAATTATTGACAAAGTTACTATATATTTTCTTTAATTCATTTTCAAACAACACACCAATCAATAGATAGCATAGAAACACACAAACACACACATTTCATATCCTTATTTAAAATAGATGATCTCTTTATATCTAGGGATCTCTGAGTTACAATAACTTTTTCACTACTGAGGTCTATCAGATAAGTGGACCTCAAGTTTTTCTTCTTCATCAAAGTCTAGTAATACAAATTTTGAGGGAGGATGTACACATAGGTAGTTTGTTATCACTTCTTTACTTATATTTGTTGTGTTGCAACCAATCCTAAAAGGCATGTCATGTATCATAGAAGGTTTTAAAATCTTGATATTATTTTTGAATTTAGACACCACTTGTTTTCCTTTTGAGAAATTTTATATGGTCTAGGGATATTGCCAAGGTTTCAATATTAGATAATCACAATTCTTCCAACAAGGATGGTTTTGGATTTTTTGGTCTCCTTAGTATTGTTCTTATTATTCATTTTCTTGGCATACTTTCAAGTCCTATTTCTTGTCATGTTTGGTTCAAGAAGAAAATAGTCTATTAGTTGACATTTTTCCTTGCAAAAGTTTGCAGTGAGCTTGTAGGTCCTAGTGTTGAACCCAAAGCTCTGATACCACATGTAATGAACTACCATTCATTAAATAATATTTCTATCAAATTTACTCTCTCTATATATATATATTTATTTATATTTTAAAAAGATAAGAATAATGACATGTTCAAAATAAATATTTAATAACATCTCTAAACATTAACAAGTATGCATCATCATGAATTCATAAAGAAAACATTTCCTTTCAATTATACTCATCATATATTTACATTCATATAGAACTTATATATAGAATGATATAAGTGTGTGTGTGTGTATGAATAGAAAAAACAATACATATCTACTTGGGCGAATAAGTTTTATATGAACAAGAAAAACAATAGATATCTATTTGGGAAAAAGAGTTCAACTTAGAACTTTGGTGTCCACCAAATACTGTCTTTATATAGTAAAATTCACAATCTCATCATTATGATTCTAAATAAATGTTTACATTTATGGATTTGGTTACTTCATAAAACTATAAAATTATTGTAGTTTAAACATTTACTACTATCCAATCGATTATACTAGTATTTGGCGTCCTCTACAATCAGTTGTGCTTACAATGTATGTATGCCTATGTATACATTTTCTTAAAATAATACATACATACTATATAATACATATGGAAATGAGTTCTTATAGTAGGGTAATAGTTGAAAGTGTTCATAAAAAGATTTATTTCCCTAAAGGAAATACTATGTGATACCTTATATCCATTTTCCAAATGTAGAGTATTCTTCACAACAATTTCACATGAATTTCTTAAGCCAAGAAAATATAAAAGAAAGTATCCATCTGACTTGCTGAAAATTACTTCACCCTAATTTTTCTTTTCCTCTCCCTGTCTTTCATTTGCAAAACCCCTAGTAGATCCCAACAAAATGTCATGTTGCTCTTTCCCTCATATTTTCCTAATGAATTATTTTCACACTCTATTATTGTGCCACTTGATGAATGCCATAATTGTCTCATTCTCCACTTGATTGTAGTTATTCCCACTATTGCTTCTTTTTTTCTCCCTCCCTCCATGCCAGACAAATAACCAATGGTGTGGTGGTGAGATAAGAGGAGTTTAATTAATTTTCAGCTACTTTACCATAAAGTTTCCACATTTTAGTGACATGTTCATTTAAGTATTTAAAATTTATTTATTTTTAATTTAAAAATATTCTCTAACAATTAAAACTTATTTTTTAATTCTTTACATGGAAAAACAACCTCTTACTTAGAGAATAGATTTCTCTCTTTCTCACACCACCAAGTTAGTGAGCAAGGAGTAGGGTGAACACAAAAATAACATCTAGGAGAGTACAATCAAGCATCAATCATACTAAATCCATTATAAAAAAGTAATCAAGTATAAGAAAACTTTTGTCAATTAAACTAAAAATTCCAACATAATTACCTTTGCATGAACCAACATGGACTAACACTCTTACAATGAATTGACACCTCTAAATACACACAAAACCTCACGCGCGTGTGTGTGTTTATTTTTTCTCCAAAAATATGATATGTTTTTTGGCCACCTTGATCTACATTCATTTGTTTGATGATATGTGCGTGTGTGTGGGGGGGGGGGTGTTGGCATGGGTGCATGTGTGTGAGTGTGGGCATGCATGTGTGTTTATTTTTTCTCCAAAGAAATGGTATGTTTGTTGTCCACCTCGATTTTCATTCGTCTCTCTGATGATATTCCCCCTTCTCAACTAGGAGAGGAACTAAATTGTCCTACATATACCTCATTATCCACAAAGTAGTTATTCTATTAGCCAAATTTATACCAATTTAACCAATAACAAGATTAATAATCAAATGATCAAATTAATGATGAAGTAAAATCATATCAATTTCTCATGTCATTGAAAATAGTATCTATATTTAATATGCACTTGAATATATATACATTGGAATGATCTAAACATGGAAACTATATTCTATTCCAAAAATCATCGAGAAAAACACAATTAAACACAATTTTAATTGCATAATATAAAAAAAAAGTAATGTAAATATAATGTGACTTAATTGTTTAAAAATGGGGTATGACATTTCACATCTAGACAAAGATCCTTGGAATCCCATCTATATTTAGATAAAGCCTTTTTACATTCATCCACATAGTCAACAACCTTTTTACATTAGTGTATGGTTTGATTTGTTTTTTTATCAATTTCTATAATAGGTGGAATCTCTCACCTTACTCAAGTTTCTTTTCTTTACAACTATTTGTAACATCAGCCCCAACGAGAGGAAGAATTTTTGCACAATTTTTTTTTTTTTTGTTATCATCATATGAAGGAATACATGAAATTGAATTAACAATAAAACAAAAGAAAGAGAAATCAACATTTTCTTCTTAATCATCATGTCAATATACGTCTTACAAATAAACGCTTACCTCAATAATGAATAGAAGATTGCTGCCATTAATGAAGTGCACATACCTTAAATGTTTTACGACTCATGAAGGCTCCATGTCCATGGTTTGCTCTAGAGTATGGTGGGGTGAAAAATGATCCCAACCAAGTGGATTCAAACCCTATCCACCCCTCCAAGCGGATTATGTGGCCCGTGGTGAGAGAGAGTTGTCCTCTTAGACTCGTAAGCAATGTGTAGAATATCTTCCTAGTGACCAATTCTCAAGGTGTACCTACCCATGGTAGATGTAAGATACTATTTCCCTACAGTTATAAGGTTACAAGGTGATTAATACATTACTTGCTTGAGCTTTTTAGGAACTTTCTTCCTTGCAATCCATTAGACGACTAAGAAATAAGGTTATCCATATCTGACATAGAATGCTCCTTGACTACTATCCATCTCAAGTAAGTACATCCCCTAGACACTTGTCAATCTCAAGCATTAAGGTACTGCTCCTTGACTACTATCCATCTTGAGCAAGTACTGCCCCTAGAAACCTATCAATCTCAAGCTTACAAGTTTTTCTCCTTGACTTTTGTCCATCTCGAGCAAGTACTGCCCCTAGACACCTGTCAATCTTGAGAAAGAAAGTACCGCTCCTTGACTTCTGTCCATCTCGAGCAAGTACTACCCCTAGACACCTGTCAATCTTGAGCTCAAAAGTACTACACCTTGACTTCTCTTAGCACTATGATTGGAAGATAGGTCCCTAGCATGAGTAAGCAAGTTCCCAACTTATTTGCAGCCATGAATGGTGTTACTAAACATGTAATAAGGAAGCATTACACACTCATAGACCCCTTCTGAATGGGGTAGAGGTAAATAACCGACCCCTTGATAATTGTGGTTGATTCCCATCTTATTTTCAATCTCTCTCTATATATATTTTCTAGAAATTTACTTGCAAGGACTATTTTCTCATTACATAACAAAAAGTGCCTAATATTTACTTTTGACTGTTCTAGTAGCCAACTAAATATAATAGAAATTAGCCTTAAGATTAGTCTTGGCTGTCCTTGCAACCCATAATAATTCATAGCCGTAATGTGCAGATTTAACATTCTTTGAGTGCATTAGTGACATTAATATAGGCAGGTAATTCTTAATTTGTTGAGCAACAACCTAACCTCACCGTTTTCTTGTCCTTCTTTCTTGGATTATAAGAAATTACAAAAAAAAAGGGTAGATAAAGGAAAAATTAAATTGTATAGCTGGCAGCTGTGGTGATACAATGAGTAGCACCAATATCGCTCCTCTCGTGGCTTCGGTTAAAGGTTCCATTTTTTCTACATTGTTATCTATGTTTTCTTATTCCTTCTTGCTAATATTAACAATGCATGATTATTTAGTTAGCAACAAATGACTTTTGTTTTAATAAGAATTACACGAATAATATTATGGTAGTTGTTATGGTTCAATCAAATAGACAATGGATATTTTAGAGAGAGTTTCTAATGGACTCTAGCAAGTAAGAAGGGTGAACATAGGTAGATTCTAACAATATGACTCCATATGACATGGTAGTAGGACAACCCCTTCTACCCAATCTCAAACTCATTTATTCATAGCACCATATTTAGACAACATAGAAATTAAGGTTTAAGAACCTAAGATTTGAGGCATAAATTCAAATTATCACCTTCAATTACAACTAGATTATGAATCTTGGGTTTTGGAGTGGGTGAGGTGCCATCTGCAATATTGAAATGAAAGGTTTTGTAATATAGATAAAAAATATACTTCAAGACACTCTTAAAATTGGGGTTTGAAATCATCCTCCAAATTTCTATTACTAATACAAGCTTCTATAAACTTATTTTGAACCCATTATAACCCAAAAGAGTGGTTGAGTGTGATCTAGAACATAACAACAATATGAGGTACGTAGAAAGCCATTTCCACTAAATAATTTTAGACACTAACCACAGTTTATAAATAATAAGCATTATATGACTGCAACTAGCTTATGGAAAGATAACTTAGAGGAAATGAATTATTTATTTTGTTATTGCATAGATCATTTGTAGCTTTGGAATGATTTTTAAAACAACAAGGAGGATTATAATCTAGACAACATTGCAACCCAAAGAAATGCAGCAAACAGTATCAGAACCTGGATTAGAGGCGCCCAAATGAATGGTGTCTGAAGTAGCAAGGTAATCTGCCCTTCACACGTCCTAGGCAAGTTGTTCACCTCTCTATTATTCCTCCAATCTCTTGTTCTCTACTCTCCTTCTCTTTTTACCTCCTTTCTCTCTTCTTCTCAAGCTCTAGCATCCATTTTTAGGGGGTTTGAAGATTATTAATAGCCAATTTGACTCCATTCCTTGTCCTGCAAAAAGGGGCTGGCATTGGACTGATGTGCCATGCCCATTAATGGCGTTTCCGGTCCTTCTCCTCTCTTCCACGCTTGCAACCATTCCTCTTTAATCCTACCTGTCTCCTGGCCGTGGAGTGGAGGTTGCGCCATTAATCTGTTTCTTGTGCACAAAGCCCTTATTCTTGTGCATTGTTTTTTTTCTCCTTTCATTTTATTTTATTTTCTTTGCCTCATGTGGTTTGATGTTTTTTATTTAATTGCTTCTCCTTATTAATATTGAGGTAGATGGTAAGTTTTATTTATTTGTTTGCTGTAATTTTCTTTTATTTTAATATTTCATAACTATATAATTTATTATTTACTTACTTATTTTAACTTTTGTTTATTAATTTATTTATTATATATATTTTAAATTTTGTTTATCTATTTACCATTCTTGATAAATTTTAACCTTATTCGATATTTTTAATTGATCCGAATGAATCAAACTATTTGATGACTTCTCCTAGCCGGACGGATGACTATGATAACTTATTAGACGACTAAGGCCCTAGGCTTAAATGAACTTCAAGTTGTCATAAATTTATAGGCAAGATCTTGGCACTAGAATGACATTACGAATTGATTGTCTCTCATCCCACTGGACCACAAAATCCACCTCATCATGCACCCCGAGTGCTGTAACCAATGACAAACCTCACACAGTCAAACAACCAAGTTATTAGTCTGAGTTAGCTTAGACAATTTAATGCATCAAATTTAAAATAACATAATAAGATTAATAACCACATCCATTAACATTAACATTGATTTTCACAATTAACACACACACACATTTATATATATGTCCACATAATAAAATATGAAAATCCACCCCTAGTCCAAATTACATCGGGGCTAGGGGTCATGCAAAAGATTTAAGTAAGGTATCTAGGGGATATGACATACTCCCCCCCTTAGGAATAAGCCGGCCTGAATTAATTAAACAAGTATGGATATTCAACTTTTATTACATTTTCATCTTCCCAAGTAGCCCCTTGTTCCCCCTATTGGTCTCATAGGACCTTAACTTGTTGGATAGTTCTGTTGTGCAACTGTAGGTTGCACCTATCTATGATTGCGAGTGGTTCGAGGTGGATATCTCCAATGTCTTCCACCTGTAGTGCCTGCCAATCAATTACATGTGTGGGGTCAACAATATATTTCTTAAGTAATGATACATGGAATACATTATGAATGCAAGAGAGAGACGACGGAAGAGCCAGTCGGTAAGCTACACGACTGATTTTCTCAAGGATCTCGAATGGCCCTATGTATCGTGGAGCTAATTTAGTAGCCAAACTTTATTGCGCTTTTATGTGGTCTAACATGCAAGAACACCTCTTCACCTACTAAAAAATCCCTCGGTGTCTGCTTGACATCTACATAACTTTTTTGATGATATGAAGCCTCTTTCAATCTTTCCCTTATAATTTTCACTTGATTGTCATATTCTTGATGAAGTTCTGCCCAATAGTTACACGGTTTTCTAAACTATCCCATCCTATAGGAATTATGCACTTTCTGCCATACAAAGCTTCAAATGGGGCAATTTGGATGGAGGAATGATATTAATTATATTATGAAAATTCTATTAACGGTAGATACTCCTCCCACTTAGTGGGTTGATCCATGACATACATTCTGAGCATGTCTTCCATAACCTGGTTAACTCTTTCAGTTTGACCATTTGTTGTAGGGTGGTAAGCAGTGCTAAAATTGAGTTTGGTTCCTAATGTGGTCATAAGAGAGGTCCAAAACCTGAAAGTAAACAACTTATCTCTGTCAGAAATGATTACCTCAAGCATCCCATGTAGTCTAATGACTTCCTTTATGAACATTTTAGCCAAAAGTGGGGCATCATCCTTCACATTGCCTAGTATGAAGTGTGCTAATTTGGTTAGCTTATCGACCACCACTAAAATACTGTCATGTTGATTCTGAGTTTTGGGCAATCCTATCATGAAATCCATGGAAATTACTGACACTTATGATGTGGTAGGTCATGGGGATAGAGTGTTCCTGTAGGATGATAGTGTTATGCTTTAACTTGTTGGCATTCAAGACACTTGGTGACATAACTAGCTATTTGCTTTTTCATTCCTGGCCAAAAGTAATGAGTTTTTAAGTCTACATACATTTTAGTCACCCCAGGATGTGCTTGATAAGGCACATTATGGCTTTCTATGAGAATTTTCAATCTTAATCCTCCCTCTTCAGGAACATAAATTAGATTCAAATAGCGAAGGACCCCATCATTTCCCACATGGTACTCGGCTGGACTAATTCTTCGCTACATTTCTAACCTCATTTGCTTACAAAAGGGGTCTTGTTCCTGCATTAGCTTGATCTTTTTAGGAAATTCAACCTTTAGTTGAGAGATTGTGGCTAGTTTAGCCCTTCTACTTAAGGCATTTGCAACCCGGTTTTCTTTTCCCTTAACATATGAGATATCTATCTCATAGTTGCTTAAGAATTCCAACCACCTTCTTTGACGTGCATTCAAATTGGGTTGGGTGAACAAATATTGGAATCCTTTGTGGTCGATATTCAACTTGAAGGGTCTTCCTACCAAATAGTGTTTCCATACCTTCAAAGCATGCACGATTGCTGCCAGCTCCAAGTCATGGGTGGGGTAGTTGAGTTTGTGATCCTTCAGTTTCCTAGACTTGAAGGCAATCACTCATCCATTTTGCATTAGTACTCCACCTATCCCATCCAAAGATGCATCTATCCATACTACAAATTCTTTTTTTGGATTAGGCACTTGCAAGATTGGTGCAGTGGTAAGAGCTTCCTTCAACTTTTGGAAAGCACTATCACATTTTTCTGTCCATTCAAACTTCTTTCCCTTTTGCTGAAGGGAGGTTATGGGGTTAGCTATTTTGGATAAGTTCTTTACAAACTGTCGGTAATATCCTACCAAACCCATAAAGCTCCTTACTTCAGCCACATTCTTAGGAATAGGCCATTCTACAATGGCTTGTATCTTGGCTAGATCCACAACAATTCCTTGAGCTGATATAATATGTCTGAGATAATGCACCTTAGGCTAAAAGAAAGAACACTTGGACAATTTCCCATACAATTTATGATCTCTCAACCTTTGCAAAACTATTCTTAAATGCTCCTCATGCTCTTGCAGATTTTTAGAGTAGATTAGTATGTCATCCAAAAATACTAGAACAAATTTGTCCAAGTAGTTGTGGAAAACATGGTTCATAAGACTCATGAAAGTAGAGGGGGCCTTTGTTAGGCCAAAAGGTACCACCAAGAACTCATAATGGCCATACCTGGTTTTGAATGTTATCTTTGGAATATCTTCTTCCCTAATTCTTAACTGGTGATAACCTGACCTTAAGTCTATTTTGGAAAAGATAGCAACCCCCTTCATTTGATCAAACAAGTCATCAATTATGGGTAGTGGATATCTATTTCGAATGGTTACCTTGTTCAACATCCAGTAATCTATACACAACTTCAATGTTACATCCTTCTTCTTAATAAACAACACTAGAGCTCCCCAAGGGGACACACTAGGACAAACCAAACCTTTCTCCATTAGATCTTGCAGTTGCATCTTAAGCTCTTGTAATTCAATAGTGTTCATTCTATAGGGAGCTTTTGAGATAGGCTCTGCCCCTGGAACCAGATCTATTATGAAATCCATCCGTCACTTAGGAGGCAATCCTAGCAATTCCTCCGGAAAGACATCACGATACTCCTGGAGGATGGGATGGTCTTCAATGCTAGGTATGAGATCATCATTACCCTCTTCTATCTTTACTAGATAAATTTTTCTTCCCTTTCTTGCTGCCCTTTTTACTTGCATAGCTGAGATTGTTCTTACCACTATTGGCCCGTGGATTCCTTGAAGAACCACTGACATCCCTTGGTTGTCTAGACATTCAATCCTCTTGTTGTAGCAATCCAACTTGGCTTTGTGCTTCTGGAACCAATCCATCCCAAGGATTAGGTCGTAGGACCCTAATGGAGTGACTCATAGATCCACCTTGGTCTTTATAATCCCTAGGTCAATTTCAGCTCCACACAAGCAATATTTGATCTTTTGTGTCTTACCCGACCCAAACTCAACCTCCATCTCCTCTTGACTAAGACTCTTATGATCAATTTTACATTTTTGAATTACATTGGAGGAAATAAAACTGTCAGTGGCTCCTTAGTTTTCCAAAATAGAAATAGGTTGGCTGATAAGTGTACTTTGAAGTTTTATCAGTGGGGCATGCTTATCTGCTTGGTGATTATCCACAGCTGCATAAATTTGGGCGGTGGGATTGGTGGTTTTGTTTGGATTCTTGGGACACATACTCATATAATGGTCGCCTCCACACATCCAACATCCATTCACTGGTCCTTTTCAGCCTTCCTTGTCTCTTGAGGAATCACCTTGTGTCACTTGCCTGGATGACTTTTTTCTTTTATCTCCTTTCTCTTTTGACCTTCTGACCCACAGTTCTCCCTATAGTTTCGGCCCCTCTTAAACTATTGAGAAGCCTTTCCTTTGGACTTAACCTCCTGATTATCCTTCTGTTTATTTTTTGAGTAACTGGAGGAATGATTCTTTGGTTTGTGTTCTTGCTTGCTCTTATGATTTTCTTCAGCGACCAAAGCTACCTCCACAGCCTGATTTAAATTTTTCGGTTGAGTGAGCTTGGTTGTATATATAATATTCTTATTTAGTCCCAAGATAAATTTGTTCACACGGTCCTCTTCTTCCTTCATATAAGGAACATGACGAAGTAAGCTCATGAATTTGGACTTATACTCGGCTACTGACATTACCCCTTGGCACAGTGTATGGAATTCAGTCATCTTTTGGTCTTGATGATGAGCAGACAGGTAATCCTTGTGAAACCGATTGGTGAACTTGTCCCAAGTTAGTTGAGTGATGTCATAGTTTTTTATTTCTGCCAAGTGATCCCACCATAGTGAGGCTTCTCCTTCTAGATGATAGATGGCAATCCTAGCCTTAGTATTGGTACTTAGTTCCATCAACCCTAAATATTTGTTCATTCCTATGAGCCATGCCTCAGCAACATCCCCACCTCCAGTCCTGTCAAACTTAGGGGCTTGCATTTTCTTTAATTCTCAAATCAACGGGTCCTTTCCCACTCCCTATTGCGGCTCTTGCAGAGAGTGACTATAGATGGGAATTCTAGAGCTGCTCTCATGTTCATGGCTTATGTGCACATCGTGTTCCCTATCCGTCTCTTCAGTTCCTATGCTAGTATTGTGATTAGTTCCTTGCACACTCTTTTTTCCTTGTTAGATCCTCAATTTTCTACTCCTGGGCTACTATTTTTGCACGAAGAGCATTCAATTCCGCCTGTAACTCTTTAGGTATGCTAGGAGGTGGCACACCCCTACTTGCTCGTAACATTTCAACGAGGCTAGGGCTCGTTCCCCTCCTTAAATTTCTCCCCATTGAATTAAATTGATTCTGCGAGATAAAAGAGAGTGTTATTGAAGTTTTTTTTTATTGTTTTGTTTTAAATCTTGCCTTTATCAAATTTAGAATTATGGAGAAATTCACACATCACATATGATTCTCAACCTAAAAGAAAGAAAATCCATTCCAATTTCTCAAATATAATATAACACATTATATATATATATATATATCTTCATATTGTCATTAATACTTGGTAGGCTTTTTTTTTTAACATAAGGGAGACAATGTTTATTTAGTACTAGTTCATTGTCTTGTACATAGTTCTAGTTACAAAGTAGGATTCTACTTCTCTTCGAGTTCTTCCTCCTCGGAGGTTCCCACAGTTACAGACATATAAGCGTGGACACGATTGTATTATGCAATTGCTTCCTTAGAGAGGATTGGAGCATTGTGTCCACAACCAAAAGGAAAATCCCTAATAGCCGAGGGCTTGGTTTTTGGGTTTGGTTGTGGGCATCCCTTTGGTGGTTCATGACTATCGTTTGGTTTGGCCATTTGGTTTCCTTTTTGGATTTTCAATCACTTAACAGTCTCTGCCAATGGCTCTATGTCGAACATGGTTTCGGTTTTAGTATTTGACCCTACTGTAATTGGGGCTTTGGATCCTTCTGGTTCCTTTTGTCGGGGATGTTTTCCTAAGACCTTCTTTCCTTTTCCTTTCTTTCCACGACCCATGACTGCCAATACCAAACATTCATATTAGTGCAACAAAAGAGTGAGCACCTAGGTCCTAGAGTCGAGTTCTAAGCTCTGATACCTATGTAACATCAGCCCCAATGAGAGGAAGAATTTCTGCACAATTTTTTTTTATCATTATATGAAGGAATACATGAAATTGAATTAACAATAAAACAAAAGAAAGAGAAATAAACATTTTCTTCTTAATCATCATGTCAATATACGTCTTACAAATAAAAGCTTACCTCAATAACCAATAGAAGATTGCTGCCATTAATGAAGTGCACATACCTTAAATGTTTTATGACTCATGAAGACTCCATGTCCATGGTTTGCTTTGGAGTATGGTGGGGTGCAAAATGATCCCAACCAAGTGGATTCAAACCGTATCCACCCCTCCAAGCGGATTATGTGACCCGTGGTGAGAGAGTTGTCCTCTTAGACCCATAAGCAATATGTAGAATATCTTCCTAGTGACCAATTCTCAAGGTGTACCTACCTGTGGTAGATGTAAGATACTATTTCCCTACAGTTATAAGGTTATGAGGTGATTAATACGTTACTTTCTTGAGCTTGTTAGGAACTTTCTTCCCTGCAATCCATCAGACGGCTAAGCAACAAGGTTATCCATCTTGGACATAGAATGCTTCTTGATTACTATTCATCTCGAGCAAGTACAACCCCTAGACACCTGTCAATCTCAAGCATTAAGGTACTGCTCTTTGACTATTGTCCATCTCGAGCAAGTATTGCCCCTAAACACCTGCCAATCTCAAGCTTACATGTTTTGCTCCTTGACTTCTGTCCATCTCGAGCAAGTACTGCCCCTAGACACTTGTCAATCTTGAGCAAGAAAGTACCACTCCTTGACTTCTGTCCATCTCGAGCAAGTACTGCCCCTAAACACCTGCCAATCTCGAGCTCAAAAGTACTACACCTTGACTTCTCTTAGCACTATGACTGGAAGATAGGTCCCTAACACGAGTAAGCAAGTTCCCAACTTATTTGCAGCCATGAATGGCGTTACTAAACATGTAATAAGGAAGCATTACACACTCATAGACCCCTTCCGGCTAGGGTAGAGGTAACTAATCGACCCCTTGATAGTTGTGGTTGATTCCCATCTTATTTTCAATCTCTCTCTCTATATATTTTCTAGACATGGACTCGCAAGGGACTGTTTTCTCATTACATAACAAAAAGTGCCTAATATTTACTTTTGATTGTCCTAGCAGCCAACTAAATATAATAGAAACTAGCCTTAAGATTAGGCTTGGCTTTCCTTTTAGCCCATAATGATGCAGATTTAGCATTCTTTGAGTGCATGAGTAACATTAATATAGGTAGGTAATTCTTAATTTGTTGAGGAGCAACCTAAACTCACCATTTTCCTGTCCTTCCTTCTTCTTGGATTATAAGAAATTACAAAAGAAAAGAGTAGATCAAGGAAAAATTAAATTGTATAGCTGATAGTTGTGGTGATACGGTGAGCAGCACCAATATTGCTCCTCTCGTGACTTCGGTTAAAGGTTCCATTGTTTCTACATTGTTATCTATGTTTTCTTATTCCTTCTTGCTAATATTAACAATGCATGATTATTTAGTTAGCATCAAATGACTTTTGTTTTAATAAGAATTACACGAATAATATTATGGTAGTCGTTATGGTTCAATCAAATAGACAATGGATATTTTAGAGAGAGTTTCTAATGGACTTTGGCAAGTAAGAAGAGTGAACAAAGGTGTTGATGTTATTGCAGCTTCGGGCTTCATACTTCCTTAATTATTTGTGGTTATTTAATGGCAACATATCTCTAAGATGGTCGACCTCCTTTGTAATTATTATTTATTATTTGGAATTATTTTTATGGCGGCCAACCCTGTCCTTGAAAAGGTGCGACCCCTCTAAGCAACATGTATATATAGGTGGTCACTTTCTCTCATTTGGGAATCAAGCAAGTTCGATCTCCTTCTCCATTAAGTGTGAGCTCTTCAAGAAGAATAGTGCGAATTCATAGAGGAACAAATTGTGTGTTTATTCAAGTGCGAATTGAAGGTCAAACTATTAGTTTGTGTTACAATCATTGCTAGTGCTGATTATTGGCCTTGTGTGTGGCCTCATTGTAAAGAGACTTGTTACCATTGCTCATATATATAAGAGTTATATTTGTTGCTGGGTTTTTCTCCCTCAAGAGGAGGGTTTTCCCAGGGTATCTGCTGTGTTATTATGTCTGATTTTGGATTAATTTTCTGTGCATTAAATCTGATCATAAAACTAGCAAAAGGTAGATTCTAACAATATGACTCCATATGACATGGTAGTAGGACAACCCCTTCTACCCAGTCTCAAACTCATTTATTCATAGCACCATATTTAGACAACATAGAAATTAAGGTTTAAGAACCTAAGATTTGAGGCATAGACCCAAATTATCACCTTCAATTATAGCCAAATTATGAATCACGGGTTTTGGAGTGGGTGAGGTGCCATCTACAATACTGAAATGAAAGGTTTTGTAATATAGATCATAAATATACTTCAAGACACTCTTAAAATTGGGGTTTGAAATTATCCTCCAAATTTCTATTACTAATACAAGCTTCCATAAACTTATTTTGAACCCATTATAACCCAAAAGAGTGGCTGAGTGTGATCTAGAACCTAAGGACAATCTGAGGTAAGTAGCAAGCCATTTCCACTAAATAATTTTAGACACTAACCACAATTTATAAATAATAAGCATTATATGACTGCAACTAACTTATGGAAAGAGAACTAAGAGGAAATGAATTATTTATTTTGTTATTGCATAGATCATTTCTAGCTTTGGAATGATTTTTAAAACAACAAGGAGGATTATAATCTAGACAACACTGCAACCCAAAGAAATGCAGCAAAAAGTATCAGAACTTGGATTAGAGGCACCCAAATGAATGGTGTTTGAAGTAGCAAGGTAATTTTCCCTTCACATGTCTTAGACAAGCTGTTCACCTCTCTATTATTCCTCCAATCTCTTGTTCTCTGCTCTCCTTCTCTTTTTACCTCCTTTCTCTCCTCTTCTCAAGCTCTAGCATCCATTTTTTGGGGGTTTGAAGATTACTAATAGCCAATTTGACTCCATTCCTTGTCCTGCAAAAAGGGGCTAGCATTGGACTGGTATGCCATGCCCATTAATGGCATTTCCAGTCCTTCTCCTATCTTCCACGCTTGCAGCCATTCCTCTTTAATCCTACCTGTCTCCTGGCCGTGGAGTGGAGGTTGCGCCATTAATCTGTTTCCTGTGCGCAAAGCCCTTCTTCCTATGCATTGTTTTTTTCTTCTTCTTTCATTTTATTTTATTTTCTTTGCCTCATGTGATTCGATGGTTTTTATTTAATTGATCCTCCTTATTAATATTGAGGTAGATGGTAAGTTTTATTTATTTGTTTGCTTTAATTTTCTTTTATTTTAATATTTCATAACTATATAATTTATTATTTACTTACTTATTTTAACTTTTGTTTATTATATATATATATAATTTTGTTTATCTATTTACCATTCTTGATAAATTTTAACCTTATTCGATATTTTTAATTGATCCGAATGAATCAAACTATTTGATGACTTCTCCTAGCTAGACGGATGACTATGGCAACTTATTAGACGACTAAAGCCCTAGGCTTAAATGAACTTCAAGTTGTCAAAAATTTATAGGCAAGATCTTGGCACTAGAATGACATTACCAATTGATTGTCTCTCATCCCACTAGACCACAAAATCCGCCTCATCATGCACCCTGAGTCCTGCAACCAATGACAAACCTCACACAGTCCAACAACCAAGTTATTAGTCTGAGTCAACTTAGACAATTTAATGCATCAAGTTTAAAATATCATAATAAGATTAATAACCACATCCATTAACATTAACATTGAGTTTCGCAATCGACACACACACATATATGTCCACATAATAAAATATGAAAATCCACCCCTAGTCCAAATTACATCAGGGCTAGGGGTCATGCAAAAGATTTAAGTAATGTATCTAGGGTATGTGACACTATTTAACTTGTAATTCTGCCCACTTTTAGATGCTTGATAGTTACTAATAATTTTTTTTTAAAAAAAAATGTTATTGCAGGTGCTCAATTTGGAAAACTCATGGCCATGCGAGTAAAGACAATACATATTCATGATTTGTCACTTTACAAAGATTAAGTATCCTTTGAGTGTTCGAAAATATTTAAATTTTCATGTTGGTTGCTTGATTTTACTTTGACATGCATTTTCATAGTGGCTCACATGCAAGTCAAATTATGGGTGTGGCAGGACAAAAAATGTAGTGATGAAAATTGCATTCCCATGCATCTTGGGCCCATTGGGATTAGGTTATCTTTAATGCATTAAGTAGTGTGTAAGATGATCTAATTTGCATGAAAGTTGGTAAAAACCCTTACCTTTTCCCAAGTAGCACCATCATACATCCCCAAATTTCACTCCATTCCATTACTATTTCATTCTCCCTCAAATTTGGACCCCACAATTTCAAAGTTAAAAACTCATTAAAATTTTTTCTTGCCTAACTAGCCATTATGAGCTGACTAAATTGTGAATTGTGCCAAATGAGTCACTCAGGTGGTATATTTAAAGATTTTCCATAATTAGAAACAAATCATCTAGAATCCAGGATCTAGCACCTAAGTCCAAAATAACATAATTAAAGAACAGTCTTTGAAATTGGATTACAAGTACATTACATCAACATGACATCATCATCCTAGGAGAAAACTACATGCTTGCCTATAATCCTCAATCTTTTTCTTAGATCCATAAAGTTGGTTTGTCTAGGGGGCTAACCTAGGAGAACATGAACCTTGCAATGCAATAACTTCCCCTATGGTGTTTATAAACACTACAATCTTTACATGCATTCATACATTAAAAAACCAAAGTGAGTGAAGTTTGGTAGTCTAAAAAGTACCATATCATTCCAACGAGTTATAGGATCACTTCCACACATTAAACTAGGTCCACATTCATAGAGATAACCTCCACAATCACATATATGATCTTTGATAGTGTGTAACGAAATTTTCAAGTCATCAATAAAAAAACAAAACTCAAAGTATTGTTGAATGAATTTCTAATGCATGAATACACACTTATACATTAAAAACAAAACTGAGTACCCATAAATTTAATTTATTTAATTTTCCATAATAATCCTAACTCCTTTATCTTTAATCAATTATTATTTTAATAATTTTATTTCTTTGATTGATGTAAATAAAATTAATTAGAGTAAAGTAAAATCCTTAAAAAATAATCTTATAATTATTGATTACTACAATATCCTCATGCATATACCAATCGAAAATTTGATTGGCAGTACAAGTTATTACAAACTGTGGAAATAATAAACTTAGTACCATTGGCAAAACACTTCTATTTTGTTTAGGTATCCAAAAAGGCCCCAAAAAAAAGTGAGACCAATACTTGTGCATTCACAGCATGTTTTATTGAGCGCTGATGTGGAATCACATGATTGGTTGTTTTTAGATCAAGGAATACATTTTGTTTAATTATAGATAGTCACCATCAACACTAACAACTTTAAAATCACAACTATTGATCTAATATTGATAAAAATATTAGACATTATATAAACAACTACTATCACAACTATTGAAACATGCTCAGGGTCCTCTCCTCTAGTATTTGTGAAAGCAGACCACCTGATACTCTGGAGGTTTTGGGAGTCCTTTTCTACATTAGTTATTCATGGTTTGGTTTTAATGAGACTGTTTTTTAAATGTTGAAATTCCTATTAAAAAATGAGGTTCCCTGTCAAGCCCTTTGATTTGAGGTTTTGATTCTACAGGTAATTGATTTCGAATGCTCGGTTCTTTCTACTTGATGTTACTAAGACATTCATAATTAAATTGTGGGATTTCAATATCTAATGGAATAAACTTTCATCTCAAATTACCAAATTTCTGTAAATTGAAAAATCACAGTTGAGGCCATTCAAATGGCCAAGGAGATTAAGTCACAGGGGAACACAGTTGAGGCCATTCAAATGGCCAAGGAGATTAAGTCACAGGGGAACACAGTGTTAGCTCACAGCTAAGAATAAATCAATTAATTTTTTTACTACTTTCTGATGATGGATCAAAGAATTTGATTCGAAACATCAAATAAAAATTTAATGCATTTTAAAAATTAAGTCTGCAACCAAGACAGTAGTTTTATTGGAAGCATTTCAGAGACAGGATTGACAAAGAAAAACTATAGGTTTAAAACATGGGAATTGAGAAGAAACAAAAACCAGAGCAAGAAAGTAAAGCATAGAGCATATATTAGAATGAATCTGCATATAAAAGCTTTCTTATGAAAAAATTAACACATGGCATCTTCTCTTAACTTTAGTTAAGAAGGAAGAGCTTAAACAATGGCACATTGTCTTTCATTTGACACATCCAAAAATCCAAATAACAAACAACATGCTAGAAATTTACTTTGAGCCAGTTGAGAGCCCATATCCACAAGCAGAAGTTAGGAATGGAAAGAGGAAAGCCTTGCCTCAGAACACAGCTTGATCTCCCAACTCCTGGCCGGCCATTCCTTCTCGCAAAACCTTGTCAAAAAATTCCTCCAGGGTGTCCTTTCCATAACTGGGTGTTGCAGCAGCATCATACTTGCCTGTTTGTGGATCCCAAACCAGCATACTCTCTGCAGCATAGTACCTCCCAATCCTTGCAAACTCGGCAGCATCTTCCAAAGATGGGAAAATTTTCTGCAAAAACTCTAAGAATCCTATTGCAAAGTCCATTATTCTCAAGGGCACCTTAAAAAACTTGGGTTCTTTGCCCATAAGCCTAAACAGTATTTCTGCCTGCTCCAAAGGAGTCAAGGCCTTGCCAGGACCACCAATTGGAAGAATTTTATTGATCTTATCCTTGTCTAAACTACAGTCCACAATAAAGGCAGCCAAATCTGATTCGCTCATGGGTTTACAAGCACACAGCTTTCCATCTCCAAACATCACGTAGGGCTTTCCACTTTTAACCAGTTCCACCTGACCTCCCAAGCTTTTAAAGAAGGCTGTGGGTCTAACAATGCTGTAAGTGAGCCCCCCATTCTCTGCTTCCCTCTGTAAGTCACCTTCAAATTTAAGCTTGGCCCTCTGAAACTCCAGAAGGGGCTTCTGCACACAAATTGCCGACAGCAGAACAAAATGTGATGCCCCTGCCGCCTTTCCTGCAATAAGGCTGTTGTGGGTAGCCTCATAATCAATTTTCCATGAATCTTTTACACCGCCATTCCTGCTAGCCAAGCAGGATATAACTACATCAACAGAAATACCCAGATCAGCAATTGCTGTTTGCAGAGACTGTATGTCTGTTACATCTGCAAAACACACTTGGGCTCCCTTCAATTCTTCCTTGATCTCCTCCCTCCCTAATTTTCTACCAATACCACTTCTTTCCCTGGCAATGGCAAACACATTAAACCCTCGCTTCACTAACTCCACAACAACAAATTTGCCAATGTAGCCAGTGGAGCCTACTACTAAAACATTCATGTCCTGGGGAGTTTTACTCCTAAATTCTTGCACAGGTAGTTGTGTGCTTGAAGCAATCACCTTACTGCTGTAGCCCACTCCTCTATCGCAAACTCGCTTGCCTAGAAGATTAAATGGACGCGCTCCTGCTCTTAATGAGAGTCTACCAGCATGAGTGTTATTGGGAAATCCCTTGCATTTTGACGCTCTAACAAATTGTGCACAAGAAATGCGATTTTGAGATGCGCCAGAGGAGAAGAGAGTTGGAGAATCATGGGAAAGGAACAAGGCATGATCCATCATCACTTCTGGTACACCCTGCACCTACACTAGATTTGCTGTTCTCTCATCTTCTGCCACCATTCAACATTCTATCCTATTATGGGTCATCGCTCACCGTTCAAATGTTTTTAATCTCTTTGTGTGAGGATTTTTTTAAGTGGGGAAACAATGCTAACACTAGGTTTCTAATCTGTTATAGACTCTTTAAGGGTAATGGTTTAGTTTTCTTTTTTTTAAAAGACTGCAGCCCTCCTTGTAATTTTTTTTTTCAGGTGGTCGACGTATGGAGGAGAATCGAGCTAGGCCCTCTGTTCTTAATGATTATTTTGTTGTTGTAATCTGTCTGATTTTTTTTTTCAAATTATTTATTAGTAGTGTGGTTAAGTTAAATGTTTTGAATATTCAAATATTACATTTTAAATAAAAATTATATATAATTTTTTTTTTTTTTAATAAAGTGTTATAATAGCTAATAAATAAAATAATATTATTGTGACTTAAAGTGAAATTATTTTGCATTTATAAATCATTTATCATGTATAAAAAATAAATTTGTTTTTTATTTTTTCATATTTTATTTTTACAAGTGTAGTATTAAATAACGGAGAGTATGGTCTTGAAGAATACTATGCAAGGAATTTCACATTGGTCAAACTCTTTGAAGTGAACAAGATCAACGCCACATCAAACACTTATGCAATATGTTTCGCCTATTCTTGTCTTGCAAATACTAATGTTAGTTGATAATATTATGATGCACTTGGATAAAGTTTTGTAGATGATGATGTGATGATCAAATTAGGAGGCGATGAGTCACTTATGCAATATGTTTTGCCTATTCTTGTCTTGCAAATACTATTGTTGGTTGATAATGTTATGATGGTCTTGGATAATGTTTTGTAGATGATGATGTGATAATCAAACTAGGAGGTGATGAATCTATTACATAAATTAAGGTTTGTCCATTTATACAACACTATGTAATTGCATATTTTTTTCATTCAAGTCATTTTGTAATAGCTTGTAGGAAGGGGGTTGGCTTGAGCCTAGGGTTAAATTTGAAATTAGAAATTAGGGGGTCAAATCCATGACATGGTTTTAATCTAGGGTCATAATCACCCTTGTAAAATCAACCCAAGATAAATAATAGATAATTTGCATATTAAGTCTAGTTGTTGGAATGTGTAAAGGTACATTAAAATTAATGTCAATTTTTTATGTAGAAGCATGTCACTTGTACTAGTCAGTGCATATGAGGCAACCCATTCAAAATGAAAGGGGAAAATATAAGATATGCAATTCACTCTTATAGTTTGCAACAAAGTATTAATTATTATTTTTCTTGAATTCATGTAAAGAACAATAAGATTCTAGATTTTATAAACAATAACAATTATAATTAATTATATTTTTATAATTTTAATTAAAAATAAATATTTTAAACTCTTTCTGAAATAAAATATAGATAAATAACAATAAGAACTCATTAAACAAACATAATTATTATAATTCCTTTTGTCTTTTAAAAAAACAAACTAAAAACAAATATTATTAATAGAAATGAGACACACTTTTTAATTATTTAAAAAATAGACTACAAAACTACATATAGGACACATTCAATGCCTATAAACAATGGTAGGCAAAATAAAGAGATTAAATGTTTTTAATTTTGTTTATGATTAATTTTTTATATTAGAAGTGCTTCCAATTAAAAAGAAAAAGAAAGGGGTGAATACAAACAAAGGTCAATAAAAAATAACTCTTCTACCCCAAAGAAGAAGAGTATCATGTCCACTTCATTTAAATTAAAAAAATTTACACAAACTTATCACATTCATTGATAGTTTTTATAATTATCATAAATCATGATGGCTCTTTGTGACATTAATCTTTTCATGTGGAAAAATTCAACATCTTGTCATTTGTCACTTGCCACAAGGCCTAGATTTTTATTGATATCAAAAATATCTTGTCACTTGACATAAGACCTAGAATTTTAAATTAATTATGTGTATCCCAAAATATTTTGTTGACAATATCACTAATTTATTTTAATTTTTTTAAGCTTTGAAAAATTTAAGATATAACTTTACAAGTTGAACTATTCTCTATATAATTGAAAAGAAGTTAGATAAAATGGAACAAATTTTTAATTAATCTTTTAGATGAGAGAAATGTAAAAGGGTCTAGGATCTAACAATTTCAATAAGAATATTCAACATGTAAGCTCCTTGCACTCACATTCAACAACATGCAACAAAATATTTAAACATGTTATGACATGCAACATAAAAAATATCATGCATGACATAATATGGACACTGGGAAAGCTCTTTCAAGAAAAAATCCAACAAAGGAACACTTGATGTATTATTTAGTAAAAACCAATACCATAGTTACAATACAAAAATAGAATATCATTCCTAATCCAAATCACACACTATGTACTTGGAGAAAATTTGACAACATAACCCCTTACAAAATACAAGTGCATGGAGCACTTAAATAATACTAAGTAGTTAATTACATCAAACATTAATATTTGCAAGGTGTATAACACTTACACCAACAATCGCCCACTTCTTGTATATCTTGCACAAGAAAAAGAGAACATCAACAACAAAATTAACTACCTACTAAGAGTAGAAATACCCATAGCCTCACTACACCATCAAAACTTATTCATGCTCACAAGCTACATCAAGCATCTATAATGTTCATCAACATATCCTTCTTTTCTAGCATAAGCATCCCATCCTCCACCATGTATATCAATATCCTTCATTCACATATTAAAAGTGAGGTTCTTTTCCAAGCTATTGACACCTAAAATCTCATAGTTAATCCTTAACGTTCCCTGACTCAACCTAACATTTGAACGTAATATTTGAAGCTAGAGTGCCTCCTTGTAGGTATGAGTAGCCATCATATGAGAATACTTATGTGGTAGAAAGAGTTACTACAACTTGTCACTTACTCATTCAATTGATTGTTCCAATGAACATGTGTTTTGAATAGGCTAAAGAAAACCACTAGTAGACCTCTTGCTATCAACATCTCCTATCCATGTTGTATGTATATCCATCAACATAATATATTCTTTCATGTTATATAAATTTGTGCTACTAAAGCTCCCTATTGCTAATCTTTACTACTATTGAAGTTCATACTACTAAAGATATTACAATGGAAGATACCTAATGGTGAATAGATTAATTTAAAGTACTATAAAATCCTTTTTATTACATCCCAATGATCCTCTCCAAGATTAGCCATATAGTGTTTCAAGAATCATGCTAATTGGGCGATGGTTGGTTTGGTGTAAATTGTTACGTCAAAAAATAAATTTCTTTGTAATTCTCACATTATACATTTTACTTACTTTAGTGTCTTCTCCCATATCATGATGTTAGAACATACCTAACTACCAAAGTCTTTTCCCCCTACTAGATTCCCAAGATCTAATATCTACTAAATCTTAAGTTCACTTTATAATCATTTGACATAATCACTAACATAAACATGATTGTGATATTTTACTTAACTAAAAAAAAATAAACTTTTTATTTTTCTTCTCAATGCTCAAAAACTTATTTCAATGATCTTTTCTGGAATTATTATTATGTTAGTAAAAATGGTTCTTTGGAGCAAGTTTAGAGGTTAACAAATTTCACACTCATTCTAATTCTTCTTTTTATCTTCCCTCTTCTTCTTTATCTATCTCTTCTATTTAAAAAATATATTATCATAATTTTTGTAATATTATTGGAAAAATTTGTGGGGAAACCAACATTTAAGGTTTAAATACAAGCTTCAAATCCCTCCCCATCCTTCACAAAATTGACAATATTCTTTATCATTACAATTTTTAAAACCATACTATAATTTTTGATATTCTAATACTACCATCCTTTTTTTAACTCCTATGATTTTGGGTTGGATATGCTTTTCTTAGCCTTCCCATTAATATTTAACTCCTATGATTTTGGGTTGGATATGCTTTTCTTAGCCTTCCCATTAATATTTAACTCCTATGATTTTGGGTTGGATATGCTTTTCTTAGCCTTCCCATTAATATTTGGGAGATTATTTCTTTGTTGTCCTATCTATTTTCAATGGTAACAAAGCTATCTTTCTTTTCTCTTGCATAATCTATGAGATTGATTTTTATGTAATGTCTACTTGCATTAACTCTTTTATGCATTTTTAATTAAATGATTTGATTGTATATGTTGGATAAATGATTTAATTGAAATGTGACTATTAAATATAAGTCTTATGACATCATATTATTTTACCTTTTGTTTTAGTTATTTTTTTGAATTGGGAAGATGCATGCATAATGTCATGTCCCATTTGTATTTAATTTAAGTCTATAGATATTGGGTCTATTCTTTGTCTCCCATGTATCCCGTGGTCCTAAGTTGCTGCATTTTTTCTCCTTTTGAGTTTGTCTTTCCTTCCAACTCCATTTTTCCTTTCTTCAAGTATCAAATTTGAACTTATCCATCCTACCATGCCTTCCATACATCCCCTACTATTTCCTTTGTATTTGCTAGACTTTCAAACCTAAATTTACTAGCATTCCCATTGCTTGACCCCCAATGCCTCGACCTGTGGTGTGATTCTTGTGTCATTTCCAACCCCTAAACCCTTATATTTTTCCTTTGATTTTTTCTCTTTTCAACTCCCCATCATGTTTTGTAATGTCATTTAATAGTATATTTTTGTGCCATAACATTCAAAGGTGGGATCTTTCTTATTCATAATCATTGTTCAAATTGGAAGATGTGGATTCTCATTGTGGCCAACCTATTATTGTTGTGATGGATATAAAAGGGTGAACACATCCATTTAGGAATCATCATCTATTACTTTACATAAAACCCTATCCAAAAAATGATTGAGTATATGTGTTTGAGCATGGAGATGAAAGGATGAAAACCCTTTGATTTTAAAGAGTGGTATCACTCAAAGGTCACATTGGAGCTTCATTAAGCATGAATTTTAACCATATTATACTAGTTCAATTTAATGTTGTTGTTAGGATGAGTATGGAAGATTAACATGATGTTGCAATTATTGATGATGCAAATTATTTGAGTGTAATCCAATCATTATTTGTAATAAGAGAAAGATCAAGAATTATATCTATCATTTGTTGTCAGTTATAATGTGATGATAATGGTACTATGTAAATAGTGAATCAAGTTAGAGTTATTTAGGATCTAATTAAAATAGTAGAACCCAATAATATTATTTCAAAGAATAAGAATTTTTACAACGGTTAAAGTTGGATTTGTATTAAGTTTTTTTAACCTGAGACATTATAGTGGTATTAGAGTTGGCAATCTTGCCAACCACACATTTTTCCAAAGTTAAACTTTACATGTTGAGTTTTTATGTAATAAAATGATAGAGATCAATTAGATATCATCTAAGGGAAGTAAAAAAATTAATTCAATTTGTAGAAAACCCATAGATAAATTCTCCTCCTTTATAATTTGTTGTAGAGCATAGTTTAATATGTTAAAAAGAGTTCAAGGAGAACAAATATGGATGAAAACCCTAATGGTTGAGTTGAAATGAAATTTGATTTGATTATTGATATGATGAGACAATTTCTTCCCAAGACAGACAATAATATGAAATTGATTAGACAACATATTGGTGAAGGAAGCACTTCTAGGGCTAATATTATTGATTCCACATAGAGTAACAACCAAATGACTATCCTTGTTTTAGCTGCATGACCTACTTGACCTACCTTTCTTAATAAAGAGGCAAAGGTTCCAAAAAATAAAGCTTAGAACTCATTATTGATGATATTAGGACTTTCCATGAAAATTGTAAATATATTTGAGAGGAGATCTGAAGTGGTATGTCACTCACCAATTTTATGAACATGAATCAGGCTTGAAATGGCCTTAGATATGATCCTAGACCACAAGAGTTTCAAAGAAATGTGTACATCAAGATATAAAGAATTTGAATATCTCTCTCTCCCTCCCCATGATGGATCTAATAGATGCACTTCTCATGTGTGGGTATAAAATCTAGACGTGTACCTATTTCTCTAACCTATGATTGAAGATGAGGCAATTAATTTTTCTACCTTATATTTGGAGTGTATTGCACATGAGTGGTAGTACCATAGTTTGATCGCTCAAGGCCATGGATCCATCGAATCATATGATGAATTCTAAAAACTACTAATTAAGAAGTTTATTTAGAAGGATATTAAGGCTTACTTCATAGAATTGACTCAACTTAAGCAATATGGTTTAGTGGAGAATTATGTGACATAATTTTAGAATTTTTCTATAATGGTGCCATATATCATGGATAGAAGGCTGAATATGCTCTTCATTAAATGGTTAAATAAGTCTCTCAAGGGACTTATCAAAGATTTAAAACCACCTTCCCTAACAAAGATAGTCAATTGGGATTTGACACTAGAGAATTTCATACCATATAATAAGTTTCAGAGCAAAAAATTCCTTCAAAAAAATCATTTTCATAAAAATGAACAATAGCCCAATATGTTCCCATGAAGGCTAGATTTGGAGGTGAGGAATGAGTATTGCAAGGTGTGTGCCCTTGGTCTCCTTGTGTTGTTTAGTGTAGTGCTCAAGTTCATGAAATGGCTTAACCGCCTCCCGTTGTTTCATTAACTCTGGCGGTTGTATCATGCATTAACAAGTTGGTCTCTTGGTGCAACAATAACCGTCTATGCAATAATTGGTATAAAAGCTGTGGTTCCTAGGAAGAAGCATGACCACTTGAGGTAGATCCAGATGGTGCACAAGAAAGGTGTCAAAGCTCCTTTCTTAGATGGAACAAATCACTAGTACAGAAACAATAGTAAATTATTGAAAAAACTACTAAAAACTGCTTATAAATGACTACAATTGGTCACGTGACCACTAGTAGTTGACCACTAGTAGTTTATTGCTAGTCATATATAATGTGACTAGAAGTATGACTAAACCATTTTTAGTCATTTATTGGTTGTTTTTATTAATCAATTTGGTAGTATATTTAGTTGTTGATTTAGTCATGCATTGTTGCATCTGGTCACTTATTTAGTCATTTTTTTTCCACTGTTATATTTAGTCATTGATTAATGTAATATGGTCACTTATTTAGTCATTTTTTATTCACCGATATATTTAGTTGGTCACTTATTTAGTTATTGATTTAGTCATTGACTGTTATAATCTGGTCACTTATTTAGTCACTTTTTTATTTGCTGATATATTTAGTCATTGATTGTTGTTTTTGATAAGATAAGCAACATTTATAGGGTGTTGTACCCTTCACATAGGAGCCCAAAGGGCCAAAAAAGGAGCTAGTTCAAACTAGAACATGAACTAGGCGAAACACAAAAACAATTGACAGACAACTATAAAACAAAAAATAAGGACTAGACAACCCCAAAACCTGAGGGGACCAATTTGAATCCTATCACACTAGGTCACAAAGAAGCAATGAATTTGGGAGTCCCTTCTTCTTCCTCAACACAACAAACTAGGAAGACTCAAAATCTAAGTCCACCGAGTGAGGTGAGAGGAGAGGATCCTCAACAACCACCCATAAGGAGCCACCATGCAGAGAGGGAGCTGACAACAAAGAGAAGATGGGAGCACTCGAGTGAACAACATAATCAATCAAAGAGGGACATGTAGGGTTTGTCAAGACATCGACATCAATAGGTACCACAAAAGGGAAAGCCGAAGAAGGAGCTAGGATATAATCAACCGCTAAGGGAGGAGCTGCCAAAGGAGGGTCACCCTCCACAGGTGAAACATCCGAAGAGGGAGAATCCACCATGAGATGGTCCGAGAGAGCATTCTTCCACCAAGTAGCAATTCCCTTACGATAGCAAGAGGGTAACCAGAGGCCAAATGACCAATGGAGAAACACCTCCTGCACCAAAAGGGAAGGCCCTCATAGTCTGGCAACTGCGACCAAGGTCTGTCCTCCACCATCAAAACCACATCATCATGAAGAGGTTTGGAGATGTCCAAATCAACTAAAATACGAGCCACCATAGTATGCACTAGATTCTAAGACACAGAGTCAACCTTCAGAAAGCGTCCAATGGAGTTGCCAATAGCTTCAAAACATGATTCCTCCCAAAATTAGAGGGGGAGATTCGGTAGTCAGACCCAAACAGGTCTAAAATTTAGCGGCTCAGTAAGTGGATTGAAAGAGCGAGACCACGACCTAATGGACAATGAATGAACACCCCACATCCACCCCCTGTCCAACACACAGTCCCTCTTCGCGGGAGTAGAAAAAGGTAGCAATAAAAAACCCTGGGATAGAGCTCAATCTCTCCAAAGAAAATAGGTTTCTAAGAGGTAGAAACCCAATCATGGAGATTAGGAAGAGAGGGCCACAAGCCATTAAACCTATAGACCACTCCCTAAACCAAATAGAAATCCTCATTCTCAACAACCTCAGGCCCATAGACCACAACAGGTGATGCATGGGCATGGGGCGAAGGCCAAACCCTAGCAGGAGCAGGAGGAACTAGAGAACGAGCATTTAAAATAGCATTAGAGAAAGATTTTCAATGGCCACCAGAAGTAACAAGAGGAGAGGGAGAAGGGCCTCCACCAACACCAACCCGCACAACAACATTAGCTTGCACAAAAGATAAGGGATTCCCATCTTTACCAACCTGATTTGTGTCAGGAAGAACCCCAACTGGATGAGGACCTAATAGACCTTGTGCAGCCCCCAGTGTAGCCCCGTCCAAACAATCCTGTGCAACATTCAGAGGATTTTCCCGTTGGCAGCATTTGAGCACCCGCTCCCGCACAAATCAACCCGTGAAGAAGGGAGATCACTGCCAATATCAAGAACAAAAGGAGCCCCAACCAAAGGGCACATCAGGACCACCCTTTCACCCCCAGCCAAGGCAAAGGGGCCGCACCCAAACCCAAGTCTCCAACACCATTCAAAACCCATTTTTCCCATTGGCTCAATGCCTCTCCACAACACATCACCATCTTTTGTCATTGATTGTTGTTAACTGGTCACTTATTTAGACATTTTTAACTGGTCACTTATTTAGTCACTTAAAATGATGATTAAAATTAATGACTAAATACACTACCAATGCACATAAATCGGTGAATAAAAATGACTAAATAAGTAATTGATTGTTGTTAACTAGTCACTTATTTAGTCATTTTTATTCACCGATTTCTGTGCATTGGTAGTGTATTTAGTCATTAATTTTAATCATCATTTTGATCAATTTGGTAGTATATTTAGTAATTTTTATTCATTGTTCACTAATTTATGTCAATTGGCAACATATTCTGTCAATTTAATTATTAATTGATGTCAATTAGTAGTATATGTAGTAATTTTAATTGACTTATATTTGAGGATTTAAGCATAAAACACCAAAATACACATCAATCATCAATTGCACACAATAAGACAACCATTGAGAAGGAAAAATTGGTGAACTTTATTAATAAAAGAAAGGTGTTCTATTTACTGTTATGACCTAAAATTGCACCCTGTTGAACCTGATGTTCAACACCTTAGTGTAACATGGGAAGACCTCTAAAGTTGTGGGTCACTTATAAACAAAGGTCAACCTTCGGAGAAGGCCGACTTCCTATGGTATCACCTAAACTACTAATTTTGAAAGGAAAAGGGAGAAAGAGTGCATGAAAATAAAACTAAAAACAATGAGACACTCAAGTTACGCTTGAATACTGATGATGGATATGGGACTACACAACAAGTTTCTGTAGATTATGCATAAGTATTTTACAAACAGGTTTGACATGCACACACTTTCAAGAAGGAAAAGCAGATTTTCACAAATTAAAAGGCTCATGTGCAATTAAGTAAACACAGTTTGTAACCTACATAATACTACTTTTGCAAAGAAAGGCATGCTAACATGAGACAAATCTATAAGGAAAAGAAAGATTTCACAAATTAGCTTGATCAATCACCTGAAAACGCACAATATTTTGCAAGAACCAGAAGGAAAATTGAACCATCAATGGTAACCAAGGTAAATTTTATATATCATGCTCCAAAATGAGTTACAGAAGTTTGCTAATCTGAGAGAGGATTGAAAAAGTCATAGAATTTTGAAAAGCATTAGGAGAACTCCTTTACAAGAAGGCAAAAAAGCCATATATACTAAAAGATGTCAGCCCCTAGGGCATACAAAAATATCCACCTTCGGAAAGATCTGCCCCTAGATCTTTTGGATGAAGTTAATGTTGCATCCTCGCTGTCCATGTCAGTGTGGAGTCGCTCTAGGAATGGCCTCCTTGATCTTTTGTGACACATTTAATGTGCCAACCTCTAGCCCCGTGTTCACTTCGAACCTCTCTGAAGAGCTGACTCGAACACCCTTGAGCACTATCATTAATGTCTATCTGCCCTTAGATCTTTAGCGATTTGAGTTGTCACTGTGACTCACGGTTCTTCTGTTTACCAATGAAACCTCTTGGATATCGAACTAATTCATCGCTTGATTCTCAGAGCAGGTCCACATTGCTTATGTTCCACTGATCTTCTTCACAGGAGTATTCACGATAGTCAAATTTTCAATGGTTCATCTTTGGCTCCTTGTGATTGGTCGAATAGATGCCACATGGTATCGCCAAATGGTCAAAGGTCCTTTAGACAAAAATTGCATGTCGATGACACACTAATTGTGTCTCCCCGATGCGATTACGCTCTTATAGCAGCCATCAGCATAGCTCACAACCATCAACAAGAGTTCATAGCGAGCCCACAAGTCATATCGACATCCATAGTGGCCGTCACCCAAACCATCAGCAAGACATTTCACTTTCGGGAAGACCTCATGGCAAGCCTTCTTGTTTTGGCGAGAGCCCATCTAGTCGGGAAGACACTGCCTGGTCGGCGAGACCTTTCACCGAACTCTCATCTTGTCCCTGAGACCTCCTTTTGTTGGCTAGACCTCATGTCAAAATCGACTCCGTGGCCAGGAGTCTTACCGATTCCAAATGTCCATTCAGCGAGACCCTATCGGGTCGGCAAGACCTCATGCCGAAGGCATTCTGTTTTCCCCAAGCTCTGATCATCTTTCAATGAGACTGCCATGTTTCAACAAGACCTCTCATTGAGCTTGTTTTCCTTCGCCGAGACCGCAAGCAATCAGCAGGACATCACTCCGACGGCCAGAAGCTACATCAATGTCATCTATGTCGGGGAGACCCTTCGTTATCGGTGAGACCTCTTGCCGAAGGGAAAACACATATCGAGACCCCTCCATTATCGGCAGGACCTCATACTTTCACTGAGACATCACGGCGACTCTACTTTCCTTTGCCCCGAGCTCACATTCTTTTGGTGAGAGGCCATCGGGTCGGTGAGACATCTTGGCGAACATAAAATATTATACCAAAGGAACCCCACTATCGGCAAGACTCCACCCATTTGGCTAGACTTTATGCCGAAGGAAAACTCTTGGCAAGCCCATTTCATCAGTGAGACTTCAGTTGGTCGGCGAGACCTCTCGCTGAGCTCCTTTATCTTCTGGCGAGCTCAAAACATTTTGGGGAGACCTCCTTCATTCACCGAGACATCACACCGAGGGCATTCTATTTCGGTGAGACCCCACCAGTTGCCGAGACATCCTAGCGAGCTCCACCTTTTCTCCCTGATGGCACCCTTTTTTGCCGAGACCCCACCGTTAGTCACCGAGACTTCTCAGCGAGCTCCTTTCTTTCGTCGAGACTTCTTTGTGTCAGCCAGACCTCGTGGCGAACATAAACCACTCTCCCCGACGTCAGCCCGGTGAATAATTGTCAGTGTGACTTCCTTCTAGCGGAGAGATACATAAAAACTCTTGGCGACCCGAATATCCTGGCGACTGGTGTATTCAAACAAATAGAACACACTGCCAGTCAACAAGACAATAGGAGGGTCTTTCCGGCTTTCTTCTCTGATGAGTTTTGTGCCAGATCTGACTGAGGAGAAGCTTTCCAATAGACATCTTTTTGAAATAGCATCAAATGTATGATTTAATCCTGCACAACAATGTCCCCATTTGGCCTTTATGAACACTTGAAACATAGATTGCCCAACTGATTTAGCTTGTAGGTGAAAATTGGGAAACATTTATGAAACTTATGCATGCATGTCCTGATACCATTTGCAAAATAGACTTGCAGCAGGAGGTGAATGAATATGATCGATCAGGACAATAGATGGAGGAGTTTCAAAAGAGGCAACTTGAGGGGAGTTTCAAAGAGCAGAGTGTTGTAGCTAAAGAGGAATAGACCCTTGATCAAACTAACTCAAGCTCATTTACCATGGAGGAGATTAGAACTCCAAATCTGTTTCATCTAGCTATGGAGGAATATAGAAAGCAACAACAACAAATGATTGAACAACAAGAAAGTATTGGTGAGTCGCTAATTGGTGGCAACCAATAAGACAATGGAGGCTTAATTCAGGAAGAAAATCCTGAAATTGAGCCTGATTCTATCCTCCAAGGTGAGAATTTTGATGTTTTTGAGCGTGTCCTAGATGAGGAAGGCAATGTTAAGCTTTTTGAAGAGTTGTCCACATGTATTATTGAACAGTTTTGTTCAACATTGGATAACAAAGAATCAAAAGGAGTTGAGGGTTATGATGATCTTGAGCAGCGACTTGTAGAGGTGTTGAAACTAGAGGAAGGGCCTCATGGACCTATTTTACAAGATTATATCTGGTTAGATGAGCTTCCATTCTATTGTGCAGAAGATGAGCATACTGAGAAGGTTTATATCTCTTCACCAAGTCAACCACAAGGATTAGGATTTTCCAGCCAGCAAAGTGATGAAGAGGCCGCCCACAAGCAAGAGATCATCCAAGGAAGTTTAAGCTTTAGCCTTACTAGAGGTTTTCCAATCAGATACCTAGCTCAGACGGAGTCCAATACAACACCAAGGACCAATCCTGTACCCATATATGAAGGTACAGCGAAAGAAGATATCCAAGATGCACTGACAACCAAACAAAAGTATGTTCAGCTCACTTGTCCTCCTTTGGTTGACAATACATATGGTCTATCTAGTGAGGTAAGTGAACTCATTCACCTCTTTCAAGAGGCAGTGCATCGCCTTGGTAAACTTTTTTCTATTTTTTACTTTTACTCAGTTGTCCTTAAACATGCCAGTCATTGCATATTGAGAAGAAAGGGCAGCTATTTTTGTCATCCTGTAAATGGTTTTGTTTGACCAGTTCTTACTGGTTAGTGTAGGGTTGGTTTAGCTGCAATTTTTCAATTCCCTAAGTGTTGTTCTAACACAAATAGATAGGTTTCCCTTCTGTAGTTTCCTGTTTTCAATAAATGTCTGAGTGATATGTTCTTGAGTTACAAATGTGTTATGGTCATGTACAAGGCTGCTCCAAGTCTGTTCCTCAGTTTTCCCAATGACTCCATGTCTAATGGATAGGCCTAGGCCACTAGTTTCCATGTTTAACAGGAAAACATCCAACAAAGGATGCCAGAAATGTTGCCCAATTTTCACCTACAGGCTAAATCAGTTGGGAAATCTATGTTTCAAGTGTTCATAAAGGCCAAATGGGGACATTGTTGTGCAGGATTAAATCATACATTTGATGCTATTTCATAAAGATGTCTATTGGAAAGCTTCTCCTCACTTAGATTTGGCACAAAATTCATCAGAGAAGAAAGTCGGCAAGACCCTCCTACTGTCTTGTCGACTGGAAATGTGTTCTATTTGTTTGAATACACCGGTTGCCAGGGCATTCGGGTCGCCAGGAGTTTTTATGTATCTCTATGCTGGAAGGAAGTCACACCGACAGTTATTCACTAGGCCGGCATTGGGGAGAGTGGTTTATGTTCGCTGCGAGGTCTGGATGACAAAAAGAAGTCTCGATGAAAGAAAGGAGATCACTGAGAAGTCTTGACGACTAACGGTGGGGTCTCGGCAAAAAAGGGTGTCATTGAGGAGAAAAGGTGGAGCTCGTTGGGATGTCTCGGTGACCGGTGGGATCTCACCGAAACAAAATGCCCTCGGTGTGATGTCTCGGCGAATGAAGGAGGTCTCCCCAAAAAATTTTAAGCTCACCGGAAGATAAAGGAGCTCGGCGCGAGGTCTCGCCGACCAACTGAAGTCTCACCGATGAAATGGGCTCGCTGAGAGTTTTCCTTCGGCATAAATTCTAGCGAATGGGTGGAGTCTTGCCGACAGCGGGGTTCCTTCAGTATAATATTTTATGTTCACCAAGATGTCTCACTGACTCGATGGCCTCTCACCGAAAGAATATGAGCTTAGGGCAAAGGAAAGTAGAGTCACCATGATGTCTCGACGAAAGTATGAGGTCCTGTTGATAATCGAGGGGTCTCTATATGTGTTTTACCTTCGGTAAGAGGTCTCACCGATAACGAAGGGTCTCCCCGACATAGATGACATCGATGTAGCATCTAGCCGTCGGAGTGATGTCCTGTCGATTGCTTGCAGTCTCAGCGAAGGAAAACAAGCTCAGCATGAGGTCTTGCCGAAACATGGGAGTCTCATCAAAAGATGATAGGAGCTTAAGGAAAATGGAATGCCTTCGGCGTGAGGTCTTGCTGACCTGATAGGGTCTCGTCGAATGGAAATTTGGAATCGGTAAGACTCCTGGCCACAGAGGTCTGGCCGACAAAAGGAGGTCTCGGCGACAAGATGAGAGTTCGGCGAAAGGTCTCCTCGACTAGGCAGTGTCTTCCCAATTGGATGGGCTCTCGCCAAAACAAGAAGGCTCGCCATGAGGTCTTCCCGAAAGTGAAATGTCTTGCTGATGGTCTAGGTGACAACCACTATGGATGTTGCTATGACTTGTGGGTTCGCTATGAAATCTTGCCGATGGTTGTGAGCTATGCCGATGGCTACTATAAGAGCGTAATTGCATCAGGGAGACACGATTAGTGTCTCACCGACATGCGATTTTTGTCTAAAGGACCTTTGACCATCTGGCGATACCATGTGGCATCTATTCGACCAATCACAGGGAGCCAAAGATGAACCATTGACAATTTGACTATTGTGACTACTCCTGTGAAGAAGATCAGCGGAACATAAGCAACGTGGACCTGCTATGAGAATCAAGCGATGAATCAGTTCGATATCCAGGGGGTGTCATCGGTAAGCAAAAGAACCATGAGTTGCGGTGACAACTTAGATCGCTAAAGATCTAAGGGAAGATAGACATTAATGATAGTGCTCCAGGGGGTTCAAGTCAGCTCTTCAAAGAGGTTTGAACTAAACACGGGGCCAAAGGTTGGCACATTAAATGCATCTCAAAAGATCAAGGAGGCCATCCTTGGAGTGACTCCACACCGACATGGACAGTGGGGACGCAACATTAACTTCAGCCAAAAGATCTAGGGGTAGATCTTTTCGAAGGTGGATATTTTTGTAAGCCCTAGGGGCCGACATCTTTTAGTATATATGACTTTTTTGCCTTCTTGTAAAGGAGTTCTCCTAATTCTTTTCAAAATTCTGTGACTTTTGCAGTCCTCTCTCAGATTAGCAAACTTCTGTAACTCATTTTGGAGCATGATATATAAAATTTACCTTGGTTACCATTGATGGTTCAATTTTCCTTTTGTTTCTTGCAAAATATTGTGCATTTTCAAGTGATTGATCAAGCTACTTTGTGAAATCTTTCTTTTCCTTATAGCTTTGTCTCATGTTAGCATGCCTTTCTTTGCACAAGTAGTATTATGTAGGTTACAAACTATGTTTACTTAATTGCACACGAGCCTTTTAATTTGTGAAAATCTGCTTTTCCTTCTTGAAAGTGTGTGCTTGTCAAACCTGTTTGTGAAATACTTATGCATAATCTACAGAAACTTGTTGCGCAGTCCCATATCCATCATCAGTATTCAAGCATAACTTGAGTGTCTCATTGTTCTTGTCATTTTGGTGTATCACCATAGTTTTTAGTTTTATTTTCATGCACTCTTTCTCCCTTTTCCTTTCAAAATCAGTAGTTTAGGTGATACCATAGGAAGCCAGCCTTCTCCAGAGGTTGACCTCTGTTTATAAGTGACCCACAACTTTAGAGGTCTTCCCATGTTACACTGAGGTGTTGAACATCAGGTTCAATAGGGTGCAATTTCAGGTGATAACAATTACAACTTACAAATAGAGTATTACAATTGTTATTTTTAGTCACAAGATTGAAAATCTGAGTTACAATATTGCAAAGAAATGATTGTAAGAAAGAAACTTCTCAAAAAGACTTCTACAATGATGGAAACACATGCTTGAAGCCCTTCAATGCAAGAACATTCCCCTTTCATCTCTTAAAACTTCTACAATGTGGGCAATCTTCCTGGAGCAAGCTGTACAGTGTAGAATCCAAGGAGAGTGTTGATCATGTCCCATATATGAAGCTCTCTTGACCTTCAACGCCGTCAACAATAACCTAGATAGAATATTTCCTCCTTTATATGCAATGTGCCATCTGATATGAGTGACAAAGTGTTGCCTTTTTCACCATGAATAAAGTTGTGCCTCAATACAACCAAGAAAATTAATATTAGTCTCAATTCAGAAAGAATAAAAGTGCATTGTTTATGCAAGTTTACAAAAGAAAGTCCAAACACAACATAAAGATAAATCAATTAAATTTTTTTAGCCTTGTCAACAAATGCCTTAAACAAAGTATTCAACATAGGCCTAAAATATGCATATTGAACCCTTGATTTTAGAACCTTGTTCAAAATTTAAGAAAGGTGATACACTCAGATTATAGAATGAAGTTGACATATTATATAATGAAGGTTATCAAAACTAACCAGACTAGAACAACATTATCAATAGAAATTTCTTGGAAACCAAGCCCAAGAATTCCATCGGCCTTGGACAACAAAAATGTCAACCCTGGTTCATGTGTTGTCTCGTAGAGACCTGCACCATTAAAGAATCCACTTATACATAAATTCAAAATTAAGTTCATGAGAAAAGATCTTTGATATCCAACTAGAAAGCCTTAGCATCCAAAAATTACTAACCTGATGTTTCACAACAAGTTTCCCAATTGTGACATCTTCTTCCCCATTCACTTTACAAGCACCACCCAATTCAAATTTTGAAGGCACAAACACAAAAGGTACTTTTTGCAATGGTAATTTTAAAACTAATGACTAATAACAAAACTTAAGGCATCCATTAAAATTGCAATAAAACTACTTGAACAAATACACAGAAGCATCACCAAATGGTTCAAAACTCATCATTAGTATAAGTCCAAAAATTTGATGTTCCTGTGCAAGTTAATTAGGTTTATTCTCTTACAATTCATGAAAATTAGAAAAAAGGGTAGCAAATCAGAGGATTTGATCATGGGAAAACCTTGAGAGTTAAAAGGGTTTTGTACTATGTCAAACATCATTTCGTTAGTTTCAATCCCACCATTTTACCCATGTGATTACTTCCCTATACAATAAGAATCAATTTGTGTTCATTTTATTGGTTTCGATCCCTTCAATCCACCTTTGCAACATCTACATGATGTATAGAAATCTAGTGAATGGTTGAAACATATCAGATGAAATTGAAGGAAAGCCTCTCACAAATTAAGGTATGATTTAGGTATTGAATGACACGTGGAGTTAACCTAAAAATGTTGCAATTCCCATCTAACAACTTAAAAGGTTGCAATAATGTTGAAATTCAAAATGGTACAAGGAGAGATAAGAAATCAATACCTTATCTGTCCAATGAAATCAAAGGATCAAGAATGGCAGGAGGTTCTGTATCAACCACCATAACTATAAACTCTGATGTTCTAAAGTATAACATCTTGGTTGCTACAACACCCTAAACTCATTCAATATTAGCAAAAAATAAATTGAATATTGATCCACTGCCATATTGGATCTCACAGGATTCTCCTTCACAAACAACAAATGATGTATATTAATTGTTTAGCTGCTTCCTTAATATCCCCACGTAAGTAGACTAAACTAAGTGAGGTTGAGGGTTTGAAGTAGAGTACCATCTTCTCGGTATGTGCTTGACTTTGATCATGACTTGTATCTTGAATGAAAATAACAAGCTAGCTACACTGTAAAATCATTGTTAGAAAAATAACCACAAAATCCTCTTTAATTAAAATAATCCTTCTAGATATTTCAAGACAAGATATTTTAGTTAATTTCTAAGAGAGCTAATTTCACTATCCAAACAACTATCAATCTATTTACTATATATAATTTCCTAGAGTTTAGAATTTGAATGTGATGAAACTAACCATAATTACCAAAGATTTGACACCAAAATGTAGTACAAAATGAATTGTTTGACAACAAATGTGTTTTGATAAACCAGATATACCCTTGATATATTGATTTAAATAATAAGGAAAGATCAAATTGGAGATAGCAAGATAACATTCATTAATTCACTTCAACAAACAATTGAAACCAAAATTTGACCACCAATTATATCTTCATTCTATTGATCTTCAAAAATATTTTACAATACATTTCAAAATTTTGTCCTGACTAACATGTCAAAAAGTGTCTTGTCAGTTGCCCACTTTTAACATAAATAAAAAAGTCTTAATTATCATTGTTTACATAAGATTACATATAACTTTAAAAGCAATGAAAGATGAGAAGTGAAGAGAATTTATTAGATGTTGAAGTCCACAACACTCGCAAGATACGAAAGTTCGTTACTCATCGTAAGGTACCCATGATCATTTAGATTTGGCAAGGTCCTCTCTCCATGATAGTATCTGCAAGACTTGGTACTCCACTACAAGGCGTATTCTTTTGGGGGAGCTAGATATGTCTCCTCCCATTGGTACACCATGTAATCATGAGGTCATTTGTACTCTTGTTTTTTTTGTGTGTTGTCCAAGTGGCTCTTCCATTTGCTGTCTAATAACCCTTTGGCATCCACGATGAATTTTGAGTACCCATCATCTAGTGCAATTATTCCATCCAAGGTTAAATTGAGGTGGTGAATATTTATGTCACCATCTTTCTGTATATTAGTAAAGCAGTTGGGAACAATTTTTCTAAACTCATCTGTCCAATCCTTGGAGCATTTCAGTTGATCATCATCCCTTAGTATCTTAGGCACGAACCACTGCTTTAGTGTGTGAAATGAATCCATTCTTGCCTTGATCTTTTTATCTTCTACAAAATGTATTGAAATTCATTTGTGACCATTTAGACCATTTTCTCGGTAGGATTTAAAGCTGTGGGGGCCTCAACACTCCTTTGTAAAATTTTGCACAAAGTTGTTAAGGTGTGATGTACAGGTTGCCATTTCTTGAATAAGGGGTCCAATATAGGTACATGGGCCTTTATCTGATCAACTGCTTTTAACAAGGAGACATAACATTCATACACATTTTCCAATTTGTCCACAATTAGTTTAACCTTATGCTCCAAGATTTTTTCCAATAACCTGAGGGTTTCTCTCTTTTCTCTTTCCTTTGCTTCTCCATTACTCTTTTTCAACTTCTCAATTTCTTGTTTTAGCACATTAACTTGTTCAACAGTGATTTCACCTATATAAGTCTGGATGGCAGGGGGTTGTTATACTGTTAATTATGTGCTTTGGGAAGGACTTGCTCCCTTCAACTATTGTTTCAATTTCACATTTTCTATGAATAACCTATTCACTTCATCATTTAGATCAATTTGTGCTTTCTCATATTTTGTTAATAGCTTTAGCCGCATCCCTAGTAAACATTGTTGAGTGCATCATCATAGTAGCTACCTCCAATGTTGATGTGTATTGAAGTGTCTTTACCATGGCAGTCCCTTTCATTTCTTTTACAACATCAAGCAATCTTGGTTTTTCTGTTCTTTTTTGCTTGGTCCAAAAGGATAGGGTTTCAAGTCTTGGATTGTAACTTGTGCCACTCATTCCCTCATATGAATTGAATTCAAAAACCAGCATGGGATCTTCTTGGATTCTTACTTGATCCAATAAGAATATATTTTTTAACTCCATCCTAAGAATAATTATTATATTTCTTTCTAAGACCAATTTTCTTGCTTCTTGGGGGCTAACAATAATTTCATTAATCCTGAGTTCTTCAAGAGTCTAGGAAACAATCTAGTTAGGTTGTGACTCCTCAGTGCCCATCTTATTAATTTGGGTCTCTCCTCAAATTCTTTCATTTTCATCTTAAACAAAAGATCCTTAAACTCGGGAGTTTGAATAAATTCACCATCTTCAATAAATCTAAGGGAAACAATCACCCTTTCATCATCATTCACTTCTTGATCATTATGCCCATGTACATCCACTCTTTCTTCTAGTTTGTGAGCATTAGTTGCAAGCTTAGGCGGTGGCTGATCAACTTCATCATCTTTAAAATTCAAAAGTACATTGGCTACCTCTTCAGTATCCCCTCCTCCAATTATTTCATATGCCACTAAGGGGGCCACACCATGTGTCTTCTTCCTTTTAGGACTTGGTTGCTCAAGGGATGCTTCTAATTGTATTGTGGCAGTGTTTGGTAGGGGCTCTGTGATTACAATACCACTTGGTTTGATGGGAAACTTGGAGGGTTTCAAAGACTGACCCTCAGGTTTCTTTTCTGGTTCAACATATAATCTTTCAAAGTTATCAATTATTACGTTCACCCTTTTGATAGGATCCTGTTCTTCAACATAGAATCCTTGGAATCCATTGTCCCTTTTCTTCTTCTCCTCATCAATCCTCTTTATGATTTCCCACTTCCTCTTGCTCTAAAAAACTTCATTAGGTGTAAAGCAATTTCATATTGTATCTTCTTCGTAATCCATTACATGGGTAATCCCAACTTTAGTGAGAAGTGTCTGCTTTATAAAATTAATATGCCCTTCAGGATAAAAGAACCTTTCTCCTTGTGACTTCAATGAATACCACATCTTCAAATAGTGTTGTAGTTCTTCAAGAGTGTTAGACCCTATGGATAGCCCCTTACATTTAGTTAGGTCAGGGAGGAATGTCTCCTTTTTCTGTCTTTTCATAACATCCTACTCCATCCATAACATTTTCCACATAAATTCTAAAAATGCAATTCAAATAGAAAAAAATTTAGGTAAAACATGTGGGGCTTGAGGACACCCATAGACCCTTATTACTGTTTGGCCTGCTAAGAAGAACCAGTCACCAAAATTGTGAGTGTGTCCCTACTCTGGCTTCAATGCTAAAGGTCTTAATACTTGCATGATTTTATTAGGAAATCTTGGTGAAATATGATCAAGAGCAGCGATGACCTTTACTAGGAAATCATCATGAAATATTACATAATCACTATTTTTACATCTACTATCCCAAATGTAACACCAATTTTGTACAAGCAACCTATGCCCTTCATCATCAGTCATTCCCAAACACATTATTTTAGTCCATTTGTTTCTATTTTGGTACAATATTAAATGACACAACAAAAAGTATTTCTTGAAAGTGATGGGAGCTAAGTTCTCTCTTACTTGCAAAAATCCCTCATGTAGCCCTTTCTCACTTTCAGCAACAAAGTCATACTCAATGTTGACTTCAAGATTTTGTATCCTCATTGCAATCATCATGAGATATGTTGGCATCCTCTCTTCAACATCTATTCCAAGCACTTGGCACAAAGCAAAATAAGTTCTTTTGAAATATACTTGGAAGTCTTCTATGGCAAATGACTCATTTTGGGAGGGGGAGATAGGTATCCTCCTATTGTTTACACCCTTTTTCATGTGTAAAGGAAGTTCATCACTCCTGTAGGTTTTTCTCAATCTCCTATAATCCTCCTCACTTTTGTCCAAGTCGATCTTAGTGATAGCTTTCTTTTTTAACATAAAACACTCTATAATTGTGTCTTTAGTCAACACCACTAATGGTGAACCATTTGGCATTCTTATAGTCTTGGTAGCCGGGTGATAATATTGTCCCAATACTTTAACAAACTCAACATCTATGAAGACATTTGGGACTATCAATTTGGCCAAACATAGGGTCCAAGGATTTGAAACTGGAACCTTCTCAACCCCTTTTTCATAGAAGTACCAAAAAAGACCCTGCCCTGAGATAGGGATAATTGGGTCTCTACATCCATGGGTTATATCTTTAAATACCTTTTTGGATCCTTTGTCTACAAAATTAGGTAACACATCTAAAATGGATTGTTGCAGGGACTTATTCTTTGATTTAGGAACTATGGACTCTTCCTTTTTACTTGCAAGTTGAATTCTTTTGGGTGGCATGATGAAGAATTTACTCCTACTTAGTTTTTTAGGTGTCTACTTGTAGAAGAAAATTCAGTTCTTATACACTTGCTATAGAGGGTTTCTGTGAACTTACCCAACGAAATAATAGCTGTAGAGTTTTTTGGCTTGAACTCCATTGCCTCTGGTACACCATGCTTTGTGAATGATTGCCAAAATGTCATTGAGTCCCAAGCAATATTTTTTGTTGAGCTCGATCACCTTGCTATTAATGTCAATTCATGCAAAATATCTCAAAATGTGTTCATATTTCGAGTTTGAATACATGTCATTGATCTTGGGAAATCAAATGGTGTAATCATTTAATGCTTGATAGCTTGTACCATAGTACCACTCTGTCATATAAAGAATGTTGTAGGGTAGTGCTAGCAGTACCCCGTGCACACCCCTTTGGACTCCTGCGGGATGGTGGGTTAATTCTAGCGGTAGAGTGATTGTTCACCGCCATACCACATTATCATATCAAGACTATTGTGGGGAAGTGGCAGCAGTACTACCATACCACTCTGTCATATGAAGACCACTGTGAGGTAGTGGTAGCAGTACCACCACCCCGCACACACCCCTTTAGACTCTTGTGGGACAACAGGTTAATTCTAGCAGTTTGGTGATTTTTCACCGCCATACTGTAGTGTCAGTGTTTACCCCTTGCAAGGTTGCGGTTTACTTTAGTTGTTAACATGTTCTCACCGCCACCCCGTAGTATTCATATTTGGTTGTCACAATATTGCAGTAAGCATTTATACATTGACCTTTATGTCCCACCATCCCGTACATGCCTCTATTGACTACTGTGGTAGTACAGTATTGGATTTTATTATGAATGCAATATTTTAGATATCATTTTATTAAAAATATTGAACAATTTTCTAATTTTGCAGTCTCTTAGTCTTAGTTTTTAGTGTTAGTCAGAACTAAGAGATCATTTCTTTGTTTGTAATGGGGAGGCTTAGTTCACCTAATGTTAAGATATCTATATGTATTATTAAATCATAGATATTCATTATATGTTTGCATCTAGAAAACATATAGGATATACAAGAAATTATATTCTAACTAAACAAAATTAGTTTCAAATTTTTAACCAAAGTAAGAAAACTCAGAAGAATGATTGAATCTAACTTTAAATTCACTTCAAATCAGTAGTGAACATCTCAGGTTTTGTATACAACATACCAACAGAATAATGATGATTACATTCAGAAATGTATCAGTAAAACAACAGTGAATAAGCATACCTATACTTAGATATTTATTACATTTAATAATAAATTACACCATACATATAACCAAATTTTAGGTGACAAGCTAACCTCTTAAGGTGACAAAACATCATCATAATCATTTGCATTTCCAACAAGATTAGAATCCTGATCATTCATGTCTGCATCTACTTGATTTTTTCCCTCATCCTCATCTATGACATGCAATGAATTCTCTCTCCCAATCTCTTCATTGGTAATCAAAATGTCTTCTTCAAACACTCCATCATCGTCTTCATCCACTTCTTCAAATGTTTCTTGTAAATTAACATATTGCCCATCAGGCATTATATCAACAACTTCCATGAATTTTTGTTTTGAATGAGACTCTGTTTGAATGAAATACAACCATCTTGGGATTCTTACATCATAAATTAGAAATGATTGATTAATTTGAAGAGGGGAAACATACAACTCATCTGTCTCTAATAAAAAATGTCTTCTATTTGTGCGTACAAATCCATACTCATCAAATTGTACCGCAGATGGTCAGATCCACTTACATTTTAATAATATAGGACTATTTTCACCATAGTCCACTAGAATAATTTGTTGGATGAATCCAACATAAAATTTCTTCTCAGTTTCATGAAGAAATTCGACACTAACAACACAATCACAATTTATCTTTCCTTTATCTTTTTCTTCCACTCTTAAATGACTACCATAGGCCCACATTCCACTGAACCGCATAGCCCATAAATGTGGAGATTGTGAAAGCTCACTTTCCTCTGTTGTTATATCTTGACCTTCTTCTTTTGCATCACTGACTACATTAGCAATCCAGTCTTCAAATTTTGGAAAAGAATCACCTCCAATCAAATCAACGTGACATCTGCACCTTTGAGGTTGATGTTGCATCCAAGCTTGATTGTCTTCTTCATATTTTCTACATAGAATATTAACTTACAAATAGTAAGATTGATAATATAAATGTGTAAATGCAATTGAGTAAATAAATTATTGTGTAATTTTTTTTCCTACGCCACTTATTGAATGAAGATGTGTTTTGGAGAATATAGGCATGTATCACACTTCTTTCTTGATGTGATAGCTTGAAGCGACATCCATTTCCTTCTAATACTTCACCTGAAACTGTGCCTTCTTCGTCATCGTCCCATACACACCGATTGACATTTTTAAAATATTTCATATATTATGTGCAAAATCCCATGGCCTCTTGCATTGAATATCCCTCAGACATGCTTCCTTCCGATTTTTCCCTAGTATGAATAATTTTTTTCAAAACCTTCATATATCGTTCTATAGGATACATCCATCTTGTTCTTACTAGGCCACAATGCTTTAGTTCATATTATAGATGTATCAAAAAATGCATAGAAATATTAAAGATTGTTGGTGGAAATTATCGTTCCAATAGACAAAGGACTTCAATAACCTCCTCCCTCAAACTAACAAAGTTCAAAGGATTTAATACATGTAAGCTCATTCTCTTTAATATTAGGCCAAACCTTATAACTGCCAATCTTGGCCCCTTTTCCAAACTTAATATATCCAGGGGGAAAGTGAGTCTAAGACCTCAACTGTAAGAATTGTGCATGTTGTTCCTTTGTCCAAACATAAGGAGCACTGGGTTTTCTATATTTTTTATCATCATATTTTTCAACCCAAAGATTTCGACGAATCTTTAGTTGTTGAAAGTCTTCACGTGATGAACTAGTATCAAAAGCACCAAAAATATTTTCTATAATAGCATATACTATATTTTTCTCAGTATGCATAAAGTCAACAGTATGCCTAATGGCTATATCCTTAAAGTATGAAAACCTATAGACCACTTTCATTACATGGATCATATCTACTACCAACATTCCCATAATTTTTAATAAATGAAATTCTTTTTTGTCCATTCTCAACAATGTAATCACCTGTTATTAGCAATGGTGCTTCACAATTCTCTTCTTGACTATTGAATTGTGTTTTTTTGTTGACGATATGGATGATCCATTTTAAGGTAAGCACAATGTACACAATAAACACACTTACAAAATTCTTGATTTCCTCACAAAACCATTAAAGTTGCAAGTAGGACATCCATGGTATCCATGAACATTGAGACTAGACAATGTGCCATATGCAAAAAGATCATGAATTGTAAAAAATAAGGAAGTTCTTAAAGTGAATTTAATTGAATGACCATACCTTAAAGATTGAATTGCTTCAATTCCTTTCCACAATTCCATTAGCTCATCATATATGGCTCTAGATAAGAATCAATTGTATCTGAAGTCACACTTTTCTTTCTTGGTATAATCAATGATAGCATTAAGAAAAATGGTTTAGTTGATAACCATGGAGGTAAGTTATAATTTATTAAAAACACTGGCCAAGTTGACCATTTAGTACTTTTATTTGAGAATGGGTTCACCCATCTAGAGCCAAACCCAACCTTATATTACGAGGATCTTGAGAAAAATAAAGCCATCTGTTATCAAATTCCATCCATGTCTTACAATCAGGCACATGTCATTATTTTCCATCAGGTCTCTTATTTTGGGCATGCCATTGCATAAGTTCAACAATGTCTCAGCACCTATGCATCAAGAGTAATGGTGGGATTACCAGAAAGTGGCAAAGAACCTTTCTAGGAACCATAGCCAATTTCAACCCTTCTCTATACCTCACTTTATGACGTTTTGGACATTCACTCTCACTTGCAAGATTCTTGCGAAATAATACACAACGATTCACACATGTGTGGATGTTTTCATACCCTAAGCCTAGCTTAGTGATTTCCTTTCTACATTGACTTCATTTTGTTGGCAATGTGGAGTTGGGTGGTAACAACAAACTTAATAATGCCAATAACTGATCTACACTCTCATTTGTCCAACCAAACACTACTTGCAAGTTAAGAATTTGAAGGATTGTTGTCAAATGACTTAACTTGCAATTAGCATACAAAGCATTTGAAGCATCGTCCATCAACTTGGCCCAATCATCGTTTAGACCATCATTCAACATTATATCAACTTCAAACCCTTCGTCTAACACTGCTGCCTCTTCATCTATGTTTGGTGCCAATTCATCTATGTTTAGTTCCACTTCATCTATGTTTGTTGCCTCTTCATATCTCACACCCATTCTATCATATCTTCATAATAATTGACATTCCAAGGGCTTATACCACTATACCCATATCTTACCATATGTCGATAAATATGACTTATTTCTTTCACCTTTCCACCAAGATAGTCATTACATGGACATGGATATTTGTCCATGTTACTCTGATTGGCTATTCTCTCATCAAATACATGGTATTTCAACCTTTGACGTTGATCCATCTATATTGTTCTACACATAGCAACAAAGAATTGTAGACTAAGAGACAAAAACTATTTTTTTAAATTGAAAGGAATTTCCATAGTAATAGAGTTATAGAGAGCAAATAAAATAGAGAGTTTAACTAATGAATTGTAAAAAATAGATTTTTGTAGTTTATATTCAAATTGTTGATTGCATTGCATTGCACATCTTTCAAACTCAAAGCATTACTTCACATTTCATAACTAATAACTAGATGCTAATAGATGACAAAATTTCAATTACAATATAGTTTTTACAAAGTCAACCTAAGCAGTTATGCAATTACTTGACATTGCGTAACTAATAACTAGGAGCAGTTGTCGTCATGGCATTCCATTAGACCATATTTCTTTGAGGCATTTTTTCAAAAAGTTCATTGCCTTGTCTATGCTACCACATTTTTCATACATGTATACCAAAGCATTTTATCAAACAGTTCACTACCTTCTTGCTATGTCTAAAAGCCTAAAACAAGTTCTTTCGAACAAGCTAAGGATGCTTGGAAAAAAACTATCAAAGTATAATAGTAAGCAATAGCATAGACAAGGAAATGAACTAGTTGAAAAAATTCCTCAAAGAAATGTGGTCTCATGGTGATGGAATGCCATGACAATCCATAACAATTTGCTTGTCATGGCATTCCATCACCATGAGACCACATTTCTTTGAGGCATTTTTTCCAAAGTTCATTGTCTTGTCTATGCTACCACATTTTTCATACATGTCTACCAAAGCATTTTATCAAACAGTTCAATTCCTTGTTGCTATGGCTAAAATCCTAAAACAAGTGCTTTCAAACAAGCTAAGGATGCTTGGATTTTTTTTTTAAAGCATAATAGTAAGCAATAACATAGACAAGGAAGTGAACTGGTTGAAAAAATGCCTCAAAGAAATGTGGTCTCATGGTGACGGAATGCCATGAAAATCCATAACAATTCGCTTTTCATGGAATTCCATCACCATGAGACCACATTTCTTTGAGGAATTTTTTCCAAAGTTAATTTCCTTTTCTATGCTACCACATTTTTCATACATGTCTACCAAAGCATTTTATAAAATAATTCATTGCCTTGATGCTATGGCTAAAAGCCTAAAACAGGTGATTTCAAAACAACTATGGTTGGTTGGAAAAAATCTATCAAAGCATAATATTAAGCAACAAGCTATGGTCTCATGGTTTTTTTTTGGCACGAAAATTAGCGTGATTTTATTTGCAAGTTTTAAATTCATTTTTTTGGAAATTTCGCTGTTTGAAATGGGGAAAAATCTTCGTGGTCATTTTTGTGCACCTTTTTATTTGTAGGATTCTCATAGTTAGTGAAAAAGGTAGTGTTCATGAAGGAATGTAAAAGACACGTAGAGCCTTTCAATTATACATGTACTATGCAATGGCATTAAATCATTTAGTAAACCATTTTTCCTTCACAAGGAAACATTTTCTTGTGGAACAGTTGACTGAGATAGCTCTTGTTTCAACTGGCCACCCTCTCATGAAATATAATTCATACTATAATATTGCATGATTTTTTCATAGTAAAGGTGATTATGACACCACTTGTCAAGGAAAGCCAAAGGCCATAGGATTTTGTGGATAAGTTCAAATGAAGCTGGGAGATCTTAAGAGTTCTCTCTCAAATTTTGAAAAGGTTTTGGAGGTCCACCCTAAGAATTGTGAGAGATTAAAAGTTGTAGGCCATATATATTCTTAGCAATGACAGTCAAAGAAGGTTTTGGAAATTTTAAGAAAGGAAACTCGCATAGATCCACATGATGCCCATGCATTTATCAAGATGGGTGAGTTATTAATATCGTCAAACCCCAGTGCAGCCTTAGATTCTCTTAAGATGTCAAAGTCTCTTCTGAAGAATAGTAGACAAGAAGTACCCATTCAATTGTTAAACAAAATTAGGGTTCATTTTGAGCGTGATGAACTAGAGTTGGCTCAACAAAATTTTATGGAGGCATTAGGAAATGATGTTTTGCCTCTACACAAATCTCTGTGGTTAGTTTTATGCACTTTTTACTTGTAGGATTCTCAAAGTTAGTGAAAAAGTTAGTGTTCATGAAGGAATGGAAAAGATGCGTAGATCCTTTGAACTATACCTATACTCTGCAATGGCATTGAATCATTTAACAAACCATTTTTTCTTCACTGCAAGGCAACATTTTCTTGTGGAACAGTTGGTTGAGACAACTCTCATTTCAACTAACGACTCTCTCATGAAATCTCATTCATATTATAATCTTGCACAATCTTATCATAGTAAAGGTAATTATGAAACCACTTGTCAAGGAAAGCTAGAGGCCATAGGATTTTGTGGATAGGTTCAATTGAAGCTGGGAGATCTTAAGAGTTCTCTCTCAAATTTTGAAAAGGCTTTGGAGGTCCACCCTGAAAACTGTGAGAGCTTAAAAGCTGTAGGCCATATATATGCTTAGTAAGGACTTGTAGAGAAGGCATTGGAAATTTTAAGAAAGGCAACTCACCTAGATCCACTTGATGCCCATGCATTTATCAAGATGGGCGAGTTATTAATATCATCAGAACCTAGTGCAACCTTAGATTCTCTTAAGACACCAAAGTCTCTTTTGAAGAAGAGTAGAGAAGAAGTACCCATTCAATTGTTAAACAACATTGGGGTTCTTCATTTTGAACATGATGAACTAGATTTGGCTCAACAAACTTTTATGGAGGCATTAGGAAATGACATTTGGGTTGAATTCATAAATAAAAGCCCCAATGCTAATTCTGCAATTTTTTCTTGTGCTCTTAAAGATATGAAATTCTTCCATTGACTAGAAGAAGGTGTTATTTCACTTGAGTTACCATGGGATAAAGTCATGACACTATTTAATCTTGCTAGGTTGTTTGAATAGCTACATGATAATAAAAAATAAAATATTTTATACAAGCTAATATTGTTCAAGTTTCTTGATTATGTGGATGCATATCTACGTCTTGCAGCCATGGCTTAGGCTCGAAATGAGATCCAAATAAGCCTAAAATTAATTGGGGATGCACTTAAGGTGGATAAAAAATCATCAAATGCTTTATCTATGCTTGGAAAAATGGAACTGAAAATAGATGACTGGCTTAAAGAAAAGAAACAATTAAAGCTACACATAGTGAATTAGATGCAAAGAATTCTTATGTTGAATTTAATCTTGGAAAATGGAATTATTTTATAGCTTTTCACAATGAGAGGAGGGACCCAAAGGTGGAGGCACAAAATATTGAGAAGGCTAGAGAATTGTATTGTAAAGTGTTGGCACAGAGACTAGGAAATGTTTATGCTACAAATGAGGCAGCCATTGTGCTAGCCAAAAGGGGTCAATTTGATATTGCAAAGGAAATTTTTACATAGGTACAAGAAACTACAACAGGAAACATCTTTGTTCAGATGCCTGATGAGTGGGTAAATCTAGCACATGCTTACTTTGCACAAGGATAGTTTGTGCTTGTAGTGAAAATGTATCAAAATTGTTTGAGGAAATTCTAATTTGGCACTAACACCCAAATTTTATTATATTTAGCTCGAGCACACTATGAAGCAGAACAGTGGCAAGATTGTAAACGAAAATTATTAAGAGTAGTAGAACATTATTGAAAGTAGTAGATTGTAATGGGTGTTTCAAATTTTTGTTTAATGTAATGAGGGTTTCAAATTACCTCTAAATTCGCTACAGAGGGCATCCCCAAATCCGATTTCGCTACAAAGGGTCTCGACGAATTCAAATTCGTTGTAGCAAACTTTGAGTTCCTTGCCCTTTCCCACATTTTCATAAGTCTCTAGGTCATATCTGAATCCTTATCGCCCATGCAAGTAACTGCTAATCAAAATGCCTCATTGCAGGCTAACGAATGAAGCGAGGTCTGCAATGAACGAATGAAGTGAGGGAAAGCGAGATGAATGAATATGCAATGAACGTGAATAATCATGCCAATACATCACACGCATGAATACATCACACCAATATTTGGCCGAATTGTTTTTTAAAATTTTTGTCTGCTTTGGATTTGATTAACTATTTAGTCATTTTTGTTTCTGTGACTAAATAATTTTTTAGTCAACAACCAAATTAGTCATTTGTTGTAAAAAATGAGTAGAATTTAGTCATTTTAGTTGTTGTGGCTAAATTTTTTAGTCACCTAGTCATATATTTGCCAAATTCTACTAGTGAATTATACCTACTAGAAAGCTAGTATGGAGTCTTTCTTAGTCTCCCTTGGATTTGGTGTTTGGGAGTTTGTTGAAAGAGGTTATACTATGCCTGCAAACGAACAATCAACCAATGATGAGATCAAGGCATATGAGAATAATGGAAAAGAAAAGAATGTAATCCTGAGTGGTCTTATTGATTCATAACTTATGAAGGTTATAAGCTACAAATTTGCTAAAGATGTCTGGACAAAGCTAGAAGGAATCTATGAACGAGATGACAAGGTCAAACAAGTGAAGATGTAGAAATACAAAGCCAAATTTGAAACCCTAAGGATGTTTGAAGATGAATATATTTTTTCCTACATGCTCATATGTGATGAAGTTGTCAATGCCATTGATGGTCTTGGTGGGAAGCTAGATGAACGAAAAGTTGTGAAAAAGGTATTAAGAAATTTACCTAAATCTTATAGCCATAAAGTTTTTGCTATTGAGGAAGCTCAAAATCTAGATCTTTATTCTAGAGATAAGATGTTTGGTGCTTTAACTTCTTTTGAAATGAGAGATTTTGGTCAAGAAATTACAAACAAAGAAACTTATTTTAAGGTCTGCAAAATAGAAAAGGATGATGGATTATATCCATATGATCTTGATGAGGTGAAAGCAAACTTTGTGAGGAGATTGAAAAAGGCTACTGGAAAATAAAAAGGTAAGCTACCTTTCAAATGTTTCAATTGTGGAAAGATATATCATTATGCATCTAAATTTCCAATTAAAGTTACTAATGACAAACAAAAGGATCATAAGGGTAAAATTTTCAAGAAGAGTTATTATGTTGAAAAGGAAATTGGTGTATCTATTGATGAAGAATCAAATTATTAGAATGAAGATAGTGATGAATGCTTGTTCATGGCTCTAAATGTTGAAACTACTTCTACTGATCTTAAAAGATGTGTGAAGGAAAGTGCTTCAAAAATAGATCATAACATTGAAGGAACTATGTTAATTTCTTTTAATGCTAGAGAGGAGAAGAACTAGATCATTGATAGTGGATGATCAAATCATATGATAGGTGATAAGAGTAAGTTTTTTAAGCTTGAAAATTATGATGGTGGTCTTGTTAAGTTTGGTGATGATACATCTGCTAAGATCTATGGAAAAGGTTCAATTAGTTTTGATGGAAAGCATAATATATATGATGATCTTTATGTCAAGGGTCTCTGTCATAATCTTCTAAGTGTAAGAAAAATGTGTAGCAAAGGATATAATATTGAATTTCAAAATGATCCAGTTGTGAAATCAAAAAATGAAGCTTCGACATTTTGGTTGCTGTTGGAACAAGGACAAGAGGTAATGTCTATCAAATCAAAGGTAATGGTGCAAAGTGCTTTATGTCTCAAACCGATGAAAGTTGGCTATGGCATAGAAGAATGGGTCACATCAATTTTGATAGCCTAGCAAGGATAAGTTCTACTGATTCTAAAAGAGATTCACTAAAGATTACAAAGCCTATCAATGCAATTTGCAAAGAACATCAAGTTGGAAAGCAAACAAAGGAAAGATTCAAGACAAACGGATATTCCACCATAGGTCCCTTGGAGTTAGTTCATACAAATCTATGTGGACCTACCAAAATTAGAAGCTCATGTGATGACAAGTATTTCATGTTATTGATTGATGATTATTCTAGAATGGCTTTGGTTACATTTCTCAAAGAAAAATTAGAATCTCTAAACAAGTTTAAAGCATTTAAGCTATGGTTGAAAATAAAATGAATTTGAAAATCAAATGTTCGAGGTCTGATAGAGGTGGTGAGTTTACTTCAAATGAGTTTAATTTTTTTTATAAAGATCATGGAATAAAGAGGCATTTTTCAGCCCCTAGAACTCCTAAGCAAAATGGACTTGTGGAAAGGAAAAAAAATAGTTTAGGAAGTAGCTAGGAAAATGATGAAGGAAGCTAGTCTTCCAAATGTCTATTTGAGAGAAGCAATTCATATTGCAGTCTACATTCTTAATAGAGGTCAAGAAAGAGAAAATAGTTCAAAGACTCCCCATGAGTTATGGTATGGTAAACCTCCTACTGTGAAATATTTCAAATTTTTTGGAAGAAAATGTTATATCAGAAGAGATGAAGAAAACTTAGGAAATCTTGATGCAAGATCCGATGAAGGAATCTTTCTTGGACACTCTACAAGAAGAAATGCCTACCAGTGCTACAACAAGAGATTGAAGAATATTTTTGAGAGTGCAAGTGTCAAAGTGGATGAGGAACCACGCCAAATTTTAGTATTGATAGAAGGATATGAATCTAATGAATCCCCTTGCTGTGAAGAAGGAAAGGTTGAAGACAAAGGAAAAGAGTTGACAGTTAAAGTGGAAGAAGCTTCGAAAAAGAATCCTAAGAATCCTAAGTATGTGCAAAAGAATAATTCAAAAGATTCAATCATTGGAGATAAGAGAAAAGGCGTGTTAACAAGTAGAAAAGCTGCTATGGTAGAGGAACAAGCAAAATTTTGTTTACTTTCTGAGGTGGAACCAAAAATAGTAAGGCATGCAAAGATGAAAATTGGGTTAAAGCAATGAAGAGGTAGAATAGATTGATAAGAATATGAATTTGGAACTAGTCCCAAGACCAACAAATAAGAATGTGATTGGTACTAGGTGGGTATTTCATAACAAACTAAATGAAGATGGAAAAGTTGTTAGGAAAAAGGCTATACTCATGTGTAAGGGTTACTCATAGGTTGAAGGTATAGCTTTTGAAGAAAATTTTTCTTTGGTTGCAAGAATAAAAGCTATCAGGATGTTTTTATCTTTTACAACACATAAAGATTTCAAAGTATATCAGATGGATGTGAAGTCTACATTCTTGAATGATGAATTGGAAGAAGAGGTATACATTGAACAACCAAAAGGTTTTCAGTTGTCAGAAGATGCAACTATGGTCTACATATTGAAGAAAACATTATATGGACTAAAGTGAGCCCCCAAAGCTTAATATGCAAGGTTAGACAAGTACTTGTTGCAACAAGAATTCAAAAAAGGTGTTGCAGATAGCAATATGTATTTCAAAGTTGAAAGAGAACAAATATTGAATGTGGTAATATATGTTGATGACATAATCTTTAGAGGAAGTGAGGATATGTGCAAGAAATTTGCAGAGGAAATGCAAAAATAATTTGAGATGTCAATGTGTGGGGAGATGAATTTCTTCCTTGGTTTATAGATTAGTTAATCAAAGAAAGGTATATTCATATCAGATTATAAGTATGTTAAGGAGTTGTTGAAGAAGTTTGGAATAGGTGACTCTAAACCAGTATGGACTCCTATGGTTACTGGTTGTAAGTTGAGAAAGAATGATGAATCTCCTAGGACATATCAGAGCAAGTATAGATCAATGATTGGTGGACTATTATATCTTACTACTACTAGACCAGATATCATGTGTTTAGTTTGTCTTGTGGCTAGATTTAAAGAAGATCCAAAAGAATCTCATGTTGCAGTAGTGAAGAGGATATTCAAATGTTTGAAGGGCACTTTGGATTATGGTTTGTGGTATCCTAAGGATATTGACTTCACCTTGAGTGCATATATAGATGCAGACTAGGTTGGATGTGTAGATGATAGGAAAAGTACAAGTTGTGGTGCTTTCTTTCTTAGAAGCAAGTTGGTTTCATTACTAAGTAAGAAGCAAGATTCAATGTCATTATCTATTGCAAAAGTAGAATATATTGCAGCAACATCATGTTGTACACAAGTGTTGTGGATGAAGAAAACATTGAAGGATATTAGAGTTTCATATGATGAACCTATTCCTATCTTATGTGACAATACAAGTGCAATCAATATTTCAAAGAATCTAGAAATGCATTCAAGAAAAAAACATATCTCAATCCAGTAGCACTTCTTAAGAGAGAAAGTTGCAAAGAATGATGTGAAGTTGGAGTATGTGCCTACTAAGGATCAGGTTGCTAATATTTTCACAAAGGCTCTTACAAAAGATACTTTTGAGTATCTCTGGGAGAAGTTAGGGGTTATTGCCCCTCCTTATTTCAACTAGATGCATAAGTATTTGCATCTTTTTAGGAAGCATTTCAAGATATATTTCTTAGTCTTGGAATGATGTTGAAGGCTACCTCTTAGGGGGAGTAGGTAGTAGTAATTGTTAAATGATGGAGTCTATTAGATCATATATTGTGTGCTCCTAAGGGGGAGTATGCAAAAAGAGTGCAATGCAATTGCAGGTGTTTCCCTTTGTATGTTGTCAAAGGGGGGGAGAAAGAGAATTGGATGAGTTTATGGCCCTTTTTCCATTGATGTCAAAGGGGGAGAGAAAGTTAAATTGGTTGAAAAACCATTGTGCAAAATTTGATATGGTTTGAAGACCATAGGGGGAGAGAGTATGGAAAAGTTATTTTTGAGGAGAAAAGGAGAGAATAAATAATTGTGCAAGGGGGAGCAATGTGTATTGGCTAGTAGTATGTGTTGTTGATTAGAGTTGCTAGTTTTTCATATCAAGTGTTGCTAGAAAAGTGTTGTCTGAGGAGCTGAGAGTAAATACTTGTATAAGGGGGAACAATATGTACTAGTGAGCAATATGTGTTATTGATTAGAGTTGTTGGTTGATGTTGATGGTTTTTCATATCAAGTGTTTCCATCAATAACAAAGGGGGAGATTGTTGGAAACTTGTGTTGTCATTGATGTCAACATAGAGTTGTTGCATTGACGTCAACCCCTAAGGAAGAAAATGTGTTCAAGTGTGTTGGTTGCATTATGTTGTCATTAGTATTGTCACTAGTGTCAACCTTTAATGTAGCAATGATGAGTAAGTGCTTATGGATATCAACCTCTTGTTCGGTTGAGATACTGAGATGATGTTGCAGATGTTGAATCAGTGTTTGTGGTGCTTGGTTTCCAAGTGATTTTGAGAAAATTTGAATAAAAGATAAGTTTAGTGTGACAAAGTCATGTTTAGTGTTTTACTATGAATTTCTTCATGCTTGAAGATATGATCATGCGGTTTGGATGTGATAATAAGAGTTGTTCAGAGGTGTCATTTCTAGAGTTTCAAGTTCTAGATCCTACTGTACTAGAAGATATGTTTGACAATATGTTTTTCTGATAAAATGGGGTGTTTGGGAGAAATGAGATTGCTTTTCATTTCTCCACAGTGAAGTTTCTAGTGTTGTTGATATGGGAAAAGGCTTAAAATGTGTGTATATATCTCCCCTTAAAGTTTTAGGTGTTGTGGTGCTCTACAAAGGTGGTTGGTGTGTTGGATGTTTGTGATGGTATGTCTGGTTACATAGAATAAAGGTGTTCTTGAGTTTTAGGTGGTTGCAATATACTCTAATGGTGCTAGAGTATTTTGAGATGTTGTATGAATAGTGTGGAGTGTTGTTGTGTGGTCCACGAGATGTTTTCAAACCTTGAGAAGTGTATTTGGAGTTACTTGTTAGTGTTAGTGTAGGTTTGGCCGACTTGGCATGCTAGTGCTAATTGTGAAGGATAATTTTTGATCAAGGAAGTGTTGAGATGCGTGTTGGTGTAGGTTTAGGTCCCAATTAAGTAGAGTCTACATGATGGAAATCAAGGGCCAAGATGAATTGGTTAATGGATGACTAGGATTGAATGAATATGGTTTGGATCAAAGTTGTATTCATGTGACAAGTGTCACATGAAGGATAAGGGATAGGTTTAGGATTTGATTTGGGCGACATGCTTATATGAATGGTGTTGATTTGGAGATGTAGTATGAAATAGATGGAAGAGATGAAAAGTTAGTTTTATTTTTTGGCAAGAATCTAGATTCAATGAATCTATAAAAGGTCTTAGTTAGTCATGCAACTCTCAATAATTAATTAAATAATAAAAATATTTAATTAATTTTTGGAGAAGGATGATGTGGAAGGATAAATTAATTGATATTTATTTAATTAAAGTGGCTATGAATGTGAAGGTTAAATTAATTAATTAAATAATGAATATTTATTTAATTAAAGTGGGAGATAAAAAGGTGAATGATAAATTAATTAAATAAATAATAAATATTTATTCAATTAAAGTGGGAGAGAATTTGATGTAGGATATCCAGATTCCTTTAGTGAATGGAGAAGACTCTGATTTGCAAGGTTAGGGTTTGGAAGCAGAGTGAAGGGCGCAAGGTGAGGGACTGTGTACGGAGGGCAGACCTCAGAATCACTCTAATACATTAAGGGAGTACTCTTCCCCTCCATAAGATCTCTTTCTACTCCCAGGTTAGATCTCCTTCAATGCTTGTTGTGTTAGTTTTTCCTGCCAAGCGTGTATGTTGTTTATTTCTGCACTTGCTTGATCTGATTTTGATAGTCTTGCAATACCCTAGTCTAGTTGCGACTAGGCGGAGTATTATCTTCTTAGATCCGCCCCTTCATTACCTTTGGTGGGAAAATAGCGAACTATATTGATGGATGCAGATGGGACAGACCCTGGTAAACCTCCAAATGACTTTCACAAGGGGGCAAATGGAGGTGCATTAAAAATGGTTAATAATGGTATGAAATCATTTAAGGAGATCGTTGTCAGAAGCAACAGAGTTCCTATATCAACGAACTTCATTGCGGTTGGCGGCGAAGGGATAAAAGGTACCCAATTTTTAGATGGAGAAGGTAATATCCCTTCCACAAACCCTAGGGAGGATTTCTTTATTCCAAATGAAGATATGACAAGGGTCTTAGACAACGAAGAAAGAAGGCTAAAGAATAATGCCATTTTTTTTGTTGCTTTAGATCTTAATAAAATACTATCAAGGAAATTATTTGATGACTGGTTAATGAATGTATGGAATAAAAATATGGGGATTCAACACTCATTCTGTAGATTAATTCAAAAAGGATTTTTTTTTAAAATTTTTTAGGGAAATTGAAATGCAAAAAAATGCCACTAACAAGGAATTTTGGTTGGTTGGAAATGTTGTATTTAGGGTTGTTTCCTGGTCACTGAATGTCTTAAATGAAGAATTTTTAGCTTTATCTTACCCTAGATGGATTAATATAAAAAATGTGCCACCTGTTCTATGGGAAGTTATCCTACAAATTCTCTCGCATTATGGGAGAACCATTAGGGTTGAGGAAACTAAAAATACACTCTTACACATGGATGCTCGTGTCCTGCTTGCCATCACCGTGGAAATCCCAGATGAAATTGAACTCGAAATATAAAATACAATCTTAAATTGTAAACTTGAAATATTGGGAGGAGCCAATGCGTGATTTCTCTAAAAAAAAGAAGGGCATAGAAGAAAAAACTGCTCGATCCTGAAAAATAACAATGTGGGTAGAGCTAAAATGAAAGAAACTAACCAAAAAAAATTTAACTCCAACACTAATGAGGCATGGGGGGATTGAATATCGAGTCTGGAAGAGAGGCTGTATTCCCTAACCCTAGGGTGGTGGAAATCCTGATGGAGACCACTCAGACCCCACCTCAAGGGCTGAGGGTGGAAGACTCTTCTGAATTGGTGTAAACTAGAGAAGAACAAATGCTAATTTTCAAAAATTACCTAATACAAGGGGTGTCGAAAGTTGATACCGAATGTCATGAGATAAGGGAGGATGGTGAATCCAACCTAGAAGCAAGCAAGGGGAGCAATCCCCCAAGTAAGATTGCTATAGAGGAGGACCACCAAAAAAAGGGTGGGCACATCTCCTTTAGGGGAAAGCTAACGGCCCAAGAACTGGTCTTAAAATAGTTAAGGGAGAAAATGACAAAAAATAAGAAAATAATATGGGGATTAAGATCCGAAAGGGTTAGGTATAATACTAAAAATGATAAATTGGGCCACTCCTTGAAAAAGGACCTAAACCTGGTAAGAGCCTCCACTATCTCGGAGGAGGATCCTTTGAATGGAAAGATTAAGAATTGCATTTTGAATGGCCAAGATGTAGATCATAAATTACTGATGCTGGAACCATCCTCGGGGGAATCCTTTAAAGATAATAATCTTTCAATAATTTCATAAACTCCTAGTATGGATGGGGAGGACCCCCCTCTGCCGATAATAGAACTAGGGGAAGAAGATTGTTCCCCTAGGAAGGCCATGGGCAAGAAGGGATTCTCCACCCATATTAGCAGTAAACCAATTGGCAACCAATGCCCCCTAGAGGAAGCTGAGCCCTCTAAGAAGAATGATAAGCAAAAGTTGGCCTTAGATCTCTCAGGCTTCAAACCATTCAACCAAGATGATCCGCAATTCTTCCAAGACCTTTTGAATAATTTGAACCAAAATGGGGATATTGCAGCCCCAACCAAAGATGAAATCACAAAGAGGCAGGGTAGTTAGGGGGGAGGTACTGACACACCTTGGAAAAAGGAATGTGAAAAAGAGGATGAAGAGAGAGGTAGCCTGGTGAACAAAATGCTTAAACAAAAAGGGGGGGGGGAAGAAGGAATAAATAGAAGGAGGATGCAACCCCCTACCAGAAGTGTAAATTGGGAAAGACAACCCTCCCTAAGTGCTTTGACTCCTTCAGTAGCTCGGATGATGGACCCAAAATAATGGAATCCGATGACTCTTAATTTTGTTTCCTAGAACATTAGGGGGCTTGAGTCCCCAGATAAGAAATATAATGTTAGGAGATTCTTAGGCCAAGCCAAGCAAAAGGACATTGTGATGCTTCAAGAAGTAAAATCACTAAACTTCCAGCTTGAGATGAGCTTAAACTTTATTTGGAAAGAATCCTCCCAATTTGTTACAAAGCATGAAAAGGGGAAAGGAGGTGCAACAATACTAGTTGCAAATAGGTGGGCCAAATGGGTTACCAATCAAGGCCTTTCACCATGTAACAGAGCTGTCTAGATTGTGATTGAAAGAGACAATTTAAAATTTGGCATATGCTTGGTATATGCCCCCAATGACTATAGACAAAGGTGTCTTCTCTGGGATTGGCTAAGTGAGCTACATGATGTTCCTTGGATCATTGGAGGAGATTTCAATATGATAGAGCATGCTGAGGATAAATCGAGTGTGAGTGATATGGGCTAGAAAGGTAATGTGAAGTTCTTTTGGTATAAAATGAAAAATAAACTCCAAATTTTTTATCTAATTGAAGGTCTAAGAAAAGAAAAGAAAAACATATGGTTCACATGGTGCAATTACCAAAAGGGTTGGAAAAGAATATACTGTAGGCTGGATAGATTCTATGCTAATAAGGAAGAATTTCAATTTGATAAGGTGGATGATACCAATACTAGGGTGAAAGTGACTCCTTGGAGTCTCTCAGATCACCACCTAGTCTTGGTCAAAGTTATTTTGGAAAAAGATCAACCTGCCAGTATGAAAAAAGAGGATAAATTCCTGTTGAATACAAGGCTGTTGGAGGATGAGGATTGTTGTGATGCCATCTTTACGGTCAAAGAAATCAACAAATGGATGCATAAGGGACTATCCAACATTGATAGATGGAATACAAATGTGGAAGCCTGGAAAAAAATATTCCAAGCTATTGGGTAGCAGAAGGAAAAAGACCTAAGAAGGAAAGAAAATGTATTACAAGGGAATCTCCTAAAAGCTAAAACTACCTGCAAGAGGAGCCCAATAATATCTTGCTAAATGAGTTGCTAGTAATTGTGAAGGGTGAATTGAGGAAAATTCAGCTGCTAAAAAAACCAAAGCATCAAAATTCGGGCAAGGCTAAATTGGACCACTCAAGGGGATAGAGGTACAAAGTTTTTCTTTAAGTACCTAAAAAGTAAAGAAGCAAAGGAGAAGATCAATGTGATGTGGCACAATGACAATATGAGCGAGGACCCTAAGTACATCCAAAATTGCTTCCTCCAATTCTATAAAGACCTCTTTACATCATAAGGAAATACTACACAAAGCCAAAAGGCAAGAGAGGATTGCAAAAAAATAATTCCAAGGAAATTTTTTGAGCAAGAGGCTAGCCTTATGAACAAAAACCTCTCCCTAGCAGAGGTCAAGGCAGCAATCCAGACCTTGAACAATGACAGGGCCCCAGGGGTGGATGAAATCCCCATTGAATTTAATAAGAAGAATATAGATTGGGTGAGTGAAGAACTCCTCAATGTGTACATTGAGGAAATTGAGGCAAGCTCTCTAGGAAGCAAAATAAATAAAGGAATTATAGAGCTAATCACTAAAGAGGGAGACAAGGCACTTGTTAAGAATTTGAGGCCTATAACCTTGTTGAATGTCTCCTACAAAATTTTTGCAAAATCCATAGCCCAAAGGTTGGTTGGGTTGTTGCCAAAAATAATCAACACCACACAAACATGTTTTATCAAGGGGAGATACATCCTTGAGAACCTCCTAACAACCTGGGAGGCTATGGAATGGGCCAGAACCTTAGGGAAAAATGTGGGAATGCTCCTACTTGATTTTGAAAAGGCATATGATAGAATAGAGTGGCCTTTCATAATGATGGTCCTGGAAGCTGTTGGCTTTCCAAAGAGACTTTGCAGAATGATTGAAACACTTATGAAAGATGTAAATGCACAAATTGAGATAAATGGATGCTTGATAGAGGAATTTGAGCTTCAGAGATCCATAAGGCAAGGCTACCCCCTAACCCCTTCACTATTTGTGATAGTTGCAGATGCGTTGCATTATATTATTAGAGATAACAAACTATTTGTTTTTTATCTTTTATAACTTTTGCTTTCTTGTTATCTTTAAATTAATACATCAATTTTAAACTAATTATTTTTTGGTCTTTTTGTTTTCTTTCTATCCTTTGACCTTTTATTTTGATTTTGATTTTTTACTAGTTCTAGTTTTTTGTCCTTTTTCAACTTATTTATCTCTTGTTTCTCTAGTATTTAATAATTATAATATATTCATTTTCTCCCTTCTTTTTTTCCTCTTGACACTTCTTCATCTTTGTTACTTTCTCTAGCTTTCTATTTTATTTTAATTCTATTATTGGCTTTTACTTGTTTATGTTTTCTTTCCTTGGCATTATTATTTTATTGTTTTGTAAGTCTCTTCTCTCTTCCTCCTCCATCTCACCCTTTATTAAGACTTGTTCTGCAATCTCATCTCATTTTTTTCCTCTTCCTGATGATGGATCAATGAGTGTGATCCGAAATGTCAACAAAAAAATTGACACAGTCGAATCCATAAGCTTAAATATTGTATCTTCATGGACTGTGGAAAACTCATACCAACTATGGACTTATCCTTCCAAATAAAGAGGAGTTAATAAACCTTCAGTTTGTTGACAACACAACCCTTATTATAAATTTGGAAGAAGGGAATGCGGACCACCTCATGGGAAAACTTAAACTATTGGAGCAAGCTACAGGCTCAAGGATCTCAATAGCCAAATCTATCATACTCAGTTGGGAGGAAAATCAACCTCCATGGTTTGATAGGTTGGGGTTGCAATGGAGGGGGCAAGTGAAATACTAAGATACTTGGGGATTCCTTTTGCAGTCAACCCCAACCTGAGAGACATGTGGGATTGGGTGAAAGGAAAGATTGAGAAAAAGTTAAACAATTGGAATAAAAAGTACCTTTCATTGGCAGGGAAGGCTCAAGTGTGGCAAAAAATCCTAGCCTCCTATAAATTATACTACTCCTCGGTGTGGCTCTTCAACAACTATCAAGTTGAGGAAATACAAAAGAAAATTAGGCAATTCCTTTGGTCAGACGACAAAGGAAATTAAAAAAGACATGCAATAAAATGGGAAATCTACTATATGGATGAGCAAATAGGAGACCTTGGTCTCAAAAACTTAAAAAAAACAAGGCATAGCCCTGGTAGCAAAATGGATGTGCAAAGCACTCACAGGTGACGAGCCTTGGAAAGTTTTGGTCAAAAATAACATTTTTCAGGCTACTCCAAAAAAAGCCAAATCCTAGAAACACTTGCCTCTTTGTGACTTGATCTTTGGCAACTTTACAATAGCTCTTGTTGGGTTCAAAGCATTCAAAAGCTTATGGAAATCCTGGGAATCCTCCAAAGCTAAAATTATGGAGAGGTGTCAAATTGAAATGAACATCAATAAGATCTTCCTGGAAAGATCCATTTGGTGGACTGTATTCCACAATGGCAAGCCCCTGGCATTACTACAGGGGTGCTCTACTAAATCTTGGAACCAAAAAGGTCTATCCTGCTTTAACTAGATCCTAAAGGAGGGTAATCTTAAGTGTTGGGATGCTTTGAAAATTGAATTTGACTTGCCACAAACTCAAAAAAGAACATTTGAAACCATAAAAAAATATAGCAATACCCACAACTAACATGAACATTAAGAATAATAATTTGCATGATCTTAAGTGGCTGGAAAATAACAACATTGTAGGTTTAAAGGAAAAAGAGATATATGGTCTCTTGAGTAGCAATCTTGAACTTGCAGAAGGGCTGGATCAGAAGTGGAAGGTAAACTTAAGCTGCAAGGATTGGAACCAAATTTTTTAGATACAATTGGAATAACACCCTGAAACCAAAAAAAGGAAACATTTAGATGGATGCTTTTATTATAGAGACTACCAAATGTGGACTCCAAGAAGAATCCACTAGCCTACAACATCTGTAAAAAAATTGATTCTATAATTCATATTTTTTTTATTGTTTTTTTGCAAAAGAAACTTGGAATATCCTTAGAATTGACATGTTGAAAGGAGGTCAAATAAGAGAGGACATTAAATTAGAAATTATTAAAGGAAAATATCATGGCTTTGGAAAAACTATTAACCTTTTTTGGCTAATACTATCAACTGAAATACTTTGGTTTATTTGGAAAGCAAGGAATAAAGAAGTCTACTAGGGTTGTAGAAGAGATCTTACTCATTTTTCTCGAAATCTCATTCTCCACTCTGTCTATGTGTAGGTATCTATCACTATCCAACGATACAAGGAGAAATTCAAAGAACTAATAGAGGATGGAAATGCAGAAACCAACATGCAGGAAGTGGCATTTGCTAAGCAGTGGCTGCAACATAGAGAGGTAGACAAACTGGAGAAAAGTAGCTACTGGAATAGCAAAGAACGAAAGGAAGGAGTAGGACTAATACACTCTCCCACTCAGTTTTTGTAAAAAAAATTATGTACAAATGTAGTAGCATTGTATGATACATCATATGTAGAAACAATTTTTTTTTGTAAAATCAACATATGTACAAATGCAACTAATTTAGGAAGATTGCTGATATGCAAGGGGTGTAGTAGTGGCCTCATATGTAATGGATCAATGTACTAAACAACAATACCCTTAAAGTTGTTTCTCTATGATGTAACTTCAACTATAATGAATACAAAAAATTAAAGTGGGAGATAAAAGGTGAAGGATAAATTATTTAAATAAATAATAGATAATTATTTAATTAAAATGGTCAAGGTATGGTCAAATTTTTAAGTGTCTACAAAAATGTTTACTAAAAATTTAGAGGTTGTTAGTGAGCCTACAATAGAGTGTGTTACTACAAAATATGAAGAACGAAAAATTTGTAATAAGGAGCTAGAATATGAGATTACTCTATTCATAAAGATATATAACATTGTGCTTTCACATAGTATATTCAATAAGTGTGGATAGATCCCATTGATATTGTAGCATTTCTTGCTCGTCTCAAGCTATAAAAAAATATCAATTGGAAAAAGTATTTTAACATTAGTTTATAATATAAATATAATTTAATAAGTTAGATTCTAGGTTAGTATTGGTTAATAAATAAATAACTTAATTAGTTTTATGTTGCTCGATATGGTAGTTGGATGGGAATGCATTCTTGTAAGATAGTTTGGGTATTTAAAGTACGAGAAATCAAAGAGTTTATAAATCCAAACTATTGAAATATAAAAATTAATGGTGAAATCTTGAATCAATCATATAATAGTTTATATTTTTCTACGTTTCTCTTCTATGTAATAATGGGGTAATTTGTATGTTAAAATGTTCACCATTTCAACATGGTATCAAAGTATTTATCCTTCATAATCTTGTGAGTAGTGATTCTCATTCTTGTCTTGAAGCAATGAATCCTTCATAAGGGAGGAGCAACATTGTAATAAAAAAGCATTGGAATATGGAATATTAAAAGATTCCATTGAGATTAGATTCCTAGATTTTTAATAGAGCCTCACCAAAATTGTGATGCCTTTCTCATTTTATAATTTATTTTTAGAAACTTAAGATTTTGAAGAAAGACAATGAGGAGAAGAATGAAACCCAAAAATATTTGAGGATACTATTATATTTAATTAGCAGTTTGATAAAAAAGATAGTGGTGTGAATCTTATATATAGTTACATTGAAAAAATAACATTTGGGATTTGGCCTTTGTCCTTGCATCTCATTATTGGTGGTTTATTTTCCCAAGGAATTTTTGGGAGCCTATCACTAAAGGAGAATTCATTGAATATCCAATATGTCATTCATTTCTAAATCAACATTTGATTTAGAGTGAAATTGGAGTAGTTGATGATTGTTGTTGGAGAAAAGAGTATAAATCTCAATGTTGATACAATAAGCTATCTTGTTCATACATAGTGAATGCACACAATTTCATTTGAAAATGATTTGTTATTAAATTTCATGAGACACAATTTTGATGTGGATTCAATTTTCATTTGGATGGAACACTTCTCAGGTTTCATAGTTCAATATAGTGAACTCATTGTTGGTTGTTTTTCACTATTGAAATACTCACAAATTAAATACATGAAATTTCTATAGTTCATGATATTAGCTTGCAGATTTTTGGAATAAACTAAATGATCATTTTTATTTATTGACATATCAAATCACACTCCATGATCCATGTCATTAGGATGAGTAAGAAAGATAAACAAATTGATGATGGATCATGGAGTGTGATCAAGAATTTTGATGAACAAAAATGATCACATAGTCAAATCTAGAAATCTACAAGCTAATACTTGTAAATGGTAACTTGTGTCTTGCTATACCTACGAATGCTTTATTTCATCTATTGATTTACAACTTTGAAGTAACTGATTAGATATAAGTGTAAATATGTTTAAAATTGTTTACCATAAGCAAATGGTTTATTTATCCTTGCATTCCCATATACAATATTTTCAATTTATTTTATTTTATGTTGTAGAAAAAGAACTGAGATTTGATAGAAATGCCATAAGGTTCATGCTACTTTTTGATTAAATAAAAATTGTTGCATATCAAGGAAGGAAATTCATAATAAAACCAAGGTTGATATTCATTAAAGAGAGTTAAATGCATGTCAAAAATAAGTAAAAAGAACTTAATTTTTTATATGAAGGAGATGGATATTTTGAAAAGAGGTCATATGTAAAGAAAAAATATACAGAGGATATATGTTAGAAAGGTTGATAAAAATGTGGTAATGCGATTGTTACTTTTATATTATAGAGATTAAAAATTAAAATAGTTAAAGGAGGAGAATCTATTGTTTAGGGAAGGACAAACATTAGGATTACATATTTAAATGGGGCAATGATGAATATAATAAAATTTATTCATTTTTATAATTAAATTCATTTATATATACTTTTTGTGAGGGTGAATTATTGGTTGAAATCAACACCCATTTGAATGTGGCTAACATGTATTTATTGTGATCTCAACATATTTTTATACATGTATTAAATTGATGGGATTTAAGTGACTTATATGCTACTTCTATTAGCTAGAGTGTAAAGTAGGTCACAAAGGAGGTTGGAGCCAGGGCTTAAATTTGATGGTCGACCTTGCCTGTCAACAACTTTTTTAATGACGGTTATCTATTCAAAGGTGCCCTTAAAACATTATGATATACCTTAATGTAAGTAAAATTATATATAAATCAAATATTTATATCATTATAATTCTATATAAATTTTGACAGTCTATCCAAAATATTTCCTATCATCTGATACAATCTTCTTAAAATTTTGATTGTATTTTACGACAAAAATCTCTAAATACGGTCATACAACCATCAAATTTAAGCCCTGGTTGGAGCACAAATTGTAACACCCCGCCATGCAACCCTTAAGGGAACAATAATAACTAACATTTATAGCACAATTTTTTTTTAAAATAACTAACATACAACAAATTAATAACATACTTTACACGAAATGGAACTCTACATGTACAACATATAACATAGTCCCTTGGGGTTACATGACCACATTACTTTTAATTCAACATCAATTACATCACATGAAGGACAAGTATATACCAATAACCATAAAATAACATGAACATGGACAATACATGAATAACATGAGGATACATTGCTCAAGGTTCACATCAATACAAAGCTGCTTCCCATCATGAACTCGAATAGTACAATAACTTGAAGTAATACAAATTATATGTATGAATACAAGTTCCAAGGCTGGAATCAACTCTGGTACAACTCAAGAGTCTCAACAAAGGTACAATACAACACACCATGATCTTTAGCTGGGGACCCAATGGGGTGCATAGCACGTTCCACCCGACCGTGTGGACTTGAAATTCCACCCCCCGTGCTAGGAGTTGACAAGAAATATCCTCAACCAAAAGTCAAGGAAGCCAATAGTAAACAAGACTCCACAACAAGGGTAACGTCAACACAAGATAACATCCCATAACATTTCCAATACATCACCACATCAAAATAATGAAAATTCCATTAGAACCAAATGCCAACATTATCAAACAACACTAAATAACCACAAGGGGTTCCAAAAACAATAGGATACAATGCCTTCAAATGAGATCGCAATAACAACCAACAATAAATATCCAAAGAACCTTTCATTAATATCAATAAAGTTTCTATGAGGCATACATGCAACATTAAATAACTGAAAGGAGGCTACAACAACAAACATCAAAAACCAATTGCCTCAATAAACATAAGATACAACCACTTCCAGAGGTACAAGAACATGAAGGGGAATCGACTAGAAAGCATGTGTGCCTAAGGGTGGAGTGTCATCGTATAGGTGCTCTGGGTTACCCTGGCATAACCTTCCTAGGTTACCGAATCACCTTGGCCACCTCTATTGGCCGCCGAACCTCCACGCCGCTGTGTGGGATCAACATACCTTGCAAATTGCTATGTAAAGACAAGGCAATTGATCTTGCCATTCCAAGCCTTCCCACTCATCCCAAGCCTAAACAAACACTTGGGCCCTTGAGTGAGGCTACATTATCTGAATTAGTGTGAAATACTAGACCCAACCCCCTAATTAATTAATTATGTTATCACTTGATTATACTCACAATGGGTTATCCTAGACTAGCCACTTTGGGTGCCGACCCCCATTGAGAACCACTCCCCCTTACTAGCAACCAAAACCTCAAAATCACAAACGGGCAAGACAACTTGCTCAAGAAACCAAATCCAACAAAAATAGTTGCAACAAGTGAGGCATGCACCATCTCACACTAGAACTACAGAGTAATGAAAACCACAATCAAGTGCAAGATAAACCATCATCAAAGTAACAAAATCATAAAACTCCAATAAACACATTCAGTTTGGTATGAGTTACCCAAGGCGGAACCTCCTAGGTCGCCGACCCCCACACTCAAACTTGCAAGAAGAAACCATATCCCCTCAACCTCTAGAAGACTCTGAAAAGGCTAACACAAGGGTTTCCCATTCAAAGAACTAACAACAGTAACGAGATTCCAAGAAATGAGTCAACAAACATAAGGTAGTGAGTGGCAACATCCCAACGAAATTTTCACAATCAATTTCGATACAACTCAATTCAAGAGGGAACATGATAAATCAGTACGAACAACCAATTGAGTCTTCTAAATTACGCTAATCAATACTTATACCATGTGAGCAATTATTCAAGCATTACAACCAACTATCAAGACACAAACAATTGATGAATGATGACTATGAGTACATTTGTGACTCATAAGACATTTAAGCGAAAACCAAGTAATATCAAACTAAGCATTAATCCATGGCATCCAAGGTTAACATAAACCAAATAGAAACTATGATGAATACATACTTAAGCTATTAATATTACCTTCAAGTGTAACAACATTCTTCTAATTATTCCTTAATCCATTATATGGATGTCATGTAAACAAAATTAAGAACTAAGCTTTCCTTTCCTTACTAATTCAATTTTAATCATCATAAGTTAACCTACCATAATGCAAGTACCCCATCTAAATAATTTTACCATTTACTACCCTACTTAATTTAAACAGATCTTTCTAAATATCTAACTACAATTAGATCAATTTTAACTATTTTAACCAATAATATTTCCCAGTTTCAACATAAACTATTTACATTAATAGCTTCTAAATATAGAAACAATCACATAAATAAATAAATAAATAAATATATATATATATAATTACTCATTTAAAACTCAATTTAAATAAATAGAACTATTTTCCTCACATATATCTACCTATAGAAAATAAGTCATTATGGGTTTACCCGTATTACAATGGTAATAACTAATAAAGAAATATTTTATAGAAGGTAACGCGATTAAGAAAACTAATAACAAGATTTCTTAATTACCCTTTCAAAATGGTATGATAAGAACTCTATTATTTATGATATAACTAATTTAGCTCTTATTTCTCAACTTTTTAATTCAACCACAATTGTACTTATAATTATAATGTTCTATAACTCCAACTCAACTTATACAAAATCAAATGATACGGGTTGAAAATTTAATGAATCAAGGTAGATACACATATAGTCAATACTAAATACCAGTAACTTAGTAAGTTTCACATAGAATACTAATAACTAGCCTCCTTTAAAACAATAACTGAATTCCGTCCATGCATATCACTATATTTTAACTAGAAAGAAGTCAAGACCTAACATGCAGTGGCTATTGAATGTCTGCACTCGTTACCGGCTATGCTCGACATGGTTCTTATAGCGAACCCTTGATTCAGATTTGAGAGGAGCAATTAGACTACTGAAAATGATTAATGCCAAAATGGGTAAGCAAACTCATGTCATCAGTCATTGATTAAGTTGCTAGAACCTGATAATGTGCATTCAAAAATTCATAAAGTCGAGCATGTAAAATGCAGGTTTAGAATATAGGCTGAGTATTTCCAGCAACACTACTTCTATTGGATCCTAAAGAGGCTGCGACTTATGTTCATTTAAATTAAGCACTATATAATATAAAGCATAGGCAAATGAACGCAACACGGTTTGAGCTTTGATCAACAATTACAATGCTTGGGAATCAACAAATTTACAATGCAAGAAATGTAATGGCATACTAACAGTAGGCACGGGTAGCTTTTGCGGAACAGACTTGAGGATCAATCAAGGGAAATGAAATCGGCTATCTAAAAGAGAATTTTAGTGTCAAAAGAAATAAAACTCAGATCCCTAAGTCGCCCCTTCAAAAAGGAATTTTCCTCTAGCTACCTACTCAAACTCAGGCTTAATAAAATAACAACCACCCAGACAAGCTTCCAAGCAGCAAACAAAATGATAGAGAAACGAATTATCACAGCCAATCTATCAATTTCTCTATAGCAAAATTATCAGCATAAGGTAGACAAATTAAATTTTTCAACACAAACAATAAGCATCGATTCAACATCATCAAGTCCAAATCACTGCAACTGACAACACATTTCGTAGGACTTAAAAGTCAAGTAATTTAACTAATCACTAGAAAATCGAATATATGATCCTAAGCATGGAAATCGAAGACTTCACACTAAACATGAATCGAAAGACAAAAGAGCAGCAATGATATGAAATTGAAACCTCAATAACAAATGCAAAACATAGCAAAAGAAGGGAATAACCCATTATAGGTCGACATCATGAAATCGCATACCAGGGTATTAAAGCAACAACAAAACTTTGCACATGAAAGAATGAGAAAGAAAGGACATAACATACGAGCCAGAGTTGGAGGGACTTATCTTCCGATGCAAAAAATGGAAATTTGAGAAGGTTTGGTCGTGAAGACCACAAAATATCGTTTCAAGAAGAAAGCCCATCGCGAGCAATTCCTAAACATAGAACACAAATCATACTGACCTCTTCTGACAAGCTCGAGGAATGATCTTCTTCCAACGATAAGACGATGATCGAATAGGTAATTGCTTCCTTCCGCATACTACATCCTTCTCAAGCCGAACAGCTGGATATCGTAATTTAATGTTTCAAAGAAAGAATGAATTATGGGAGAGCAAAGATGCCCCTCAAAATCGTAAAAATCCCTTCCTAAATAAAAGCCCGGGGAAAAGAAAAATCTCCAATAAAACTTCAACTTCTCTTTTTCGACAACCAGTTCAAAGACGTGCATGCTTGTGCATGAAATTTTTTCCATCTTTTATATCGCTTTTTTTTTACTATTTAAAACAATATTATTTTTCCATACTTAATAATTATCTCCACATCAAAATTAGTTGTCAATTACTATTAAATACAATTTAAATACCATACTTTTCACAAGGCAATTTAATTTATATAATAATAAAGTAGTTACTTTATATTTTATAAAAGTAATTTATTTAATGTTATTTTGTTTTTCCAAATTTATTTAATCAATGTTAATTTAATTAATTGAGTAAACAATGTCACCAAAATATTACGTTTACTGTATAAACCAATAACACACTAATCAACGATAACACAAATAGACACTTACACAAGTATCTAGATGGGTCACAACGGAGGGGAACTACACAAATGATGTAGGGGGATTTGCACATCTTGAGATATCTTATTTCTCCAAGTTAGTGTATTGTTTGATAATAATCACCACCACATTTGTGTCCCTTCTTGGAGAAAGGGGGCTTGACAATACTTAAGAATTTTTATGGATAATATAACCTCTAAAACAAGGTGGGGTTAACATATCTACATTATTATTTTTCTTGTTGTGCATTAAAAGAAAAATTTGGTTCCCACAACACTAGAAGAGATATATTGACACTTTTAGAGAAAAAAGGACACTTAGAGGAGAGTTTCTCTCTCATATGAGGAAGTATTTTGACACACTTAAAGAAGGGTGGACTCTCTAAGGAGATCTATTCTCTCATTGTGTAAAATGTTGGGATATATTTTCTCACATGGTACAAATGATTTTTAGGTTTGAAAATCAATACATCTATTGATTTGATCAATTTGGTGTGTCTTGGCCGAGTTAAGATATTTTATGAAGACACTTCAACAAATTTCTAGATGGGTTTCTATGTTTAGTCCATGAAGCTTTTTGCATTTATTTGGATTGATGTAATAAGGGAGGAATGTTGGAATTAGTATTACATAATTAGGTTAGAATATAAATAAAAGTTAATAAGTTAGATTATAGGTCAATATTCATTAACAAATAAATAACTATTATTTTTATGTTGTTGGATATTGTAGTTAGATGTGAATACTCTCATAAGATAGCTTGGGTAGTTAAAGTAGGGAAAATCAAATACTTTTATAAAGCTAATGTATTGAAATATTATAGTTAATGGTTAATTCTTGAGTCAATCATTTAATATTATATATTAGTCTATGTTTTCTTCTATATAATAATGGTGTAAATTATATATGTAATTTGCATACCATTTCAATAATATACAATATTGATCCAGGGGCATCATCTTAAATTTTCCAATTTTATGTTAGCTATTAATTTTGGTTAGTTGTAAGGGGTTGAATGAAAGGATATAGGAAGATTGGCGTTCATGTCACCCTAGCGACATGAACATTAAGTAGTTAATTGTTAGTATGAAGGAGTATCAACCCGATTGGGGAAGTTATGATTTGGAAATGAGCAGTTACCCGAATTGGTTGGATGAGCCTTGGAAGCTAGGAAGTTGAGATGGGCATTCGAATATTTAGAGAAGTTGAACAGTTATGAAGATGAGATAGTTGGAAATCGGTTGAATGCAGATGAAAGTTTTAAAAGGACATCAAATGAAAGATTTAGAGGTTGGTCAGGGAATGGAAGAGACCGACAAAAGTGAGGGGCCGATCATAAGAAGGCCATATTCGAAACAAACAAGAGGAGACCGAAAAGAAAAGGAGAGTACAAGAAAGGTCGATGTTTGATAAGACAAATGGTGCGAAGAAGTCGGGAAAAGGAGAAGCAGTTGATGTGAAGGAGAGAAATAGAGGAATGAGAGGTCACTCGATTAAATGAATAAGGAGAAACATGAAGAAGCCAAAGAAACATGAAGCACCACAGGTATAGATAGGTTGCCAGATTGGTAAAAGGTAGAGGACGAGAATAAGGAACAACGAACATTGAAGTTAAAGAGATTGATAAATAAGGAAGGACGATGGAACAAGTGGAGGGATGAACAGAGAGAAAGGAACAACGATAGAAGTAGTCAAAGCAAAGTATTAGAAGGATCGTAGATCTGTGTTGAGAGAACAAGAATGTTCATTATGTTTTGTATTGCGAAAGATGAATGAATAAATAGAAGTTTACTGGTTATTATCTGACATTATGTTTGTTCAATAGTTGTTGATTATGTGATATCTGCATGAATGATCCAATTGAGTTGTATTTGAAGTTACTGATATGTGTTATCATTCCTATCACTTGTAGAATAAAGTAGGTTTGAATGTGGTGTGATTCCAAGTATAATCAGTTTTAATGTCTGATTATCAATATATCAGGGAGCCTGTAGATGTTTGATTCTATTAGAAAATATATGGGGAAGTGTGAGTTCTTGTGGTAATCTGGGGAAGTGAGAGGATGGTGTCATCAATTGGTATTAGTGCCTAGAAGGTTCTAAGCACTGAGTAGATCGCCGAATTGAGGCAACTTAGCCAAGACCTGTGCGTAAAAGAAGAAAGAGTGTGAGTAAATGTTGCAGAAAGATTAGAGCCCCAAGGATAGGGTTGGGGTCACACAGTGTGTTCTAGATTGTTGGTGGATATTTCTGTTAGGGTATGTATGAATGTTTGGGAAAGCAATGTGTGTATATTGAACAGATGCCAAAAGATCTGGGCGGAAGAAGTAATTGTATAGTTTATGGATCTTGTTCAAAAGATTGTGAGTGCAAATTAACAAAAGAACTAGGCAGTAAAAGTTGTTATGAGATTTGATAATTTGTTGATTGAAGATTCTTGCAAAGTTGTGTGTTGTGCAGAGATTGACAAGATTTGAAATTAGGAAAAGAGTGAAAGATGCAGTGGCCTATAAAGGAGTTTGTTGAGAAGAGGAAAAGTCAGAGTATAGAAGCCTTAAGAGGAAAGGATAAGAGGATAAGAGGGTTCCAAAAAGATTGGGACAACAGAGAGTTGCCTATGGAGCAACATGGACCATAAGAGGTTAAGAGAGTTCTCATTGTGGAGAGCATGAGAAGAGAAAAGAGAGTAAGAGGGGAAGAGGAAGAAGTGCAACAAGCAACACTTGAGGAAGAGAATAAAGAAGAGAAGAGAGTGTCCAGGAAGAAGACACCTATGGAGACGTTTTGGTCTCTTACTTTGTTTGCTAATATTATGTTTGAAGTTGTGTATGCAAGTATGAAGAATGTGTTGAGGAAGGCCAAGAATGGGACCTTGAAAATATTGCATGATGGGGCAAGAGTAGCACCCGATGGAGGAGTTGAAGATGAGAGAAGACTAGTTGCAATAGTGTGTCAAGAAGAGTTTGTAGTAGAGGTACAATGTAGAGTACCTAAGAATGGAGAGGAGTTTGATACTGAAGATTTCCAGTATGCTATTGAAGAGGAAGAAGAAACCATAGAGTTTCATGATGCCTGGGAGATATTGCAACAACCGCACAGGATGCTTATGAAGGAGAAAATTTAGAAAGCAAAGAGGCCAAAGGTGGGTGGAATGTGGGACAACAGGTAAAAGAAATTCATAATGCTAGATTTAGTTGTGAAGATAGAAAGGAAAATGTTGATTTTGAACATGTTGATAAAAGAAAGAATGTGAATGAGCAGGGTAATAAAAAGAAAGAGAAAGTGATTGATCATGGGTACATAGTTCCATGTTGGCATAAGAAGAAAATTGTTGAGGGGAAGAAGTTTAAGCGTAAAGAAGTGGATGTTGTGGATTGTGTTGGTGCTAACAAGCAGCTGCAAAGGATGCAAGACATGCAAGGGAGCAAGTGGATACCAGATTTGAGGTTAAATTGGTAGGCAATATGGCATAGAGGTGGTGTCTTTAATAAGGGAGCATATTATGCATTGAGGAGGACAAGTGCAACAATAAAGGGACAATAGTCCAATAATAAAATATGGGTGGGGAAGCAAGCAACAACAAACAATTGTGTTGATAAGAAGACAAAGTTTGAAATATGGAATCATAAAGAGGAGAACCGGCCCCAAGAACAAAGAGTCATGGTCAAAGATGAAAAAGAGAATAAAGAACAAGGGCACACAACAACAATTGAGAAGAAGAAGCATGATATATGCAAGGTGAAACCTGTGCAATTTGATTTTGATGATGAGGCTGATGAGGGTTTGAATGAAATTTATAAAAATGGGGAAAACATGTGGAGGCTGCTGGATGAAAAGGAGCTGAGAAGGGATAAACATCAGAAGAGAAAAGGTAGGAAAAAGCAGATTGAAAAGTTCAAGTGTGACATGGAAGTAGAGGAAAATTGGATAAAATAATTCAATTAATAAAGAGGATAGCAGTGTCAAATGAAGCAGAAAATGCAAATTTGAATAAAAGAGTAACAATAGATGAAGAGGATAGTGGTGGAGCAACAAAGATCCAAGAGGGAGACAGACATGAGCATGAGGAGTTTAAATAAAAAAAATACTTGAAAAGGGGAGCAACAACTCAATCCCATGAGGATGATTTGTGGAAACAATTAGCAGAAATAGAGAATGAGTGGAATGAAAAGATTGCTAGACCAATGATAAAAATGTTGGACTAATATCTGTAGATTATGTTATGGAAGTTGGGGGTCATGAAATTGTAGATAAAGATGAAGGTGATTTGTTGCAGCAGTTGGCCATGGAAGAAGAGTGGCTGGGAAGAATGTTGGATGAACATGTTGAGTATGACATTGAGGTGGTGAGTGTTGATACTGTTGAAGACATGGAGGTCTTTTCATTTGTTTATAGAGTGTTATATGGAGATGAAAGGATGATAAGAGATTGGAGGTGGATGAAAGTTGGTGAAGAAAGCCTCATGAGAGCAACCCACAATGTGGCACAACAAAGTTGGAAGAAGATGGCATATGGGCCAGAGAGATTATGGAGAAAACAAAAGAAAATGAGAAGGTGAGAATGAGAATCACCACATGTGCAGGAGCACATGAATTTTTTCCCTTGGGGAGTATGATGCAGGGGCGTCATCTTAAATTTTCCAATTTTATGTTAGCTATTAATTTTGGTTAGTTGTAAGGGGTCGAATGACAGGATACACGAAGATTGGAGATCCTGTCACCCTAGTGATATGAACATTAAGTAGTTGATTGTTAGTATGAAGGAGTATCGACCCAATTGGGGAAGTTATGATTTGGAAATGAGCAGTTACCCAAATTGGTTGGATGAGCCTTGTAAGCAAGGCAGTTGAGATGGGCATTTGAATATTTAGAGAAGTTGAACGATTATGAAGATGAAACAGATGGAAATCGATTGAATGTAGATGAAAGTTTTAAAAGGACATCAAATGGAAGATTTAGAGGTTGGTCAGGGAATGGAAGAGACCAACAAAAGTGAGCGTCTAATCATAAGAAGGCCATATTCAAAACAAACAAGAGGATGTTGAAAGAAAAGGAGAGTAGAGGAAAGGTTGATGTTTGATAGGCCGAATGGTGGGAAGAAGTTGGGAAAAGGAGAAGTGGTTGATGTGAAGGAGAGAAATAGAGGAATGAGAGGTTACTCGATTGAATGAATAAGGTGAAACATGAAGAAGATGAAGAAATAAGAAGTACTGCAAGTATAGAGAGACTGCAAAAATTGGTAAAAGGTAGAGGACTAGAATAAGGAACAACAAACAATGAAGTTAAAGAGATCGATAAATAAGGAAGGACGATGGAACAAGTGGAGGGATGAACAAAGAGAAAGAAACAATGACATAAACTGTTGAAGCAAAGTGTTAGAAGGATTGTAGATCTGTGTTGAGAGAACAAGAATGTTCATTATGTTTTGTATTGCGAAAGATGAATGAATAAATAGAAGTTTATTGGTTATTATTTGACATTATGTTTCTTCAATAGTTGTTAATTATGTGATATCTGCATAAACGATCTAGTTGAGTTGTATTTGAAGTTACTGATATGTTTTACCATTCATATCACTTGTAGAACGGAGTAGGTTTGAATGTGGTGTGATTCCAAGTAGAATCAATTTTAATGTCTGATTATCAATAGATCAACAAGCCTATAGATGTTTGATACCATTAGAAAATATATGGGGAAGTGTGAGTTCTTGTGGTAATCTGGGGAAGTGAGAGGATGGTGTCATCAAATACTCACTCATGAATTCTCTAAATAACCTACAATCTCATCTTGAATGGTCAAAACAAGTGGGTAAAAGTATAAAACTTGTTGTGTCACACTTTTTAAAGGAAACAACCAACATCTAACTTTTAAACTTGAATCACTAAAAAGTGACATATATGTTTTGAATTTTTAAATAATGTAAACTAATAAAATATTTCTTTTTTTATTATATTTTATGCTTGTATTTTTTATTTTTTTTAAATTATTTGAATATAGTTTTTATAAATTGACACTATAATTTAATTGCTGAAAAAATGCTGAAAAATGAAATTACATGAGACGTCAACCTTTTTATAGTAATATTTATTTTTTCTCCTTCAATTTTTTTTGTATGTATTTATAACTTGAAACTTTAGTGCATCGATATATTTTTTCCCAATTTTGATTAATATATATTTTTAAATAAATATTAAAATGTGCGCGTATTAAAACATAGTTGTTTCCATTCCACATCAACTTTCATATTATCTACTTATCTAAAATGGAAAATAAATTATACCCTCTTGATATAGATTCTTTTATCTAGTGCATCATATTTTTTAATTTTTTTTTTAATAAGCTTTACTATTTTTCCTTGACATGGTAATCAACCTAATATTTTGTGCTCATAACCTACTTTTAGTAAAAATAAAAAGAAAAATATAAATAACAATTTAATTATTTAAATATATACATTTTCAAAAACTAGACTTATGGATCTACAAAAGGATATTTTTTATATTTAAAAAAAGAAGTTATTTTCATGAGTAGAAATTGTTGAAACATCATTTTTAAAAATAAATCTAGTTTTTTGGTAAATTGGCCTCAAAGTGGTGCTACATATGCATTTATCCAACAATTTTAGTTAAAAAAGTTGTGGATATATCTAAATTAGCTAGAATGAATCTTACAAGATCATATGTTTGACCAAAATATATTTTTAGTTAGAAATACTTAAATTCACTTGTGTTGATAAGTTGGTTGAAAGTGTGACACAACTTTGTGGTTTTACCCAAATCTTATTTAGGATCATAGTGATCTCTTTGAGGCTTATTCAACTCCATATTTGATAGTTTTCATGCACTTAAATACAAATATGTATATTAAAAATTTAGAGGTTAGTGAGCATACACTAAAGTGTGTTACCATGAAAGATGAAGAATGAAAAGTTTGAAATAAGGAGTTAGAGTACGAGGTATCCACTATTCATGAAGACATGCAAAAAATAAAATAAAATAAATAGCTGTCATATATTATATTCAACAGGTATGGATAGATCCCATTGATATTGAAGCATTTCTTGCTAAAGAATTGTCTAATACCCAACCATGCTTTCTCTACATGAGCTCCAATCTCATCCTAAAAAATTAGGCACAACAAATCTTGTTCATAATTCTCTAGGCTGCATGATACCATGGTTGGGTTCACAACTTGTAAGGAGGGGTTGCTAATTTTCTCCATCTTTAAATGGTTTTGTGTAACTAATTTTTTCCTCCCCACTCACACTTGTAAATAAATGTTTTTATTTTTATTTTTGTGTTTTGTTAGTATCATGATATGAGTATTGTGTCATAAAGCATTCCCCTCCCCCATAATGTGTCTTTTATATTTTTTACTAGTATTTAGGTAGAATACAATTCTATTTAGGTGTTGTTTATCGTAATATCCTTCAATTCCAGTCTCTAAATTATTTTATGATATTCCAATCTTATGATAAAATTAGATGTGCTCTATTAATTTTTGTTGGGTGTAAATTGTTGATTAATGCATTTGTGTATCATGGGTGATTGCATTTTCATGGTTAACTTATTAAATATGATTGTGTAGTTTCATTATTTCCTACCATTGCCACCAAGGTATGGGTAGTAATATTATGTTGTGTGATAGGTACAAATATCAAGAATGAAAAACTATGTTTGGGTGCTAAAGTGTCCTAAAATAATCCAATTATTTAGGTAAGTAAATAATAAATAAATTAAGATAAATAATTAATTAGAAATAAATTAGTTAATATTTTGGTCAATTTATTTGATTGCATAGAGATAATTATATATTTTTATTTAATAACAAAAAAAATGTATAAGTAAAGCTTTTATTTCATACCTAGTTGCAACTCAGTTAGAACAAAGAGAACAAGAACAAAATTATCTTACCAATACCCTTTTGATGCCATGAATGTGCTCAAGATTTGTTGATAAACAAGAGGAATGTACTTGCTTGGGATTTTAATAGCATGATTTTTATTTGCATTAAACTCCCACCTTAAAAAATGGATTGATGAGTGTGAGATTTATAGATTTGCTAAGGATAAATCGGGGGTTGAGATTGATTCATAATAGGTGGCTAAAATTTAATGAGACAAAATTTGAATTTAAATTTGAGAGGGAGAAGAAATTAAATGTTGATAGTTCGTGTATCGAGGGTTACTATTGGTATACCTAGTTTCTAAATTATGAGATAGGGATTCATTAGTGATTGTTTATTTAAGTTGTTGATTTAAAAATTATGTTTAATTAGTAATTCTTTTATCATTTAAAAATATATTTAAGAGATTTATTATAATTTTTTTTTTTTTTTTCAGATTTCTATGTTATCTTTCCAACACGTTTTAAAAGTTAAAAAATGTTATGTTTTGAGAAAGTTATGCCCATTTTACTAAATACTATTTTTGTGCAATTTAGATAGAAATTGCTAGCATAAAAATCATGTTTAGTCTATGTGATCTAGTTTGGTGAGTTTGTATTTCTTAGTAAGTACATTAATTTTTTTGTGTACTATTTGTATGGGCATGAACATGATTTGAAACTTATTCCATTTGATACTCATACACCTAAGTATAATGGTCTTGTATTTGTCAATACCTTAGAGGATTTGGTTATGATAGTTTTATATGTCATGATTAGAATATTTTAATTTCTATTTATTATTTTATTTCACCCCCCAACTTAGTTTGGGTGGAGATCATCTCTTTAATGAGACTGTGTTATTATGTTGTATAATTTTTCTTTGACTATGTATGTGGGATAAGTTATCTTGATTGTGATTATACAAACCTAGCTTGCGTTGGTGTTATATTGTCTCCCCAATGAGCTAATTTTATGTAACTATTGTGGCATCGTTGATTATATTTATATTTCACATCTATTGTATCATGGATAATTATATTTATATTTTCCATCCTTTGTCTCATAGTTCTACTTGTGAGAGTGGGGTTCTATCTTAAAGGATATGGCACATGAGAGGTTTATCTCAATGGTTCTATTTAAAATAATGGAATGTGATTTATACTATGATTTAGGATGGTGATATCTTATATTCTCTACTTTAGTCTCGATACCTTGAGACATCATCCCCCACAATAAATTTGGCTGAGATTCGAGTTTGCTCATCTTGCTAGAGACACCATGTCACCATAGGCTCTAGTGATTTTATTGGTAGAAGGTCCACATGTATTTTATGTTATAACCACCTTGCACCACTAGAGCTAGGATATCTTTGAGTTAATTCATGTGGTCTAATGTACTGGCATATGTGTTATTTCTAACTTGTGTTATTAGAGGTGCTATGTATAGTTAATCTTCTTGTCTTGTGTGAGGCTATGACACTTGTGTTTATGCTATCATTGTGAGATTCCCTCTAGATGGGTTTTAGGGACCAAGTGTATGTGTTGTGTTTGAGGAATATTTTTGTGCTTTATTTATGTGAGTTATTGTTCTTGTGATCTTGTAATATATGATATTTTTTATTGTAAGTTTGTTCTATGTACTTATTTTATGTATATGACTTGTATTTGAGTTTTGAATGTTTGGGTCGAAATGTTATTGTATGTTATTACTTTTGTGTGTGTGTTTATGTATTTAAATTATTGTTATTGGTATTGCTTGGATACTTGTGTTATGTAAAGGTTAGGATGCATTGTGCATGTGTTGTTAGTAAAACATATAGCATCAAATGAAGATAAATTTCATAGTATGAGAGGTGAGCAGTAATTGATATGGATGTTGTATGTGTTGTATTAATTTAAAATTTATAAATTTGAAAGGATTTGTGGTTTTGTCTTTGTATTCATATGTGTGTTAGGATGTGTTTTCTTGGAATGATTGTTTGGCATTTACATATTATTGAGAATATGTGTTGTGAAATTTATTCCATGTATTTGAGATGTTTTGGATCTTTGATGTAATGTGTATGATTATGTGCTAATAAATGAATGAAGTAAATAAGATAATCACTAGTATTATATTGTACTACACCTTTGGATTGTGGAAAATTATTTTTCACCTTGATTGATGGACAGGGAGGAAAGAGACATCCTTGTGGTGGGTGCAAACCTTTCCCTAATAAAAAACAAGAGCATAGGAGATTGGATGATTAAATTGTGGATTTGAGATTGGAATTATTTAGATATTGTTTATGGTGTACATTATTTTTGGACCACTTGTAAATGTGTGGTTGGCTTTATGGCCTATTGTATTCTTATCACATATAAGGGTTATAGTTTTTACCCTTATATATCTTGGGTATGTAATGATATCGTCTTCATTATGGAGTACTAGATATGTACTTTTGATACTTTCATATTATTGGGATGTACTTGACATGTACTTATTGTTGTACTTCCTTATTGTGCTACGGGTAAACCCATAATAGTGAGTTCCAAACTTGTGTCACTAGTTTTTCAACTCGAAAGTGGAAAAAAAGTTCAAAACATCTTTGTTCAAAGGTGGGTAAAAAAATACCTTCGTTCAAAAGTGAAAAACATAAAAAAACTTTTGAACAAAGGTAATTTCTAAAAATGGAAAAAAGGACCTTCATTCAAAGGTCCCTTTTTTCCATTTTTGGACATAACCTTCGTTTGAAGGTTTTTTTAATTTTTTGGTAAAATGGCATACCTTTGAATAAAGGTCCTTGAATACCTTCAAATGAAGGTATCTTCATTTGAAGCGTCGTTGAAAGAAGTCCCTTGGATGGCCTCTTCCCTTTCATGTCTAAGTTTTTAATCAAAATTTTTACCTTCAAACCTTAGGTTGAACCTTGAAATGGAATCAAACAAAAAAGACATTTGGTAACTTTACATAGCACTTGAAGTAATCCTTCCAACGAGTGTAATATTAAACATATTTAATTTGATTATATATTTATTTTTTATTTTCTAGTGAAGATATGTTTTTCAACAACTGTGAAGGTCTATGTTTCGCACGCATGAAAAATAGTAAAATAGATTAAAAATTTGAAAAATATTTATGCACTAGGTATTGATGTTCTTATTTCAACAAAGAAAAATTAATTCGGATGAGAAAAAAAAAATTATCTGTTATAAAAGTAACCTTGTTTGAATTATAGTTAATTTCACTTCAAAATTTATAAAAAATATGCAACATAAAATTATAAAAAATATAGATAACTTCTTCATCTACGAAAATGTCTTCCCACTACGTAAATCTTAGCTCACACAACTATGTCGAGAAGCAAAAATATGGTGATAATTGATCATAGGTGGCGTGGGGCTTCTCCTTTGACTATCATGTTGGGGTTGGGTGCCCGCCACAAACCCTTCTTGATGCTTCCCATTGCAACACAAATCATGTTGGGGGTGGCAATAACAACTATGTGTTTGAAAACTATTGAAAGATGCACAATCCTTATTTTTTTAGAAATTGATGCAAATTCCAGAGACTTATATTGGCGGATCCATCCACGATAGGGAGGATTTTTTGCAGAATCATGCCCTTATCTGTAGATTTGTGAAAACATGGCCAAAGCTCTGTGATCTGCATGCTTGAATCACATCGATATGGAAAGATGACATGGAGGAAGAGCTTTGTATTTACCCCTACACCAAGGGTTTCTTTATCCTCAAGTCTGATTCCCTCAAAGATAAATAAGGTGTTAAAAATGAGCCATGGGACTTCCAAGGAAATTTTTGATGCATGAAACCCTAGTTTCCATCTTTTTATCCATGCATAGAGACTCACTTTTGCTTACCTATGGGCCCATTTTCCCTACCTCCCCTTTTTATTTTAGGAATTAGAAATCCTACAAGCTATTGGAGATGGTTTAGGAAAGTATTATTGTGCTTCAGAGGAAATAATAAACTATACAAGCTCCACTTGTGCACACTTATATGTTGAAATGGATCTTTCCAAAGGTCTCTCGGTTGAGATTTCCTTGAAAGTGGGAAATAGATGATAGAAGAAACCAATCGATAATGAAAAATTACTTTCAAGTGCAAGAAAATATTCTCTATAGACCACTCTTCCCTTCAATGCCCAAAATAAAAGCACTAAATGGTGGAAATTATGCTTCACTGGATAAGCCCACCTAGTGGAAGGGGGTTGACCCCCATCATTATGTCATTCCAACAAAAGCTTAGATGGAATCAAATCCCTAATAATTTCCTCTATTGGCTAGCACAAGATTGAATACTCCCTCTTCTTGTAAACTACAAGACACAATTATGGAGTCTCCACATGGGGCTTTCATTAACATAGACATTTCAAAGGTCTCAAAAATTTCATAGGAGAAATAAAATTTCAAGATTATAGACAAAGTTGTGGCATCTCCTGAGTCCATGGTATCCCCAATGATCAATGGTCAAATAGATGACAACACAAAAGGATAATTTGAGAACAACAAAGATACATATTCTCAAGTATCTAGCAAGAATTGACAGAAGTTAAGAGCAAGAATTTCCCCTGTAACCCACACATAAAATGACCCTAAGGTCTTCTAAGAAAGGGGAAAAATTGAAGAATGCTAGAAGGCTCTCTTTCAAGGACTGTTGTGGTTGTTGGTAAAAGGAAATAGAGTTGGTATTTTTTGGTGCATTCACCATTTTTGATAGATTAAGCAAATGTTGTGATCATTATGCACTATCGTATCTAGGGCATGCACTATATAAATTTTATTCTCCAACTATTTTATGGGGTATGACACCCTTAACCCTAACAAATCGAGAAAAAAATTATTAAAAATATCCATTTACTAGATATCAATGTTAGGAATCTATATTTAAATTTTTTAAAATTTTTCCTTTCTACAAATAAAGTTATGCTTTACCAAAGTAACACCACTTTTTAAAAATACTGCTAACTATAAAAAATAAGTTATTAAAAGTTACATAAAAAACTCACAAATTGTTTCTTAATTTTTTTTATAAAATATGTGATCTACATGCAAAATATCAAAAATCACTAGTTCATGTCATCTTTAAATTCTTAATGATTTGGTTGCTATAGGTGTTAGAAAGTTAAAATATGGTGAAATTTTTTGATTTCAATGTCCTAGTTTGGCCAAAAAGTGGGACACACTATTGTGGGATCACCCCTAGACTTGAGAGTCAGTTATATATAAAGTGTGGATCTTATTGAATGTCACTTGCATGCCTTGCACATTGTTGTCATATGTATCATGGAGTTACTAGAAGTTGTTGAAAGTTTATCTTATAAATTTTTGTTAGCATTGGGATGTTTTTTGGTCAATGCTTAAGAAATTTTGAGGTTACATTTTTTAGGCTTTTACATATAGCTTGACTCTATCCCAAATAATAAGACATGTCTATTAAAAATATATTTTGAATGTTCTTATACACTCTGATATGTATCATAATACCTATACATTTTTTTAGTATTGAATCATGTTTCAAGTTAGATCCTTATAATTATTTATTTTGTATGTCACAATTGAATCCTTGACTCCTATGGCCATGAACACAAATTTTGTTATTTTTAGTTAGTGTCTTAGTAGTTATAATGAAAGGCACTTTCTAATGCACCAAAAAAGGAAAATATTAAGTTTTCAACGAGGAAGGAAAGATAAAATGGTTTAATGCATGGAATTAGTACTTGCAATCCACATAAGTGTTCCAATTTATTAAGTGATACAATTTTAGTGGAAAAAGTGGAGGAAATGATATGTCAAGACTCATAAAGTGTTCCTTGACAAAAGATGGTCGCTTTTAAGTGTTAAGTCATAAGAAATGGTACATGAGGTCCCATAAGGTGTGCCTCACCATTGAGTCCCCAATTTAAGTGAACTTTTTGAATAAAAAGTGCATGACAAGTCAAAAAGTAGGCTTTATAGTGGAAAATAATGTAGCAACTTAAACTTAGAGAAAAATGTGACTAAGCAACAAAAGAGGAGCAATATCAACTAGCATATCAAAAGATGCATATGATCCTCAAAAGTGTGTTTTTCCTCATATATTTCAGGCTTAAGTGAAAAAAAACATAAAAGGTGCATATGGCCCCAATATAATTATTCCCCTCATAGAGTTCACTTAAGTGAAAGACAACATGAGAAAGTTCAACAAGACCCAAAAAGTGTGCTCCATGAGGAAAGTGAAAGTTAAAACATAACAAAATTTGATTACATAGGTCCAAAGGACATGCTTAATCTAAAAGAGGTTCATGTTTCAACATAAAAAACACAATAAAGGGGACACAAGTTATAAAAATGCACTCCTTGTAACTAAAAGTCCAAGTTAAGAGAATATTAGAACTCAAACGTGCCCATCCTAGTGTATGAGTATGCTTTCCTCTATTGGATGGACACATTTCAAAGACCATTAAAGACACTTTGTATTCACTTCCAACAAGGTTTTTGATAGAGTTATAAGAATTTTTTTTATCATTTGTCTTCATCTTTGGTAGTTTTTCAATGTGTTTCAATCATAATAAGAGTAATGTTTGATAAGATACTAAAATTCTTATTATTTCTTTCACTATTAATTGAAGGAATTTCAAGGTCATTGGTCTAAATTTCACCAAAGGAAATGATGTGGAGGTTGTCATCTTGCAAAGGATGAACTGCCATGGTTTTAAGTGCCTTATGAGAATTTTTTATGGTTAAAACAAAGGTGGTGCACCAAAACTATTGAAAGGAGACAACCATGAGGATAACTATTTTTAGATGACCTTCTAGGATGTCTATTCAATTATTTCAAGATTTCTTATTCTTGATGTTTGATTCTAGATAATTTTTTTATTTTGAGCTAGCTTGGATGGGAAGAAAAAAAAAAAGTAAACATAAAAACTTCAATAGTTTCTTACTTTTTTAGAATAAATCACATCCATAAAATTGTGTTCAACACTAAAAAATAAGTGCTCTTGACACTTTGATATTGGAAGTAGTAATTTTATGCTTGTTGAAATTGATTTGGTTTTTTCACGTCACATAAAAATATCTATATTAATTCATAATATCTCGTGCATACCACTTAACTAATTTTATGTGTGTTTTATTCACACTATTTAGTGTTTTCTTTTAGCTAGAAAGAGTGAGAATTTATTAGCTATTTAGCTCTTTGTTTTAAACTAGAAAACTTAAAATAATCTCATTTTGAGAAGAGACTAATTGATAAGCCTTGTGCCTTTACTCATGAGCCAAAAATATAAGCAATTTCTTTAATTTGTTTGCAATGTGTGCCAAAATCCAAAGATCTAACTTGTACATACTGTTAAAAATAGAGTTTATTTTTTGAGGTTTTAGGATTTTTTTTTTAGTTTTTAGTTATAACGGATATTATTGAAGAAAGATCTATCTTTACTCATCATTTTGTTTTATATTGTCTTGAAAGGGATGAATTAAAACACTAAAAATTGCAATCCATTTGTTTACAATTCTATTCAAGAGAAATACACATCTATAAATTAGATCCAAATCAACTCTAATCCCATATATAATATAGTGAAAGATAGGAAGTAAAATTAATGGTGGCCTTGTCCTTGTAGCCAAAACCAAAATTTAATATTCATATCCTTAATGTAATATTCAAAGAAAATTTTATAGTTCTAATTCAAATTTAAAAACATAAACCACCTATGACCACCAACACAAATTTGAATATTTTTTGATAAACTTTCAAAAACTTGCATTGATTTACTTGGTCTCTATTTAAAAATTCTAAATTGAGTTTTTCCTCTCTCCAAGAGTCACTTTATCAAAAATAAACCACCCCTTATTTTTTCTCTAATGAAAGATCAATTTAAAGGTTACTTTTCTAAAACTTTGCTTCTTGGCACTTCACTTCTATATGATGACTCTTAATTCCCATATATAACTCTTCATTTTCCATTTGATGATGCTTCATTTCCATTTAATTATTATTCTCTTCCATATGACAACTTCTCACCTCCATTTCCAATATTGTAGAAGCCAAAGACATAAGAAAACTACAATCTACATCGTGGATGACATAAATAGCAACGAGGAAGCATATCATGTCCACATAAATTGCTTTGATTGCAATGGATTTTATAAAGTCTCCCATTCTAGTGAATAAGAAATTGAGAACTAAATGACTTCCCCTCTCACCAAAATTGTGCTCCACATCATGCTAAAAAAATTTAAAAATCAAAACTAAACACAACTATTTACTATAAAAACCAAAACTAAGCACAAAACTATGTTGGGACACTAAACTGGAAAAATCAATAACACTAAGTTGGGAACAACAAATTGGAAAAATCAATAACACCATGTTGAAATACAAAATTTACTCCTAGAAAAAATGTTGCTCAAGCATTAAAACCTTCTCTAAGGGAATACACAAACCAAGATGTGAATGATCCTCTATCCACCTAGTGGGTCCCTCCAAACTCCTTTATGACTCTCGTACACTTTGCCCCCTGGATGTAGCATTAATGACTTTGACATTCAAGATAAAATGTTTGATAGTTTTCTAGACACCCCAAATCCACTCTTGATTTCCTCACATTGACATCATCAATTAATTAAAATAAATTTTAAGCAAATTACTAGTCACTAATGAATTTAAACTTTATTTATATAATTAATTAGGCTAATTTTTTGTCATCAATAAATAAAATAAAATTTGTTATTTAATTAATTAAACCAAAATTTCATCACTAATTAATGAATTAATGAATTAAATTAGCCTAGCCTCTCCCACACACTAATTAATTGAATCAATCATTTGATTAATTACTCTAAATTTCTTCTAACTACTTAATTAAATAAGATGCTTATTTTGATTAACTTCTATCCTCCCCATTTAAAAATAAAATAAAGTTATTTCCACCTCATTACTAGAACCCAAAAAGTCACATTTTTCATCTCCACCTATTTAATTCAAGAATATCTTGACCATCCATCACAACTCAAACCCTCTTCTCCACTTGTCCTCACTCCAAGCATCCACGTGTGTACATCTCGTCTCTCCATACAAGACAACTTGATATCAACCCTTCATTTCATGATTGATCTTTCCCATCCACTTGCATTCTCCTCAAACCTCCACTTGCTTACATCTTCCTTCCCCATACAAATTAACAATATTTCAAACCTCCATTGACTTGATCTAATCCTATCCATCCACTTGCATCCTTCTCATCAGTCCCTCACATGCAACTTCAACCTAGCCACCATCTCATGATCAAATCCCAACCATCTATACCCATAGTTGAAAATCTACATAAACTCTCATCTACAAATGACAATATCCACAAGTAGAAACCTAAGTACATGCTGCTAATTGAGTAATCTCATACATGAGCAACCAACAAATTCTACCAAAAATCTCTCATCTTGAGTATATCCAAATATCAAAAAGCTTGGAAAGAGATATTTATTTGTTCTTCATTGTATTTGATTTAGTTTATGTGCTCGAATTCATTCTTCATGTTTTAGGCTAAATTTTAGCTCCCAAATATAATCTTCCAAAAACATAAATGTCCATATGTATAAAGTAAGGTATCAATTTCAACTGAAAATATTACTTTATACTAACTATTAACACTAATTGCAATAAATTACTAACATTACTGTAACATAGGGATTAGCACAACTTATAATTTCCACAAATGTTATAGGATTATAAAGATCACAAAAGCCGAACAAACATGATATAAAATTGCATTGTGCATATTAGAAAGAAATTAAACCCAATCCCAAAGGACGATGAGATAGCTAAATTAAAGAACCATAACAAAATACTTCTACATGAGTCAAAAATACTTATTATAGATCTCAGCAGCATATGAAGAAGAGATAATTTTAAAGTTGAAGATATAATCCATAGAGAAGTCCAAGAGCTAAGATCTGAAGTGCTCCAAATTAAAACGAGAGAGAGGCAAGGCAATTGCAAAGAACGGCCATACAAATTTGAAATTTGATTTTAAAATTTATTTATTTATTTAGATTGTAGGAATTGGTCGGCTATTCGTCCCTTATAAACTGCAGTGTGTTTGGTAAACTTTTGGTAAACTTTTTTCACGTGATTGGTGGCGCTGGCGTGACACGCCCTCTGGTACCACAGGTTTGGGGGGAGACTAGACCTCGTGACCTCTTACCTACAAAAGAATACTTTAAATAATCAAACTAGACGCCTACCCCAAATTTGATTTTAAAATTACTGAAGCTGAAAATCTGAGAATATTTTTGGCGTGTAAGCTTATATGCCCAATTAAAAGGGGGATCTCCAGAGAAGAAGAAAAGATTAGTACGCTAGAATGGGATCGTAGCAAAAGACCGGTTACAAAAGACTTATAAGTTGAGCAAACTATTGCATTCATACATGGAGCAAGATGTGTGCAAACAATACAAGGTTTAGTTTCATACAGACAGTACAACAGGAATATGAAACGTCGACATACCTTAAAACTTTCTTGACCCTATAACTATGGTAAATTTTAACAAAAAGTTGATATGATATTTACTAACATCTTCAGTACTATCAAGGTCAACAATCAAGATAAGAGAAAATACCCATCATCCTAGCATTCAGCAGAATAAACTTCGGCAAAACAATGAATTTGCATGGAATCGAAGAAACAATTATTTAACTGGTAACTAAAGTGGCTAAAACAAACCAAATTGCAGAAATCATAAAAATCTGTGGAGTCGAAAAGGTGGTAAATTAAATCCTGACTTTTGAATCAATCATCGAGCGTAGCAACAATGAGCAATTTCAAGAGCGTGCAATTTGGTACTAAAGTGGCTAAAACAAACCAAATTGCAGAAATCATAAAAATCTGTGGAGTCAAAAAGGTGGTAAATTAAATCCTGACTTTTTAATCAATCATCAAGCGTAGCAACAATGAGCAATTTTAAGAGCGTGAAATTTGGTTTTGATTAAAGGGGGAATAATGATAGGTATCAAAGATTGTGAATGAATGAATGAAGGAATTTTAATGATGTTCACGAGATCAAGTGGTCTAAAGGATCTAGGAGACCAACACTAACACGTTTTCAAGATCTTTTTTCTGTCGGTTCATCTATTATGAATCTTGATCAAGAAGCTTGCCATTTTGTAAAGCCTTGCCTCCTCAAATAGCTCATTCAAACTACCCACCTTCAAATTATTTTTGAATTGAATACGAATATCCTCATATACTACACATTCAAAGATGAAGTGCCGCTCAATTTCAACCACCTCTTTGTTGCAAAAAATGCAAGTTCTTTCTTCTCATTCTTTCTTGGGGAACATCCATCTACTCGTCTCACATATAAGATGATGAGAGTCGGTCCTCAACTATGCAACTAATATTTTAGATTTTCCCTTAACCACATCCCTCAAGTAAGCTTTTTCATTGTCTTCTCATTTGGGGTTGAATTGTTTGACATAGTGTACATTTTTACAACCAATCTAATTTGTCCACATGGTAGTCCTAAAATATTCTAACACAAACTTTTTTATCTCTTTGATAGTGTTAGGACATTCATGCAGTTAAATGTCTCACTTGCTCAACCACTTGTTCTACTTCATCCAAGTCTTTTTCCTATGCTTTAATTCTTTCTCAACAACCAACTTGGGTCAATGATGCTTATCCATGTTATCAACCTTCTTTAAATAGCTTAGCAAGTGAATTATTGTTGATGCTTCCATTGGAAACATAGGTCTACTTCAGCCAAAAGGATCTCATAGGGGATTGATGATTTGACCTTGAGACTACTCCAATAATTAAATGTTTTTGGATTCTTTCCACTTGCCGCCACTTGTGGGTTGACATGCTATTCCCTCAAACCTTGCATCCATAGAGGACGATCGACATAGCCAACAAACCAAAAAATCTTTTCCTAGTTTTCCAATCCAATAACTTTTCTTTGCTGTACACCTATTTTGGAGTAGGAAATAAGGTCTTCGCCCTCCCTATATCCTTTTTGTTCTACAAGTCACCCAACTGAGTCTATCATGAAAATCAATTCCTAAGTACTTGTACTCTTCCACTATCTCCAACAAACTTCCCTCGAAGATAAAGTTAAATTGTTGCTTCTTCCTTTTCAAAGAAAAAATCATGAATTTGGTCTTGCTTGTGTTCACCTGCATCTTGACCTCTTGGAAAAAAAGTTCAAAGCCTTCAAATGCTCCCTCAAACCATGTGCAGTTCTTGTTATAAGAATAAGATCATCTACATACAAAAGTAACTTGACTACATACCCCACCAGTTGGATCTCCTCTCCAATAGAATTGTTTAACCATTCTTCGAGTTCATCAACATATAAACCAAACAAAGTGGGGGATAGAGGACAACCCTACTTGACCCCAATGTTTCTACCAAAGCACTCAAACATACCCTCTTTAGTTTTGATTTTAGCTCTAACCTTCTCATACAACTTATGAACAATTGCTCTATGCATCTTACAAATCCCAAGTTCCTTCATTTTACTCCAAAGTTTATCCCTAGGAATAGGGTCAAAGGATTTTTTGAAATCCACAAAGCAACAAAAGGCTTCTCCACTTTGAGTGTCCCAAAACTTTTCAATGAAGTTTCTAAGAGTGATGTAATGATCAATGGTAGAATGTTTTGGTCTAAAGCCATCCTACCCTTTTGCTCTTTTTCCCTCTTTTTTTTCCACCTACAAATTATGCACTCTATCATGCTCCCAAAAAGCTTTCCAAGAAGAGGATTGACCATAATTGTACAATAATTGGAAGGGTTATTGATATCACCACTATTGTAAAGTGGGATAATGACACTAGTAGTCCACTCAATCAAAAACCTACCTTGATTGATGTTGTTAAAGATTCCCTTTATGTGTGGAGAAAATAACTCAACTCCCCATTTTAAATTTTTTGCCTATAGCCCATCAATATCTTGAGGTTTACCACTTTCCAAATTCTTTGTCTTGTTTGATATTGTTAGCAAGAAAACTGGGGAAACATAGACCAAAGTTGTGAGCCCCAAGTACTTTATGAGTGTTGTAGTTTATACCACAGACTCAATAATACAAAGGTAAACACCAATTGATTCAAACACAGGAAGAACTAAATAGTTACTCACATAGTGACAGATAAGATCATATAGATAGAACTCCAGTAGTCATTATATTAATGATATCAAAGGAGTACTTTGGTATATCTTCCCCTATACTCTGCCTATCTCTTCCCTTTCTTACATATAATCCTTATACATTTAACATACAATTTCATACATTCTTTTGTTCTTTCTTCCTTAATTACCCTTCTTACATCTCTCTTCTTCTATCATTAATATCTTTTCATATACATATATCTATGGGATGAGACATGATCCATCTATTCTACCCCTAGTCTAGATGGTATCTTTCCAATATTAGGGTCCGCAAGCTCTTTTCCGCAAGATGCAGTAGGATTTCTCAATGGTGTCTACACCATTACTCTTTTTGGACAACATCATCCTCCCTTTCAAAATGTTGACTTGTCCTCAAGTTAACGCTATTGTGATGGACGGATATCCTTGTAGATCTCCTTTAGTCTAGAAAATATGTTGTCCTATTAGGTCTTGGCTAGATGTAGTTGTTGAGTTTGCACTTGGATTTGGAGTAAGAGTTTCTCTGCCTTCAGAAGTGTTTGGGTAATTTGAATCTTTTGGGCTAATTGTTGTGCTTCCTAGAGGACTCTGATAATGTGAGATAACCTTAGATTGACTACTCTTATTTGATGGAATCTACTCTAGACTCGGTCTCGTTGATCTTACAATTGTTGGAATTGTGCATGTAATGCTTCTATTCATACCCTAGATTTCCCATTTGTATCTTGTAATGCATCATACACTGTAGCTCTTTGGATTATTTGGACTTCCAACTGATCCATTTGGGCCTTAGTTGTAGTGGTCATTGTTGGCCATTGCAAACATAACTGGTATAATGAATTTAGGTCTCCTTCGATGTTCTTTAGAGTACTAATATGTGATTCTAACCTGTAGAGTGTGTGGTATCACACTCCTTTTCCCCATTTGTCCTTGTTTTATGAAGATCTGCCTAATTTTTTTGCCTTAGTATTTTCTTCTTTGATTGGGTGTCCTTGACTATCCCATCTATTAAAATTCTCAATTGTGTGGCCAATGGTTGTGATGAGTCCCCTTGGATTTGAGGGAACTTTCCTTATATATCCTTGACTAACTCTTCTAACTGGTCAAAGTTGTCCACGTGATGTTTTAAGATCTCTTCCCTTTCTATTTGATGCAAGATCTCCCCCAACTAGAATTTGAACGAGGGTGATATGCTCCCAATGTCTACCTATGAGCCTACCTGTGGGATCTGAAGTAATTGCAAAGAGACCACTAGTTGGATCTACTTTTATTTGGCCAAAAAATTCCTTGATAGACTGTATGGAGGATGTTACAAAGGAATAAGGTGTCTTAGTTTGTAGAGGGGGAGAAGATTGTTCATGTTCTAAAGTGGTAGCTTGATATTTTACTTCTTCACGCAGCTTCTGATGAGCTTTTCTATGGACTATTTTATCTCCTTTTGTACCACCTGAGTGATTTTTGATTTTTCTATCATTAAAACTATCCAATCTCTATTTGGATCAGAGCTCTTTGGTTTGAATCTTCACCATCTTTTGCTTTTATTGAGGTGTAATTGTAATAGCCAATTCTCCAATGGCTCTTCAACCATTCCTCCTCTTTTGTTGCTTTCTCCTTTCTTTTCTTCAATGCAGTAGTCAAGGGGTTCAGAAAGTGGTCAATTAGGTCCTCTAGGGTTGTGTTTGATGCTATCATATATCGAATGATTTCCTCGTTATGTGATTAATTGATTTGGTACCACCATGTTTGGGTACTTCTGAAGTTTCATATGCATTACCTCTTTGTAGAACAACCCACTATAAAGTTGATCCTAATCTACTAGTGGGGAGACTGTGAAGATAGTTGGTCTTTGAAATAGAAGTATCCTTTGGTATTGTCTTTCCTTCTTCTTCTATGTCCATAATCTGTAGATAAACTTCTCTATGTGCCTTCTCCTTCCTTCTTTTATGCTTTTTCTCCGCACTCATTTACAAGAGAGCCTCTATATCTTCTTATTATGATGGTTCCTTTTTGGGAGTAGTTGTGATCCTTCTCTTCCTTGGTTAACTACTCTCACCTTGGAAGGGTTCTATTGGTGGGATTCAAATGTGGAGTCTTACGAATCTCTAGGGAGTGTTCTCATGCAACTTTCCTTTATTTTTTGTGAAAATGTTCATCGACCTTCTTTGCTAAATTATCCATGTATTCCTGGTAAGTAATGAAATTATTAACTTGCAAATCTCTGGGGTGACTGAGTGTAGAGACATAATTTTAGATCTCGATATCAGTTAATTCATACAAAAGTTGGGGTATCCATGAGGTTCTAGGTTCGATTGCTTCCATAAAGGTGTAGTCTTTATCCACTAGGAAGACTATATCCTTAATGTATTGAAGAACCACCTTGTAAGAGATGCATTCCCTAGCCTGCAAATTTTATTGTAGGGATTTGAATAATCACTAGTAGGTTGCGGTAAAGGAAGTGGCATCTTGAAAGTTTTTTACATGGTCTTGGATTTGGGCCACAACAGGCTGGGTTGAGTCCCAAAATTTCCCCACAAACCCGGTTAATCATTTCATGAAGTAGAAAGTGAGGCATATCAACAAAGTCCCATACATGAATTGATAATGGTATTGTTTTGTGTGTTGGATGTTGTCCAGGAGCTCTTGCCGCAAAAAATTGCATAGATCGATGTCCTTCCCCTCTGTGACCATCTGATACACTATGTGAATGGTGGTTGTGGTGGCTGAATCCTCTTGGTTGGTGTAGTAAACTTTGTAAGTGATGCCCGTAGTGTCATGCTTGACCGTGGGATTGGTGATTTTGGTGACATTTAAGCTCTAACCATGGGTGCTAGTAAGAAGTTGAGTCCACTTTTTGGCCAAAAAGTGGTAGTGTTTTCCCTGATTTTTAGAATTTGACACATTTGACCTTAAAATTTTAAGCACTTAAAGATGGAATCTTCAAAAAAGTCACTAATCATAAAATGTAGTACTCGGAGTCTAGTTTCCAAATATGTAATTTATTTCAATACCCAGATGGTACAAATTGAGTTTCAATAGGCGTTTCTAAAAACCACTGTTTAAAAGTCACTTTTTTTTACCATACCATGCACGTGTACGACATCCATATTTTGACCTAAATTATTGTATTTTTATAAATCCTTTTGGAAAAATATTTGTGACTCACTAAAACATGTTTTCGATATTTTTTTGTAATTTTTATTGAATATTTATTTTGTTAATTTTTTATTAGCCATATTTGTCGTTTTGAAAAATCGTCGTGTACGACACGCATAAGATGACCTAAACTTATCATTTTTTGATTTTTTTTTAATTGAAAAGAATTTTCTGAAGTATGTTCTCATGCAATCCGTTCGTCAAAATGTTATGTTGATCAAAAGTTATTAAAATAGTAAAAAAACCTAATATTTAAAGTTTATGGACCAGTTTCATCATAAATTAATTGAAAAATAGAAAAAATAATCCAATTGTAAAAAAATTTACATATTTGGAATCTGCACTGTCTCATCTAAAATGAGTTTTAATTTCGTCAAAAGATTCTACAAAAAAAGTCGTTGGCCATATGTCCAAACTCGGTATTTTTCTCTGACATTGTTAGGACCTTCAACTTGCAGATCAAACTAGGTTGAAGGCCTAGGTTTGGATTCCCAATGATTTTCCTGAACCAAAATACAAGCCAAAAACCCGACCACAAAGCAAATCCAATTTTATTTTTTTAGAAACGGGATCCTGTTTCTTAATATTAAATGTGGTTACTATTGACAGGGAAACGAGATCCCGCTTTATAAATAGGATCCCATTCCTTTGTCAACGATCCCCACATTTAATATTGGAGAACGAAATCTCGATTATAAAACAACATCCCATTTGTTTTTAACTGTTTTATTTAAATTTGTTGTCAAAATTTATTGTGAAGTCTGCAACTTCACATGTATGACCGAGAGCAGTAAAATTGGGCTATTTTTCATCAACTATTGTCTTTACAGGTGGTGAACTTGCATTTTTTATTGACTTTTTCAAAGGAAGCATCATGTAAACCATTTTTGAAGTGGAATTGTGTTAGTTTTGTACTTGTTTGGAGGAACAAAAGGTCTTCAACTTGCAATATAGATTGAATTTTTCAAAAAAGGCATGAAGAAAATAGTTTTTAAAGTGGAATTGTGCTAGTTTTCTACTTGTTTTGAGGAACACAAGAGGAAGAATTTTGTCCTTATGTAATGCCCAAAATTTCACACTAAAATACAATTAAGGACAAAACACAAATTTTAAATTTCGACCCCAAACACTAACATAATTCCCAAAAGCTACTTCCTACACATGTACCTCATGAAAACCTAGCAAACATTAGACAAATAATTTATAAGGACCTCAACCATCAACACCATTGAGTTGAAAATCATGGTCGAGTTTCAAATGGAGATATGGAATCCACATCACCAAGGTAGGTTGGATTAGATCTACTAACTCATCAATAAACACAGACTTAATTCAAGTCACAAGTTATGCAAATAAAATATATATATCAATAGTAACTTTAAATATTTAATAAGAGGACAAGCCTAGGGGCCAGACCTAATTCCCCGGGGGCTCGTCTTTGACGGCCTTGCCTACGTATATAATTCACAGAGGAACCGTAGTTCGACAATTAGACTTCAACCATCTCACACATGGTTGGATAACAAAGGGATACAATTTCATCAAAAAACTTTTAAATCAATATGACCTTGATTGTAGGATTAATCATATCCCCAACGTCACCAGTCCATACTATAAAAATGGAAATACAATAGTTTTAGGTTAAAGATTATGGATGGACTTAGACAACGCACACACAACTATCATGTACCACCTGTTTGATTTCCCTCAATTTAGCTTGACTTGGTGCATGCAAGGTACCAAAAGAACCCACACATTCTATAGCAGTTTATAAAGTCAATGTATCCACCTAATACACAATCATTTACATTAGTGAAATAGAACAAGGTAATAAAAGAAATTACATCATATAATCTAATTTTAATACCTTAAAATATGAAGTAAGCATTTATATCATACTATAAACTTTCACAAACAATTACACCCTAACACTACAACTTTTCAACTTGCTGTTTGTGGCAAAATGGGTAGCAGTAAAATGGTGATTAAATCTCACTCTACAAAACCAAAATTTAAACTTAAATATGATATGAAAAGGGGAAAGAATGAGAAACAAAGCCCAGAAATAATTTAGCATAAAAAGAACAACCAATCAAAAGAAATTTGGTTTGCAACTAAATCTCACAAGATTTCTATAACATGCTAATTTTCAGCGACACATAGACAAATTAAAACACACATAACTCTCACTCTGCTGGTCCAAATTTAAAAGTTTAATATGTTTCGGAAAGGGAAAAGAATGAAGAATAAAACCCAGAAATTGATTTGCAAGAGTCTTAAACATGTGTGAGCAGATTTTTGCGCAATTTAATCCACTAATTTAAAAGGTTTAATAATTTCATAATTTTTAACACAATATACTAAATGCCAACTTAATTCTCATGAATGCACAAATATTTCAGATGTTTAACCTCTATTAATCAATATTAAATGACAAAAGGCTACAATAAAAAAAATATATGAATAAAAATTAATGCATTACCTCCGTTTAACATTATTGCTTGTAACCTATTAGTTTGAGTATGACACTGAGTTTTTTTTTTTTTTTTTCACTTATACAAAAGTGACAATGGCACTTGACTTATACACAATATCCTAACTATTTGGGAAAGACTAACAATGGTTTTCTCAATTATAAATCATACTATATGCATCCAATATTGATACTAAGATTAATAGAAAGGGCACAACAACAGAATAGTGAAAACAACGATGATAGAATAGTGAAAATAGAAATCACTTATAATTTGTAAACAGTAATATGAAATAGATAAAATCAAATTAATACTAACAATTATTAATTTTTTTTGGTTAACTTCCTACAACATCAATACCTTTCAAAAACAAAATTTTATTTGAGAATTTTATTTAACTGTTTAGACTACAGATTAGAGAGAGGGAAAGCGAAATAAAATGTAGTTACATCACATTGCAGGTATGTAATTGATTTATAAGATTTTTATGAACGCATTCCATAGAGAATTTAAAGATTAACTAAATTTATAATTACAATAAAATTACTTAGAATTTATATCTCTAAAATTTACAATTACTCAGATTTACATTATACATAAAATTTATATCTCTAAAATTACAGATTTAACTTAAGTTTAAAAACTAGATTATTAACTTCATCCTAGCTGAGGTTAAAGTTTAAGCCACAGGTTTTCATATATATTTTTATACCTAACTTGCATTACATATGTTGAATGAAATAATGTACAAAATCTACAGGGTATAATTTATATCTCTTTAATCTAGAAAGAAATTTTAGTATCTGAAATTGTATGAATGATCCATTGTAGAGTTATACACAATTATTTCATAAATAAAAACAGATCTGGATAAAACACAAAATCTAATGCACGATCCATTGCTGATTTATACACAATTATTTCATAAATAAAAATAGATCTAGATAAAAACACAAAATCTAGTGCACCCCTTTAATAGATAACTGTTGAATTTATTTTAGAATGAAATAAATACACATCAAAAAGGAAATCTAGTCATGCACAAATTCTCATTCTCTGTTTTTTTTTTTTAAATTGAAATCATGGAATGTGACTTACCTACATAAACCCATCATATAAGACCATACCATAGGATTTTATATAGAGAACAACACTAATAGGGAATAGGAAAATATTGATAGTTGTGATTGCAGAATAGGCACAAAACTTGTTTATTAAAATTGGTTCAACAAACATCCACTCCATATAATTGGCAGTATTTCACTTAATCACAGATTCTAGCGTAATGAATGGGTACAAATTTTGTAGCTGACAATCTCCTAATTAAAACAGGAACAATCAATAGTCAAATATGATAAGACACTCAGCCTTGTACAAGGGGAGGAACGACTATTGTAAAATGCTTTGCAAAACCATTTGAATATTGAAGAAGGGAAAACAATTGCACCTAATTGAGATTACTAGGGAATTGAATTCAAAAGAGAACACTAGATGGTAACTTCAAAATAAATTCAAGAAGCAGATGAAGAAGAGACTCCGTGCTACAGTCATAACTCTAGTAAAACTGATGTTGTTAACTTACGAAACCGAGATTGAACAAAGAATTAAATGTAAAACATGCAAATGAGAATTCATAAGAATCATATGGAATAAATACACTTTAGGCACACAACAAAGTAAAATGTGTCCCATCCATATGATTGATGATTAACACAAACACATAAGATTATAGCCTAGCCCCAACGTCTCACATGAACCAATATAAATTGTTGGAAAAGAATGTATTGAATGTCGCATGGAGCTCAACCATATTCTACACAAAGGAAGAAGTATATACTATTGTATCGTTGGGGAAGAAGTACCTGGCACTAGAAGAGCAATTGAAATCTCGTAGAGGGACAATAGGTAAAATCCAAAATCAAAATCAAAATCAAAAGTTGTATATACTATAGAGAAATGGGAATTTTGGTTAATCCATGCCAGGAAGTAATAAGGGAAGCTCTCAAACAACCTGGGTATGTGATCTCAGCCCACAAACTTCAAGAATTCGATTTTGCATACAATGACCAAGATGTAGTATATAAAATTTACAGTACAATCAAACCCATTACCTCGCATGATAATAGATCGAGGCTTGATTATGCAAGTTAAAAGATATTCAATTTATTTAGTCAATGCATTTTGCCTTCTTTTGAACTCAAGAGCATATACAGATTTCAATATCGATTCAACTTATGAGATATTTCGAGAGCATAAATTATGATAGATGTATGATGTGAACAATGGATAGCAAAGCCAACAAATTTGTTTAGATGTTGTCCAACTTCATAAGCTAAGCGAGCGACTACTTCCTTTTAATACAAGTAACAGTAATATCGTAATTATCACAGTAGGAAGCTTGCCTTACCTCCATTATTAGTGCTGGAATTCCAATAAAAATTAGATGAGATTATCCTAGCAGACAGATTCCTATAAAATGTGGATGCATAGACAACCAGCGCTACTCACCAATCCCCCCCGTAAATCCGTGGCAGCTATTTTTTTAGCTTTCAGATCAAATAAGGGACATGAACTGCTTGACAGGGTACCTACCAATTCCCCACCATTCTCTTGTGCTTCCACCCTTAACTCTCTCTCTCTTTTTTTTCTTTTTTTTTCTCTCTGTTACCATCTACCCTTCCTCGACCTCCATAGACTGCAACTATTCCTTGGTCTATGTGCCTCACTATTGGTACCTCGCTCTCTTTGCATGATGTTGCTAACAAGAAATCTTTCTTCCACCCTTTTAGAGCCAACGATACTTTTAACTACAACTTGGTCTATGATGTTTTTGCCAGTTCAACTGGACTTTCTAAGTATCTAGTTTTATATGTGCTATGCTTAGCTCCCAACTCGTATGCCCTCTCCATGCATTTGGTGGAACAAATGCAAGGCTTCTATGCCATCACCATTTTGAACATACCTCCCAATCAATGCAGTCACCCTCGTTCAATATATCTAACTTTCAGCCTTTTATTTCTCCTTATGTTAACACGCCATCAGACAGAAAAGGGCGTTAGCAAGAGTGTGAATTTTGTAGATGTGCCTGTGTTGAGTATTCTCATCCTCAATCTACTATCCATTCTCCAAAATCTCTCACCAATTTCTCCCCATTCATTAATTCCCTCTTCTTACTTAATGCTTTTGTGTTCCTCTTTCGTAAGCAATGTAGCTCATCATAATATTAGCCTTAAGAGCAGCCAAAAGAATCTGCGAAAAATTAATTGTTTTGTAGAGTATCATCATTCCCCAAAGGCTTGGAATGCCTACCATAAATTATGGCAAAGAGGGGCATCCATGTTTAGAAATTCATACTAAAATCCTTGGATCAGATGTGGCCAACCACCCCTGTACAGCTTGCCCATCACATCTCTTAAAGAGGGAATTAAAAGCTTTGCAGTCAAACATCGAAATCCCCCAATTTCTATTGCATTTATTATGCTTGAGATAGAGATATGATGCCATCAACAAGAAATCCTTTGTTGAGTTAGCATGCTGGCATGGAATGCAGTAATAATGGTCATTGGACCACCTTTTGAAGCGATTTGGGAGTAATTTCGCAATTTATTCTATGAATTGGAGTTTGGTTTGGTAAGAATAAATTTGAATTTGGTTAGGTAATAAGTGTGAAAGCAGTGTAGTAGTGCTCAACAATAGGTGGGGGCCTTGCAGTCTTCAACTTCCAATTTGGATTGAATTGTTTGAAGAATTTCACTATTGACATTCATTTGTGCTTGAAAATTTTATAATCATGGGTTCAAAAGCTCGTAATAAGAGAAGGAAGACATTGACTCCCCAAGAAGTTTAATCAAATAGAGAGAAGGAGAAACAAAGAGAAAGAGAAAGAAGAATGAGAATTAAATCAATGAATGATGGTGGAGCATCCAATTCCACAACTATTGAAGATGAAAAAATTGAGGAGACCATGGTTGTAGATGAAGCTAATTTGCAAGAAGTCAATTTGGAGAAGAATATGATTATACAAGCAAGTCCTACTATGTCTTCAAATCCCTCTTTCAATGCTATGGAGAATGTTTCAATATGCACAAATCCAGGTACGTCTTCAAATCCACATGTTAGTGAAATGGTAAATTCGTATGTAGAAGTTTTACAAGATGTTGGAATTAATGATGTTGACATTGATAATATTCAAAGAGATGAAACTTTTATAGAATTTGTTGAAAACGAAAAAGAAAAATATTTTGTTGGAAATGAAAATGAGAATGATCCCTTTGTTGAAAATGAAAACAAAAACTGTTTTGTTGATGAAAATGAAAATGAAAACCGTTTTGTTGATGAAAATGTAAATCGTTTTGAAGTTGAAAATGAAAATGAAGATGAAGATGAAGATGAAAATCTAGAATGTGATGTTGAATTTAATGAAAATACTTTAAAAAAAATTGAAAGTGGTGTTTTCGATAATCTTCCTGTTCAAATTTCTTAGAGGCAAATAAGATCACATGTGAATAGAATATACAACAAACTCTTTTATTGTAAAAAAAATTGCATTTCAATGTCAACTAATGATGCAATTGATGAGAATGCAAAAAATGAGGAAAGTAATGAAAAGGTTAGGCTTTTATGTTAAACCAAAAAGAAAAGATCAATCATTAAAACATGTTATGTCTACTATTGCTAGTGCCATTCAATCTATTGGGAAAAATAGTCGATCTAAAGATAAAAATGCAGCAAGAAGAGCTATAACAACTGCTATAGTTAATAAAGCAACTTTGAATAAAAGAATATCAAGCAATATTAGTGAAGTTTTAAAAATACATCCTAAAACATTGCTAAGAGCGGCAAAAAGAAAGAAAGTATAGAAAATGATCCTATCAACCAATGTTGGAGTTTCATTGGTCGAATCCCCAAGTCGATATGAAATTGAATGTTGAAATTAAATCTTTGATTGAAAAATATTGGCATGATAATACTAGGGTTTCATCTAATGCTAGAAATGTTCTAAAATTAAGGGTGGGGTCCAAAGTTCGTGATCCTCACCCAAAACACCTATTAGATACAACACAAACTAAATTTTATAGAAAATTTTGTGGTGATTTAGTGTTACCTGGTAATATTAAAATAAGTCAAAGGTCTTTTAAGAAATGTAAACCCTGGTATGTAAAAATTAATAAGCAACAAATATCTTGTTGTTGTAAAATGCATGTTCAATTTCATTATTTTTATGATGTTTTTCGATATATATGTTGTACCTTGCATACTAACATGATTATACAGAAGTGTGGTATTAATATGCCACCTGAAGCAATAAGGGAGTTTATTTTAGGTTTGTTTGGTGAAAGATCTAATGATAAATTGTTTTATTTAAGTTCTTGTATTTCTGGACAATGCATTAACTGTGGAAATCTTTCATTCTTAAGAATTTGTATGCATGAAAGTGTTGATAATGATTTTGGACAACAATTAGTAGATGTTAAAAGATTTAAGAATGTTCACTATTCTTTAAAAGATGGAAAAATAGGAAAGTGTTGTTATTTAGTTACAAAAAAAGTTAGTGTGCATGCATTCATTAGTGAATTTAAGAATAAGATTGTACCAAAATATGTCATGCACTCTCAACATGCTCGATGGCTTGATGGCCAATTTCGCGCATGTAGAAACACATTTCCAATTGGTACTATACTTTCAGTGGTTGATTTTGCAGAGAATTATACTCTAGCTCCGCAAGAGGAAATTCAATCACAGTATTATAATTTAGTACAAGTAGCTATGTTTGTCCATATTGTTTATAGACATGCAGATGATAGCACTGAGGATCATAGAAAAGTTTTGAGGGAGTATCATTTTTATTTGAGTGACAACCGGTTACACTCATCAAAGTTTGTTCAATATTGTTTCAGTATATTTTATAGAAATTTAAGAGAAAGAGGAATCCAGATGAAAGAACACCTCATATGGTCAGATAATTGTATGGGGCAGTTCAAGAATGTTCAAATGTTCTATTAGTTAAGTAGGGTTCACAAGGAACTTAATGTCCAACATATATGGAGTTTTTTTGAAGCTGGGCATGGTAAAGGAGAACATGATGGAGCTGGTGCATGTGTCAAAAGAATTCTTGCTAGAGAAAAATTAAAATTTGAGGATGCAGTAAAATTTAAAGATGCACACGGGATTGTGGATTGGTGTAATACAATATTATCTGCACCTGGTTCGAGTGAGTAATCTACAGTTTATCGATTCCTTTGGTTGGTTGAAGAAGAGAACATTGTACCTAGAGTTGACTGTGAGACAATCAGTGGATCTACTAAATGAAATTCATTTAGGAGTTTGACAACAAGCATATGGACTATCTGGACAAGGGTGTTTGCATGTTTTTGCCAGTTTTGTATCTCAAGAGATTGGGAAGCATGTGAAAATACAAAATGGGTTGAACAGTGGGAGCAAAGATTGTTGACACATGCACAAGCACATGATCAATATGAAAGAACTATTGAAGAAAATGATCAAGTGTTTACATATGAAGACTATGACCGTGTTTCAAACCTTGTACAAGAAGGTAATTTAATTCAATTTATTTCATTTTATTTCACTTTATTAAGTTATTTTGTAATACTAAATTATTTATATGGATATGCACAAGTTATTAAATCAAATTTTATTTATAGGGCATGTGTATGCTATTGTTGCACTTGAGGGAAATGAAGAGCAAATAGAATATTGGTTGGCTCGTTGTGTGGAGACTAAACATAAGTTAATAGCACCTCGAGAAGATGATGATGGCTATCATTATCCAACAGGTACGATGATCCCCTTAAGACATCCCCTTAAGCAAATTTTGATAACAAGTTTTTTATCCCCTTAAGCAATTTTGTAGAACAAGTCTTTGATCCCCTTAAGAAAATTTTGAGAACTTATTTGATGATGGTTTTCATGTTTTCCAATAGGATCGGTGGTGGTTTTTGGCACTTGGCTACAAAAATACCTAACAAGGAAGAATGGTCTACCTGCATTCGAAGATTATGAAACACATAAAAAGATTATACATTATTCACATTTGGTGGTGGTAACAAATATAAAATTAGATCGGTATCATGGAAGACCTTCAAATAAAGTGCTATGGACAATTTCTATGGAAGAGCATGAGACAATCATAGATGCGTTGCAAAAAAGAGAGGATGTAGATGGTACAATGGAATAAGTAAATACAGGTAAATATAGTTTTAGTTTTATATTGTCCTTTTAAATAGATTAAATACATGTTTCGATATTGTTCAAGTGTGTTATTAGTTGAAATTGATTTAAATTGTCCTTTTACATATCCTTAAGCCATAATCACAAAAAGTATCTAGTCCATGTAGATTCAACCTCGAAAACATGGAATACTTGGTAAAAATAGGTAATTATTAGTTAAATTATATTTAAATACATGTTTTGATTACAATTGATATTGCTTGTACATTAATAGTTAAAATTGATTTATTATCCTTTTTTATATCCTTAAGCCATCATTGCATTGATCTCATACTTTGAAACAAAAAGGAGAGGATTCCTGGATTCAACCTACACACATGTGTGGAATAATTTTAAATGCAGGTACTTGAGTTGTGTACATATAGATAGTTTTATATAAATTAAAATATGTATGTTTTGATGATTTCATTGATATTGCTTGTACCTTTTTGATATCAGGTGGTGTGAAGACCTACTACATTCTGGGCATGAGTTTGAGATGTTCTTGAGATGGCATATCCAAATTTTGTAAACATTGTTTTCAGATGACATATATGTACATACTTACAAAATTAAACATTTTGTACAAATTACAAATACATGTACATACACAATTATGTACTCTATGTACTTCTATGTATCAAATTCGATATTCTATATATTTTGTTTGTTAAATGTGCATGTTTTCCTACTTTGAAACTTTATATTTGATTGTATAATCACTAAATATCATGCATAAATTATTGTTAAATCAATTATATCCTTAAGACGTTGTATATGACCCCTTAAGACACCCCTTAAGATGTGGAGGTGGATTCAGATATCCTAAATATTATAACCCCTTAAGACATGTTGTATTAGCACATATCCTAAATATTATACTTAATTATATCATTTGTTATGATGACTCACCCTAAAACTTATAATACTTGTTAATATCACTTAATATTTATACTCAATTATACTTTCTTGATCCCCTTAAGACCATATTAGGACCCGTTAAGACATCCCTTAAGACAACCTATAATTAGTGTTGGATGCTATTATTTGTTTTGGCTTATAAATTAGTATTTGATGCCATTATTTGTTTTGACAACTTATAAATTAGTATTGGATGCCATTATTTGTTTTGACAACTTATAAATTAGTATTGGATGTCATTATTTGTTTTGATCTTATAAATTAGTGTTGGATGCTATTATTTATAGAATGTATTAATGCTTTTGTTCTCTAATCTTGTATGGTATTGTTTATTTCTTAAAATTTTATCCTTTCTAGTATATAAAAGATTGCTTTTGTTTGTAAATTATGATTTATTGACTAATTATTGATTGACGTGAATTGAATAAGTTCATTGACTAATTATCGCTAATTATTGAATGTACATATCATGTATACCATGTATGAGATCACTAAATTTGTAAAGTATAAATATTAAAATGTCTTATTAATTTCAACTTTAATTTTATTTAATTTCACATTAATGTCCTATATTAATTTCTTGACTATGAACATAAAATGCATAAATGTACATGTGTAAATTAAAATTTCAAACAATAATAAAGTCCATAATTTACAACATATTAAGTGCATGAAACCAATATATTAAGCGCATGAAATAAAGTCCATCAGAGTACAACCCATGAACATAAAGTCCAACTAAGTACTTGAGCCATGAAATATAAAGTCCAATAGAGTACATGAGAAACCAAAAATGTAGTCCATGAAATAAACAAATATAACCCATAAAATCATGTTTCTAGGTCATGTATTGTCTCTATAATCAAGAGACCTCTTCATGCCATGCAAACTATGTAGATGACCTAAAACACTTTGTACAAGAGAAAGATGAAATCAAATGTAAGACAATGAAAAATGATTTAATGACAATTTAATTTATAATTCATCATAAAATTAAATTATCATCATATATGGGTCTGGATGCTCTGGTGCACCTAAAGCAACCTCTAAATTCTCTGAATCAATCTACATAAACAAGACAAAGAAAGTTGAAATTAGATTTAGATGTAAGTCTATAATTAAAAATGATTTAATTCAATTTAATTTATAATTTATCATATTTTAATTGTACCATATTCTAAGGTTGTGCACCCTCTTCTCCAAGACTTGTTTGTACATGCTCAACTACAAGATGTGTCTCATGCTATAAACGAAAAAGAATTTAAAACATGTATTAGCTCATATATATATATATATTCAATTTGAAATTTAAAATTAAAATTATATTCAAAATATATAATTTATAATTGACTTTAAATATAATTAAAAAATTTAAATTACCATTTGATCTGGAGCCTGCTCTGCATGTCCTCCTGGAGGTGTAACTATGTCTGGGTCAGGGCTAAAAGTCACACTAACAAAGTCCTACAAGATCAAATTTAAAGCATGTATACTTGAATTAGGTTAAAATATATATATTCAAGTTTGCACATTTTGTGTAGAATTTTTTTTAAGCAACCCGAAAATCAGAGGCCTCACGAGTAGCTGCAACATCTAATGTTTGCCTGATGCCCATTCTCATTGTGGTATCAACCTAGACATACATGTAGACATTTAACGCTTATAATATTTACAAGTGTACATGCACATTTCATATATAGTGAATTCAAAATTCATAATTGTAACTATACTAATGTAAGTTAAACAATTTACAATATAAATGTGCATGCCCTTGATCTATGACGCCCAATAGTGGAGAAGTGCTCAACAACCCCTTAGGTGGAATTGACGTGGAAGCCAATTGACTCACCTAAACCAACATAAATATTTTAAACATATATGTGATTCAATTATAAATTTAAAACTCAAGTTAAAAATTATTTCATATATAATTTAAAAAATTGAAATCAAAATACCCCATAAGGGTTGCCGAGTAGGACTAGTGTCGATGTATGTACTCATGGAACAGATGGTTGCCCCATCGTTAGTGTTATTTGTACACAAAATAGTTTGATTGTTAAAATGTATTGCAAACTTTTCGTTGATATATACATTCATCAAAATTCTTATAAAATGAACATGTAGATGCATATTTATACCTATGTCGCAGTGTCCTCAAGGTGATGGTCTGCTGTAAGAAATTCTACAAATGAACTAATGCGACCAAATGAACCACCAGAACCTCCACGTCTATCTGAACTAGGTGTGGCCCGATCAGGTACATAGCATAATTAATGAAAACTAGTACATACATGTGGGACAAGCCTCGACACTCCTGGAGTGGTACTCAGACCAACTCCATAAAACACTCCTCCATCATCATCGTCTCTATGCTCCCTACCCGCTATCGCATAGCATGTTGATCAAGGTCTCCTACAAGTGTACTTAGGGATCCTAATGTCGATACCACAACTCAATGATGCACAGGTGTTGGAATGGGAGGACCAAGAGTAGCAACAAGGGGTTGCGCATGCACGGGGTGTTGTGGATCAACCCTTCCCTCTAACCTCTATTGTGGCTTGCCGCCACCAACACCCTGAAATGATTTAAAATCAAAATAATTGGGATTTTTCCCCATAAAAAACTCTACATACAGTTTCCTCAAAAATTACAATGGGCACTCCCAATTAGCATGTGGCGGACTATCAAAAACCATATACCATCGATCCCAAAAATGTGCACTCATTTGTGGATGTATGCACCACCTCATGGATATTCTAGATTTATTGGGAGGAGTGGGTTTTCAAGTAACGGGGTCAAGAAAGTAGGGGGCTAGGTGGGCTTTCATTATTTTAAGGTCTAAAATTTGTTTATAAGAGAGACAATCAGCATAAAATTGTCTCATTTGTTCTTTGTCTCATCGATGCCTATCTAGATCAGAATCAATGGTCCTGATGGCATCCACAACATTTTGCATCACAGATGCAAAATGTCTCACATGTGGTGGAATGAATGCTTGACTCTACATAGCATTGATTTGATTTTGTATGGATGCAACCTGATCATTTATGTGTGCTCGCAAGCGAGCCTCATTAGATGCAATAGGTGCTAGAGGTGGCATATTAGGTGGAGGGGGAGGTGGAGGTGGCTGAGGTGGTGGATTGATGATATCATCAATGCTAAAATCATCCATGATATGAGATATAAGTGTGCACCTGCATTAAATTATACAAAATTAACATACAAACTTAAAAAATTACAAGAAATAGTTAAATTTGAAACACACATGCAAATTTGTTTAAATAGGATGTGCATACATATACATACAGATACATATACATTGACTGAACTTGAGCATGTGCATACAAAATTCAAAAACTAAACTATGCATAATTTGCATGCATACTTCATTAAACTAAACTATGTACATACATACAAATTTCAAAATTTAAGAACTATATGCAATTTTAATACATGTGTACATACTAAAAAATAAACTTGAAACATTCACAAGAAGTTCATTTTATGTCTAATGCATATATATATATATGTATATATATATATATATATATGCATATATATATATGTATATATATATATATATATGTTTATGTATATAAGATATGTATATATATATATATATATGTATATATACATACATACATATATATATATATTACAATTTTCCAATAGGAGAAATCATGATCTAGTAGATAGTCATAAAATATATACTATTATAAATTCATCATTATAAGTTCATAAATTCCACCAAATTCATAAATTCATGTCACTAAAAATATCCTTCTAGAACCAAAATCATAAATTCACATCACTAAAAATATCCATCCAACCAAATTTATAAATTCATCACACAAAATATCCATCGAACCAAATTCATAAATTCATAACTATTTAAGATCATTGTCTTAATTTAGAAACTATTGTGGCTCTCTACTGCATCTCTTAATTTTTTTGTGTTTTCCTTTTCAAAATAAGAATTTCTCCTCTCCTCTAGCCATTGTCGATGCTCATATAAGATCCCATCCATAGCCCTGATAGCATCAACAACGGTTTGCATACTAGATGCAAACATCTTCACAGGTGGTGCGACACATTCTTCATTTTGAATAATGTTGATTTGATCTTGGATGGTTCTAACATTGGCATTGATTCGTCTTGCAAATGAGCACCATCGATTTTAGGTGGTGGAGGTGGGGGGTTATGAGGTGGAGGTGAAGGTGGTGGAGATGGATGGCGTGGAGGTGGATTGCGAATATATTGAATCGATCCATGTGATCTCTAATATATGAGTGAACCTGCATTAGATTTATAATTTCAAAATGTAAGATACAAGTTTAGGAAATACCCTTAAACCATTCAATATAAATGGCCTAATTGAATACAAATGATAAAATATGTAAGCCTCATTTATGTCTAAGGCATGTTAATTGAATGAAAATACAATTAACTATTAATATAGGACAATTTTTGAATGTTATAGGGTTTACGGTTTAGAATTTAGGATTTAGGTTTTAGGGTAATAGGATGGCTTAAGGGGATCTATGTAGTAAGGTCCTAGTACAAAATGACATGGCTTTTAAGTGAATAAAATTTGGTGAAGATGCCCAAGGCAACCAAATTTTATTAAGGTCTGAGGAAACTTCACCAAATTTTATTCAATTGAGCCATGTCATTTTGTCCTAGGAACTTACTAGACATAGATCCCCTTAAGCCATCCTATCACCCTAAACCGTAAATTAATCAACCTAAATTGTGATTTATCTCATTCATATTATAATCTTGCATGATCTTATTATTGTTAAATTTGGTTGCCTTGGGAAACTTCACCAAAATTTGAGAACTTATTTGATCCCCTTAATAAATGTCATATTATGACCCCTTAAGAAATCAATTTACAATTTAGGGTGATAGGATGGATTAAGGGGATCTATGTCTAGTGAGGTCCTAGGAAAAAATGACATGGCTCAAGTGAATAAAATTTGGGTAAGTTTCCCAAGGCAACCAAATTTCATTAAGAGCCTAAGAAAAAATTATGGCTTGAGGGTTTAGGGTTTAGAGTTTAGAGTTTAGGGTTTAGGGTAATATGATAGCTTAAGGGGATCTATGTAGTAAGATCCTACGACAAAATTACATGTCTTAAGGGAATAAAATTTGGTGGAGTTTCCTAAGGCAACCAAATTTCATTTTAATGTCCTAGGACAAAATGAATTCTTTAGTGTTTAGGGTTTAGATTTTAGAGTTCAGGGTTTAGGGTTTAGGGAACTTAGGGTGAAGTTTTAGTGTCCCTTGGAATATAATGGACTTACAATTTAGTAAAGAAAATTTTCTTGTGGAACAATTGATTGAGATAGCTCTTGTTTCAACTGACCAACCTAGATCATGAAATCTCATTCATATTATAATCCTGCACAATCTTATTATTGTTAAATTTGGTTGCCTTGGGAAACTTCACCAAATTTTGGGAACTTCTTTGATCCCCTTAAGAAATGTCAGATTAGGACCCCTTAAGACATTGATTTACAGTTTAGGGTGATAGGATGGCTTAATGGGATCTATGTCTATTGAGGTCCTAGGAAAAAATGACATGGCTCAAGTGAATAAAATTTGGTGAAGTTTCCCAAGGCAACCAAATTTCATTAAGAGCCTAAGAAAAAATGATGTATTTAGGGTTTAGGGTTTGAGTTTAGAGTTTAGGGTTTAGGGTAATAAGATAGCTTAAGGGGATCTATGTAGTAAGATCCTATGACAAAATTACATGGCTTAAGGCAATAAAATTTGGTGGAGTTGCCTAAGGCAACCAAATTTCATTTTAAGGTCCGAGGACAAAATGAATTCTTTAGTGTTTAGGGTTTAGATTTTAGAGTTTAGGGTTTAGGGTTTAGGGAACTTAGGGTGAATTTTTGTTGTCCCTTGGAATATAATGGACTTGCAAGTTAGTGAAGAACATTTTCATGTGGAACAGTTGATTGAGATAGCTCTTGTTTCAACTGACCAACCTAGATCATGAAATCTCATTCATATTATAATCTTGCACGATCTTATTATTAGTTAAATTTGGTTGCCTTTAGAAACTTCACCAAATTTTGAGAACTTCTTTGATCCCCTTAAGAAATGTCATATATTAGGACCCCTTAAGACATCGATTTATGATTTAGGGTGATAGGATGGCTTAAGGGGATCTATGTCTAGTGAGGTCCTAGGACAAAATGACATGGCTCAAGTGAATAAAATTTGGTGATGTTTTCGAAGGCAACCAAATTTCATTAAGGGCCTAGGAAAAAATGATGTATTTAGGGTTTAGGGTTTAGAGTTTAGAGTTTAGGGTTTAGGGTAATAGGATGAATTAAGGGGATCTATGTAGTAAGGTCCTACGACAAAATGACATGGCTTAAGGGAATAAAATTTGGTGGATTTTCCTAAGGCAACCAAATTCATTTTAAGGTCCTAGGAAAAAAATAATGCTTTAGTGTTAAGGGTTTAGATTTTAGAGTTCAGGGTTTAGGGTTTAGTGAACTTAGGGTGAAGTTTGGGTGGCCCTTGGAATAATGGACTTGCAAGTTAGTGCCTAGTTTATGAATATTTTTTATTTTATGAATAGATTGACTATTTCCATAATAGAAACACATAATTATGTATTATTAAGATTGAGTTTGATGTATATTTTAACTGGATTTTTTTTAATTGAATATAAGATTATTTTATTTAACATTTTATTCATTAATATTTCTCACTTAAATGAATTTTATGATATAAAATGTATAATATAAAATTAGTTAATGTTGAATCAAGTATTTTATTTTCAATTGTTTGGAATTGAAAGAACCTAAAAGAAAGAAAAGAAAAATATTTAGATTCTTTTAGTGTCTAGGTAACTAGTGCAAAAATTGAGATTTTAGACTAAACTAGAAGCCTAATTAACAAGTAATTGACTAGAATGAGGGTTAATATTGTTGTTACCTATTTTTTACTACGAGCTCAAACAAGTAGAGCTGAGTTGGACTCATCATTGATAGGTACAAAAAATTTCAAGTTTTGCTGCTAAAGTATTCTTGGTTCATCATTAAGATCAGATTACATCTGAATTACAGCTTTATTGTGCAAGTATTTGAAACAAAAAATTGAAAAATTGCATAATAATGCTTTTTATTCATTTTGTAAATACACTGAAATCTTGCACAAGCTGCGAGAGTAACTGAATTTGATTATGACAATCAAATAATGAATACAAAATTCAATGATAAGCTACACTATTGAAGATAACGTAAACACAAGGAAGAGATGTAATTCATCATTGCCTGTGATGATGAATCGCTTTCGCTTGATGTCTTAAGTCGTCGCGTCTCCAAGCTACTACAACCTTGTTTCCACGCTCCATGAATCTACAAAATTGTAAAAGAATGGCGTTAGAGATGTACTCTAAGCAATGATAAATTACATTCTACCTTATGCCTACGCTACCAACAGGAATGTAATTTGCATCAAATCAGGCATTCACCAGATGATTGAGTTACAAAAGTTGATAGTCAAGGAACACGAAACTCAATGGAAGCTTTCAACTTTGATTATTTTTACTAACTTGTTTGTTTCAATGTGCAGGAATAGGTTCATCATGTTCGTAATCATCTTATCAGATATGTGGAGCAAAAAAGGCTCCCACAAGGGTAGAGCCCGGCATATCATAAGGAAACCTCTCATTCAATGTTCATATATGAGAGTTATTAAAGCATCAAAGAAGCAGTCATCATCTAGGACTATCATCAAGAAGTCTAATTCAACATGGTGAAAACAGATTAAGCAATTATCTTTTCCTCATTATTCAAAGGAACAATAAAAGAAATAAATCAAGAGAGCATTGATTGCATTTTTCATCTCTTGTTTCAGCTCTTCCTTTCATCCATGTTTACATTTTGATGAGGCATTGAGCTCCCTTAAACTAAAAGGAGAACAAGGTATTAAGTCATCATAACTATTTCTTACAACTCCGAAGCACATACATAGTCTACAAAAGACTCAAGAGAAACAAATTTGTATTCAACAAGAAGGGAGCATTTTATAAAGAACATTCATTATAGTGCCAACTGCTACAGGTGAACATTGCAAGAACAGGTGCCAAATCAAAGCATTTAAAAGTGTTCACTTACAGGAAAAGCAACAACAGATTTACAGGAATGAATGCATAAGCTAAAAGGCAGTTAACATGAGAGAAAGACAGTGCATTTTTACCTTTATCATCAAAGGGACAGTCTTATAAATGATCACCATGGAGAATAAAGCTTGAAGTTTTTTATTTCAATGAGGGTATTTAGAAGAGGCTACAAAAAATACAACTGCATGAAGACAAAATATTTATTTTGAAAGTACAGATTTGTAACAATATGGCATGGAGAATGAGCAAAAACTATGAACAACAACATTAATTTCAAAGTGTAGCGATATACGCTTGAAGTAGACAGCCTTGCAAGGTACAATAATAATGACTATCAATGCCAAAGCTGCTTTTCATTTCCATCTTAAGCTGAAATTAATCTCAATGGTGCTTGAAGAATAATAGAATCATAGTCTTAAAGAATGTATCAATATCTATAGTGGTTAGAATCAAGGAAGGGACAGTCAATGATGCTTTTTTAAAAGGATAAATCAAGAGAAAGCACATTGACAATGAAGGGAAACAGTCCAAGAGGACACTATTTTTGAAGTGTTGTTTCCTCATTTAATATATTAACAAAGCATGAAAGAGCTTTAAAGAATGTAAGCTGAAGCAACATAAGGTGATATGGAAATCACGATGGTGCATAAAGAAACTAGAGAAACAGTCTATAGGTGTAAATCATGGAGTTTTTGTGTGTGAGGTGTAAATGCTCCATATGTTGTTTTGAAAATTTTCACTCATCACAATGAGGAAGACATAGGAGTATTTTGTAGTTTTCTGGGTATTAAGACTTGTTGTTCCAAAGAGAGTACAAAAAATTGTATAAAGTTCAGAGTTTCATGGTACAGAAGCTACATGATTGGTCGCGGCCTATAAGAGGATTATTTCAAAAATAACCAAAACCGTTTGGGTTTTCTGTATGCAACTAAAATACAGACTTGTCACTATTCACAACATTCCTACATTGTTTTCTGTTTAAAATATGAAAGCCACATTGTTTTCTATTTAAAATATGAAAGGAAAATACATATTTCTTCTTACCCATGTAAGGGTTTTACTCTTAAAATGCAGAAAGCAAC